>SZWC01001146.1:195931-212715 GCA_023375785.1 Penium margaritaceum
CCCCCTCCCCCGGCCGGGGTGGCCGAGGTGCCGATGTGAGGGGGGGACCACATCGATGTGCCGTGGTGCACATCGATGTGCCGGGGTGCGTGGTGGCCAGGTCAACATAGACTTGTGGCTGTCATTGGTGCTGGTAGTGCAGGAGCCGTCACTTGAATCGGACCCATTGCCACCAAACCTTGAAAATCCATATCTCCCTCAAACGGACTCTGAATGGAATTCCGTAACGTGCTACAGAGCCAGAAAAACATCCTTTAATCAATTTTGTGACCTGATGATTCTTATCGAGCAGCCCACTTTGGTCACTTTTTTTGGCACCCCATATCCAATATCTTCCCATTTTGCTAGAATAAATATCACACAAGTCCACACTGTCCCCTCAGCTGCTGAAAGCGGTGCGCTGCCAGCGGCTTGGTCAGGAAGTCTGCCAGCATCATGCTTGAAGGGCAAAACTTGATCTGCACCACCTGCTTTGCCACGAGTTTGCAGATGAAGTGATATTGCAGGTCAATGTGCTTGGTGTGAGCGTGAAACTCTGCATTCTTGGTCGGAGCAATGGCGCTCATGTTGTCACAGTAGATTGTAGTCGCTGTGGTCTACTGCTGTCCAAGGCTTACCAGCAGTTCACGCAACCACAAGGCTTCCTTTGCTGCTGTAATAAAGGCGATGTACTCAGCTTCGGTGGAGGAGAGGGCGACACACTCTTGCTTCTTGCTCCTCCAACTGATTACACCTGCCCCGAGCACAAACACAAGCGCACTGGTCGACCTCCTTGTGTCCAAGTCACCTCCCCAAGCTGCATCGCTGTAGCCAATGAGGATGGGGCTGTTGTTGCCGTTGAAGGTAAGGCAAAGGCTGCTGCTTCTGTCAAAGTAGCGGACCACACGCTTGACCGCCTCCCAATGCGGCACACCCGGATTCGCGCAAAACTTGCTGAGCACTCCCACTGCTTGGCTGATGTCAAGGCGCGTGCCGACTGCTGCGTACATGAGGCTCCCAACTGCTGCATGGTACGGCACTGCTTCCATGCGGCTGCTCTCTTGCATGCCGCGGGGAGTCTGCGTCATGCTTACCTTTGTTCCTACTTCCAGTGGTGTTGCGGCCTTGCGCACTCCTGCCATGTTGAAGCGCTTGACGATGTCGCTCACGTACGTGCTCTGCAATAACTCCAAAGTCAGCTGCTGCCGGTGGCGCTTGAGCTCATGGCCAAGGTAGTAGCTGAGCTCTCCCATGTATTTCTTGTCAAACCTGGCAGCAAAGGATTGCTTCACATCGTCCGAAAGAGACTTGGAGTCAGATGCAATGAGGAGATCATCAGCATAGAGCAAAATGATGCCCTGGCTTGCCTCTTGCGTGCGCCCATAAAGTGCATGGTCAGCTGCACTATGCACAAAGCCAAGGCCAGCCAGCTGCTCATCCATCTTGTGGTACCATGCTCGTGGGGCTTGCTTCAGGCCGTAGAGGGCCTTCACAAGCTTGCACACCAAATCCTCCTTTCCCTCCACCACATACCCCTCCGGCTGCTCCATGTACACATCCTCCTTGAGGTCACCATTAAGAAATGCACACGTCACATCCATCTGGTGCACCTCCCTGTCCATAGCAGCAGCGAGAGCAAGCGAATNAAGTGCATGGTCAGCTGCACTATGCACAAAGCCAAGGCCAGCCAGCTGCTCATCCATCTTGTGGTACCATGCTCGTGGGGCTTGCTTCAGGCCGTAGAGGGCCTTCACAAGCTTGCACACCAAATCCTCCTTTCCCTCCACCACATACCCCTCCGGCTGCTCCATGTACACATCCTCCTTGAGGTCACCATTAAGAAATGCACACGTCACATCCATCTGGTGCACCTCCCTGTCCATAGCAGCAGCGAGAGCAAGCGAATGGGATGGGAACTTTGCGACAGGTGGATGGGAACTTTGCGACAGGTGCAAATGTCTCATTGTAATCCACACCCTCAGTCTGTGCATACCCCTTTGCAACCAACCGTGCTTTGTACATGAGAACCTTACCATCTGCACCATGCTTGCGTCTGAAGATCCACCGGCACACGATCACCCGGCTGCCACGTGGAGCTTCCTCGAGGGTCCAGGTGCCGTTCTTCATGAGCGCACCATACTCCTCATCTGCTACGGCACGCCAATCTGCCTCCATGTCGCTGCGTATGGCTTCAGCAAATGTGGCTGGGTCATTGGTGACTGTGAGAAAGAGAAGCTCGAGGTCAGAAGACTCCGTTGGTGGTGGAACGGTGCACAGGTTCACCAGCTCCTCGAGCGGCCATTGTTTGCTTGCGAGGCGCTCAGATTGCCTCAGTTTCTCCCCACAATCCTTTGCACCTTTGTTGATGAGTGCGGATTGTCCTGGTAGCTGCTGTACGTTGCTTTGCTGCTCCTCCTCATCAGATTCCGCTGCTGGCTCCTTCTTCTTCTCAGCTCCATCCACCTCCTTGTCGTTACTGCTGTCACCCGCATCTTCCGCACCGTCCTCTTCTGCTACCGGAACTTCTCCCATTTCAGGTACAAGTTTGGGAGCAAGTGGAACTGCACACATAGGGCTCCAAGTCCAGCCCTTCACGTCTTATTGAAAGACCACATCACGGCTGCAAACAATCTTGCGTGGAACGAGGTTGTAGAGGCAGTATCCCATTATGTCGTAGCCAAGGAAGGCGGCCTTCACTGACTTTGCATCTAGCTTGTTACGGCTGCCGGTATGAACGTGCACGAATGCGCCACACCCGAAAACTTTCAGGTGCGTCACTATTGGCTTGCGTCCCTTCCACGCCTCCTCCAGTGTCATTAGCAGCACGCCGCACGTGGGACTCCGGTTTTTCAAGTACACTGCAGTGTTGACCACTTCGCCGAGAAGGTTGGTGGGAGCATCGCGTTTTGGAGTATGCTGTGAACACACTCCATGAGTGTACGGTTCGCACGTTCAGCCACGCCATTCAGCTGCGGTGTTCCAGGTGGGGTGACCTCGTGCTTGATCCAGCGGCGCTTGAGGAAGGTGCAGAAGTTGTTGGAGAGGTGCTCTCCTCCACCATTGGTGCAAAGCACCTTCAACCGCCTGCCACTCTCATTCTGTGCAGCAGCAATCCACACCTTGAAGCATCAAAGCAATCATCCTTGCCAGCGAAGAAGGACACTCACGACTTCCTCGACTTATCATCAATGAATGTGACAAAGTACAACTTGCCGGACAGGGACTTTGATGGCATAGGACTGCACAAATCAGAGTGAACAATTGAGAGAAGCTCAGCCGCCCCTTTCCCTTCCCCTGTGAAAGGAGAACGGGCTTGCTTCCCTTCAATGCAGCTCTCACAAATCGATGCACCAGGCTGCTTCACCCCCTTGAGCTCCAGGCCACGGAGGTTGAGTTAATCGACCCAAAAACGTTTTTGGGCCGGAAGTCCGAATTCAGGGGGCAGAATCGGACTTCGCCTGGCTCTGCGACGTCGCAGGCGGAGCTTTTCCAGCGTAGTTGTCAAACAGTAACAAACCCCTTGAGTGAGGGGTTTGTGACTGTTCGAGGGGGGTTTGCGTGTAGGTTTGGATGGGGGGTCCGAGACTCCCCCTGCGATGGAAGGGAATTTGCTGGGCCCCGCTACCGCGGGGCCCAGCAGATGCCCGCGCAAAAACAAAACCCAAAACCCCCCAATGCAATTCTGGGATGGGTTTGTTCGACGTTTGGGCTTCAAACTAAGGGTTGAACGCGGATTTGCGTGGTGGGGGAAAAAAATGAAAAGGGCGTTTTCGCTCGATAGCGATCGAGCGACGACCTCTTTTAATTTTTGCGTCAGACATGCAAACCCCCTCGTACGATGTAGGGTTTTGTGTTTTGCACGGGCTCCACCCGCGCAAAACACAGAAAACCCTAAATCGTACAAGGGGGTTTGCATGTATGACGCAAAAAAAGAAAGAGGTTGTTGCTTGATTGCAACCTCGCGATCGAGCGTCAACCACCGTTCTGACATCGGTGAAGCCGATGTCAGAACAATCGGAATTCACCCTCGATTTTGGCAAAAAAGGGGTCATAGCTGAAATTGAGGGCGAAGTCGGAAAGAAACTTCCGACGTGGCTTTTTTGGCCGATGCACTCGAATTCGAGTGCATGAATTTAAGTCGATTAACCCTAAATGAGGCCACGGACCATCTGCTGCCTGGAGATGATGGCGCCAAAGTCGAGGTGACCGAGCTGGTGGTGCCGCAGGCCGATGTCGTATTTTCCCTCTGTCGCCACCAACACTGAGTCGGCTTCCTTCTCCAAAACCACGTAGAGGCGGTAAAGACTGTCCTCCTTGTTTGCTTTTGTAAGCACACGGCCTGCACGGGCAGAGATGGTGCAGCCACCATTCTCAAAGCAAACTTGCATACCTTCGGAGATGAGAGATGAGATAGAGAGGAGGTTAGCTGCCAGCCCCGGAACATAGAGCACCCCCTTCACACGACGTTCCACGTGCTTACCCTCAACGGAAGCACAAAACACAATCTCACCCTCCCCAACCAATTCTTACACCTGGCGAGGCTCGATGGCGGTGTAGACGACGAATGACTCCCGGCGACACGTCATGTGCCGCGTAGTTCCCGCGCCGATGATCCAGAGCAAGGCGGTGTTGTCCGAGACGTGCTAGACCCGGATGGTGATCACAATTCCACTCTCCCAATCTGTTGCGTTCCTGGAAGCGTCGGAATGCTTTCCCGCTCCCACTCCAGCCGCAAGGTCCGCCTTCTTCTTCCGGCATTCGCGCGCCTAATGGCCCGGCTTCTTGCAATAATGGCAGTTCCCCTTCTTCCCTTCTCCGCCGTTGCCCCTGGTTGGTGCAGCACCACCCCCATGACCAGAGATGGTGATGAGAGCGACTTCCAGTTTGCTTCCGCCCTACTCTCCCTTGCGCAGCTCCTCCTCAAACAGCAGGCTCTCCTCCACATCGTTGAGAAAGGGCTTGTCGCCGCGCTTGTCCAGGGCAACAATGAGAGGAGTGTAACTGCTAGGAAGGCCAGAGAGGATATTCTTAATAAGCACACGCTGATTGACAGGGTCCTCAATCGCAGAAATCTGGTCAGAGAGAGACTTCACCATGTTGATGTAGTCAATCATGGATCCAGACTCATCCATCTTCACTGTGTGAAAGCGACGAGGCAGCTGCATGTTCATGAGCATTGACCTGGAAGCATAAGTGAAATCAAGTTTTTTCCAAACCTCCTTTGGCGTGAGGATGGCACGGACAAAGAGTTAATGCCGTTCGGCGAGGTGGAGGTAGATGGTTGCAAGGGCACGGTCACGCTTCTCGCGTATTACGGGCCTCGCCAGGAGACAGGGAGCTTTCTGCTGGTTCCTTCTCCTTCTCATCCACCTGGCTCCACAGACTCTTCTCCATCAGCACCATCTTCATGTTGTTGCTCCAGTTGAAGAAGTTCTTGCCTTTGAACTTGGCAATGTTGACGCCGACCACCACAGAAGTGGATGTCGCCATCATAGTGCAGCGATCAGCCCAAAAACGGCTCTCTTACACAACAAGGTGCAAGGAATGACTCAAGGATGAGACAAAACATTGTCCTAGCTTTGATACCACTGATGGAAACTGGGTCAGCCCTCAGGGAGGTGATTGGGCTGACCAAGAGCCTGATCACCTCCTAGGGAAGCCGCCTAGACAGGACCAACTGCTTGTGAGAGGGAGTTGCAGGTTGCACAGACAGAAATTACAGAAGCGAATGTAGGTTTTCAAAGAACGTGAATGTCTGAATCGACTCTTGAGTGAGAAATTAAGTTATCACAGCTTTCTAATAAGCCTAATTGCGCCTAATTTGGCACATGGAGCTGGAAGAACCACCCTGTCAAAATTCACCTCCTAGCACACTCCCAGCCTAACGGGATGAGCGACAGTCACACTCTCACACAAGAGAATTACCATCCCTGCCATGTGCACCACCAATAATCTTGGTGGAGACCTTCCTTGAATCTCCTTGAAGGTCCTCCTGCTGCCTTTCTACCTTGAAGGCCGTTCCAAACCTCCCTGGCCAATAATTGTGGCCGTCATTGGTGCTGGTAGTGCAGGAGCCGTCACTTGAACCGGACCCATTGCCACCAAACCTTGAAAATCCATATCTCCCTCAAGCGGACTCCGAATCAAGTTCCGTGAAGTGCTACAAAACCAGCAAAACATCCTTTATTCACTGTTATGACCTGATGATTTTTATCGAGCAATCCACTTTGGTCACTTTTTTTGGCACCCCATATCCAAGAGAGGTATGGACGGTGGTGGCGGGAGGCGGAGCAGGAGCAAATGGAGTTTGTGTTTTTTGCTATGGAGGTGCTGGGCACCAACTCAAATGGCCAGGGGGGGTTTTTAGCGCTCAGCAACAGAGGCATCTCAGAAACATTTGGCTTGAAGTTATGGCACAGAGGGTGTGGCCAGGCCAGGTTGGGTGCTTCTGAACCAAAGTATGGCGGTGCCGCTGCAGCATGGAGCAGGGGATAAAACGGAGGGCAGCGGAGTGGAGAACAGATGCAGCCTTGACCTAGTGTGTGTGTGTGTGTATGTGTGTGTGTGTGTGTGTGTGTGTGTGTGTGTGTGTGTGTGTGTGTGTGTGTGTGTGTGTGTGTGTGTGTGTGTGTGTGCATGTGTGTGTGTGTGTGTGTATGTTTGTGTATGTGTGTTTGTATTTGTGTATGTATGAGTGTGTGTGTGTGTGTGTGTTTGTGTGTGTGTGTGTGTGTGGGGGGGGGGGGGGATAGCAGCGCTTGAAACTTGGCAACATGTTTAATCAATCACTATGCCATGCTCTTTCCACGTGCAATAATGCCACAATACCCTGAGCTCCTACATGCTAACTTGTTCCTGACAGAGTTCTAGCATGTCTGCCTACCTTTAAGCCTCCCTCCATCGAATGGGACATGCTTGCATGTATAGATGTAGGCGTTTTTGGTTTGAATTTGAGGTCCTACCAAAGACTGCAACACACTGATTATGACAGAATGGAAGCTTGGAGCGAGAGTTCTTGCATGCACAACTCGATCTTGGGTTGCCGTCCCAAATCTGGTAGAGATATGTGCGGAAACTTGACTGCTGCAACGATTTTTGTAAACCACTCAAACCATGGAGTTTGGACACGCTTGATAGCCTGAGGGTCAAAGAGTACGCTCTCAAAATTTCAGCATCCATGGAGCTCTAGAGGTTCGTTGGCACTTCAGCAAAGTGACAGTGATGGCAGGAGAATTCGGAGCAAATGATTGACTTGGAAGAAAAAACACACACAAGAGTGGTGTCTCATATAGCTTGCACTCTTAAAGTACATAGAGGCACAATTATACAGCCCAAAGTAAATTCCCTAACCCTCCAAGGCGCAGGTGAAGAAAATGGGGTAGTTGGTTAGTTTTTCTTCACTGCGGTCATGCCCCTGGACCTGCTGGAATACCCCCCATGTGATGGTTGTTCGCCTTCAACCCCAAAAGGCAACTCGGGTGCCCTGTTTTGGTTCACATGCCGATACGTTGTGGTTTGCCGATAGGGAAATTTTCCAAGAAGATACAAAAGGGCGCAACATGGACTGAAAAAGGCACTGAGCGCACGTGTAGGGTCAGAAAATTCGCGGCTCAAAATGACCCGCTTGACTTTTCTGACTCGACACTAGGAGTTGCCAAATCAGCAGGCACTTCGCGCTAGTTCCTTTTCCTGTGTCCACATATAGCCATCTGGTGTGCCCCATTTGTCTCAGGTTGCCGTTAAGGAACATGGTGTTAATGGAAAGCCGGGTTGGGTCGTCCACGTGCGACCGGTTAAATTTGGTTAGCGATGCTTGCGTCACACGTTGCGCTGGCAAGCGTGCAGCATCACCAAAAGTTATTTCATCCCTTGCTGACTCACCAGTTTGATCATTGGAGATTCAGCCACCCCTTTTCTCTCACTGTCTATCTTTCTCTCTCTCCTTGCTCCTACCGCCTCCCTGCAACTCGATCAGGACGTCCGGCGAATTTCACCACCATCACTCGCCAACACTCCCACTTGGCAAACACTCAACGGGAAAATGCATGGAGAAAACAACATGAGGACCTAGGAGCAAGTCCCATGGCTTGAGAGCATCACACATGCTTCTCCTTTGGGAGTGGTTTGGTCAAGGAATCTGCCACCATCTTCCTTGGAGGGCAATACTCCAAGTGGACTGCTCCCATCTTGACCTTCTCGTGCACAAAGTGAAATTGGATTTCCATGTGCTTTGTGGGAGCATGAAATGCCAGGTTCTTGGTCAAGGCGATACAGCTTTGGTTGTCGACAATGAGGAACATCGGACCTCTGTTGACGCCGACTTCACTAAGAAGGCGGCTCAGCCAAATGGCCTCCGCTGTGGCACGTGTGAGGACAATATACTCAGCTTTGGTACTGGAGAGGGCAACTTTTGGCTGCTTCTTTCTGCACCAGCTCACACATCCTTCTCTAAACATGAATGCGTATCTGGATACATCCTGCAATCCTCCAGAGTTGATGTCCAATATGCATCGTGTAGCCCTCCAACCTCACGTCCTTGTTGCTTCCTCCAAGGATGAGCCATAAATCAGCTGACCCCTTGATGTAGCAGATCAGATGAGTTATGGCACCCAGTTTTCAGCAGTGGTTCTGCTCATGAACTGGCTCACTGCTCCCACTACCAAGCCGATGTCTGGAATCGTGGCCACCATCAGATACATCAAGCTGCCCAGCATGCGCCGGTACTCGGTCGACGAATCTGCTGCAAATTCAAAAACTTCGCCTTTGACCAGTTTTGTTCCCACCGGCATTGGGGTAGATGCCACTGCACAGCTGCACATCCAACGTTTTTGAGGATGTTGTTGATGTAGTGGGTGTGGTTCAATGATGGATACGAGAGTGCCAGAAAGTGACAAAAATAGGTTGCTCGATAAAAATCATCTGGCATGACAGTTTCATAGAGAGTATTTCACAGGTTCCAACGCACTTTACGGAACTCAATACGGAGTCCGTTTGAGTGAGATATGGATTTCCAAAGTTTGGAGATCATGGGTCGGGCTCAAATGACGACCTGAGAACTTTGAGCTCAAAAGGCGGCAGGATTATTGGCCAGGACGGCTGAGAGCGGCCTTCAAGGCAAAAAGGCGGCTGGAGGACCTCCAAGAGACTTCAAGGAAGGTGCAGACCACGATTGTTGGTCGTCCAAGTGGTGTGAGACATAATTCTCTTGTGTGACAAGGTGACTGCCGCTCATCCCCCTAGGCTAGGAGAGTGTGCTAGAGGGTAGACTTTGACAGAGTGTATCTCAGTGCTCCCTAGGCCAAATGAGGCATGTAAGGGCTTGTTAGAAAGCTTTGACAATTAAATTTCTCACTCAATTTTTGATTCAGACATTTGCGTTCTCTGCAGACCTACATTTGCTTCCGTAATTTCTGTCTTTGCAACCTGCAACTCCCTCTCACAAACAGTTGGTCCTGCCTAGGCGGCTCTTGGTAAGCCTGATCACCTCCCTGAGGGCTGCCCCAGTTTCCATCAGTGGTATTAGAGCTAGAACAAGACTTTGTCTCATCCTTGAGGAATTCCTTGCACCCTGTTGTGTGAGAGAGCCGTTTGTGGGCTGAACGTTGTACTACCATGGCGACATACGCTTCCGTGGTGGCCGGCGTCAACATCGCCAAGTTCGAAGGCAAGAGCTTCTTCAACTGGAGCAACAACATGAAGATGGTGCTGATGGAGAAGGGTCTCTAGAGCCAGGTGGATGAGAAGGAGAAGGAACCAGAAGAAAGCTCCCTATCCCCTGTCGAGGCTCATACCTACCGCTAGAAGCGTGAACGCGCCCTCGCAATCATCTACCTCCACCTCGCCGAACGGCAGCAACTCCTCGTCCGTGGCATCCTCACGCGAAAGGAGGTTTGGAAAAATCTTGATTCCACTTATGCTTCCAAGTCAATCCTCATGAATATGCAGCTGCATTGTTGCTTTCACACTGTGAAGATGGATGAGTCCGGATCCATGATTGACTACATCAACATGGTGAAGTCTCTCTCTGACCACCTTGCTACGATTGAGGACCCTGTCAAGGAGCGTGTGCTCATGCTAACCATCCTCTCTGGCCTTCCTAGCAACTACAATCCTCTCATTGTTGCCCTGGACCAGCGTAGAGACAAGCTCTCCCTCAATGATGTGAAGGAGAGCTTGCTGTTTCAGGAGCGGCGCAAGGGAGAGGAGGTTGGAAGCGGACTGGACGTCGCTCTCATCACCAACTTTGGTCATGGGGGCGGTGCTACATCAACCAGGAGCAACGGCAGAGGAGGAAAGAAGAAGGGGAACTGCCACTATTGCAAGAAGCCGGGCCATTGGGCACGCGAATGCCGGAAGAAGAAGGCGGACCTTGCGGCGGGAGTGGGAGCGGGAAAGCAGTCCGACGCTTCTGCGAACGCAGCAGACTGGGAGAGTGGATTTGTGACAATGATCCGGGTCCTCCACATCTCTGTTAACACTGCCTTGTTCTGGATCATCGACTCGGGAGCCACGCGGCACATGACATTTCGTCGGGAGTGGTTCATTGTCTACGCCGCCATCGAGCCTCGTCGGATGTATATGGGGGACAATCATGTGCAAATGGCGGTTGGGGAGGGTGAGATTGTGTTTTGTGCTTCCGTTGACGGCAAGAACGTGGAACGTCGTGTGAAGGGGGTGCTCCATGTTCCGAGGCTGGCAGCTAACCTCCTCTCTTTCTCATCTCTCATCTCCGAAGGCATGCAGGCTCGCTTTGAGAATGGTGGGTACACCATCTCTGCCAGTGCAGGTAGTGTTCTTGCAAAAGCACACAAGGAGGACGGTCTCTACCATCTCTATGTGGCGTCGGAGAAGGAAGCCGACTCAGCGATGGCAGCGAGAGAGGGAAAACATGACATCGGCCTGTGGCATCGCCGGCTTGGTCACCTCGGCTTTGGTGCCATCTTCTCCATGCAGCAGATGGTCCGCGGCCTGGAGCTCAAGGGGGTGAAGCAGCCAGGTTCACCAGCTTTTGAGAGCTGCATTGAAGGGAGGCAAGCCCGCTCTCCTTTCACGGGGGAAGGGAAGGGCGCGGCTGAGCTTCTCTCACTCATTCACTCTGATTTGTGCGGTCCCATGCCATCACAATCCTTCTCCGGCAAGTTGTACTTTATCACATTCATTGATGACAAGTGGAGGAAGACGTGGGTGTTGTTCATGGCTGGAAAGGATGAGTGCTTTGATGCTTTCAAGGTGTGGATTGCCCTGCACAGAATGACAGTGGGAGGCGGTTGAAGGTGCTTTGCACCGATGGTGGAGGAGAGTGCCTCTCCAATGACTTCCGCACCTTCCTCAAGCGTCACGAGATCAAGCACGAAGTCACCCCACCTGAAACACCGCAGCTGAACGGCATGGCTGAACGCGCGAACCGCACGCTCATGGAGTGTATTCGCAGCATGCTCCAAGATGTGGGGCTCCCGCCAACCTTTTGGACGGAAGCGGTCAATACCACCGTGTACTTGAAAATCCGAAGCCCTACGCACTTCGTGCCGCTGATGACACCGGAGGAGGCGTAAACGGGATGCAAGCTAACTGTTATTCACCGGAAAGTCTTTGCGTGTGGCGCATTCGAGCACGTGCCTACCGGCAGCCGTAACAAGCTGGACGCAAAGTCGGTGAAGGCCGCCTTCCTCAGCTACAACACCATGGGATACCACCTCTACCACCTAGCCGCACGCAAGATCATCCGCAGCCGTGACATGGTCTTCCAAGAGGAAGTGAAGGGCTGGACTTGGAGCCCTATGTCGGCAGTTCCGCTTGCTCGCGCACTTGTACCAGAAGTGGGATAAGTACCGGTAGCAGAAGTGGGCGGTGTGGAAGATGGCGGTGACAGTGGTAATGAAAAGGAGGTGGAGTTAGCTAAGGAGGAGAAGGAGCTGGCATCAAAATCTAATGAGGAGGAGCAGCAAAGCAATGCACAGCAGCTGCCACGATGGTCCGCACGCCTCAACAAAGGTGCAAAGGACAGTGGGGAGCCGCTGAGGCAATCCGAGCGCCTCGCAAACAAACAGAGGCCGCTGGAGGAGCTGGTGAACTTGTGCACCGTTCCACCACCAACGGAGTCGTCTGCCCTCGAGCTTCTCTTCCTCACAGTCACCAATGACCCAGCCACATTCGCTGAAGCCATGCACAGCGCCGAGGCGGCAGATTGGCGTGGCGCAGCAGATGAGGAGTATGGTGCACTCATGAAGAACGGCACATGGACTCTCGAGGAGGCTCCACGCGGCAGCCGGGTGATCGGATGTCGTTGGATCTTCAGGCGCAAGCGTGGTGGGGATGGTAAGGTTCTCAGGTACAAAGCAGGGCTGGTTGCAAACGGGTATGGGCAGACTGAGGGTGTGGATTACAATGAGACATTTGCACCTGTTGCTAAGATCCCATCCATCCGAGCGATCCTCGCTCTTGCTGCGGCTATGGACTGGGAGGTGCACCAACTGGATGTGATGTGTGCATTTCTCAATGGTGACCTTGAGGAGGATGTGTACATGGAGCAGCCAGAGGGGTATGTCGTGGAAGGGAAGGAACGTTTGGTGTGCAAGCTTGTGAAGGCCCTCTACGGCTAGAAGCAAGCCCCGCGAGCATGGTACCACAAGATGGATGAGCAGCTGGCTGGCCTTGGCTTTGTGCGCAGTGAAGCAGACCATGCTGTTTACGGGCGCACACAAGAGGCAGACCAGATCATCATCTTGCTCTATGTTGATGATCTGCTCATTGCATCTGACTCCAAGTCTCTTTTGGACGATGTGAAGCAGTCCCTTGCTGCCAGATTCGACATGAAAGACATGGGAGAGCTCAGTTACTACCTTGGCCTTCAGGTCAAGCGCGACAGGCAGCAGCAGACTTTGGAATTGTCCCAGAGCATGTACGTGAGCAACATCATCAAGCACTTCAACATGGCAGGAGCGCGCAAAGCAACAACACCACTGGAAGTGGGAGTGAAGCTGAGCATGATGCAGACTCCCCGCGGCATGCAAGAGAGCAGCTGCATGGAAACACTGCCGTACCAAGCAGCAGTTGGAAGCCTCATGTATGCAGCAGTCGGCACGCGCATCGACATCAGCCAAGCAGTGGGAGTGTTAAGCAAGTTTTGCGCGAATCCGGGCGTGCCGCATTGGGAGGCGGTCAAGCGCGTGCTGCGCTACCTCGACAGCAGGAGCAGCCTTTGCCTCACCTTCAACGGCAACGACAGTCCCATCCTCATCGGCTACAGTGACGCAGATTGGGGAGGTGACCTGGACACAAGAAGGTCAACCAGTGGGTTTGTGTTTGTGCTCGGGGGATGTGTAATCAGTTGGAGGAGCAAGAAGCAAGAGTACGTCGCCCTCTCCTCCACCGAAGCAGAGTACATCACCCTGAGTGAAGCAGCAAAGGAAGCCGTGTGGCTGCGTGAGCTGCTGGCAAGCCTTGGACAGCAGCAGACCACAGCGACCACCATCTACTGTGACAACATGAGCGCCATTGCTCTGACCAAGAATGCCGAATTTCACGCCCGCACCAAGCACATCGACGTACGGTACCACTTCATCCGCGAGCTCGTGGCGATACAAATGGTGCAGATCAANTTGGAGGAGCAAGAAGCAAGAGTGCGTCGCCCTCTCCTCCACCGAAGCAGAGTACATCACCCTGAGTGAAGCAGCAAAGGAAGCCGTGTGGCTGCGTGAGCTGCTGGCAAGCCTTGGACAGCAGCAGACCACAGCGACCACCATCTACTGTGACAACATGAGCGCCATTGCTCTGACCAAGAATGCCGAATTTCACGCCCGCACCAAGCACATCGACGTACGGTACCACTTCATCCGCGAGCTCGTGGCGATACAAATGGTGCAGATCAAGTTCTGCCCTTCAAGCATGATGCTGGCAGACTTCCTGACCAAGCCGCTGGCAGTGCACCGCTTTCAGCAGCTGAGGGGACAGTGCGAAATTGTGTGATTTTTATTCTCGCAAAGTGGGAGAATGATGGATATGAGAGTGCCAGAAAGGGACAAAAATAGGTTACTCGATAGAAATCAGCTGGCATGACAGTTGCATAGAGGATGTTTCACAGGTTCCAACGCACTTTACGGAACTCGATACGGAGTCCGTTTGAGTGAGATATGGATGTCCATAGTTTGGAGATCATGGGTCGGGTTCAAGTGACGACCTGAGCACTTTGAGCTCAAAAGGCGGCAGGATTATTGGCCAGGACGGCTGAGAGCGGCCGTCAAAGAGAAAAGGCGGCTGGAGGACCTCCAAGAGACTTCAAGGAAGGTGCAGACCACGATTGTTATTCGTCCAAGTGGTGTGAGACATAATTCTCTTGTGTGACAAGGTGACTGCCGCTCATCCCCCTAGGCTAGGAGAGTGTGCTAGAGGGTAGACTTTGGCAGAGTGTATCTCAGTGCTCCCTAGGCCAAATGAGGCATGTAAGGACTTGTTTGAAAGCTTTGACAATTTACTTTCTCAGTAGATTATTGATTCAGACATTTGCGTTCTCTGTAGACCTACATTTGCTTCAGTAATTTCTGTCTGTACAACCTGCAACTCCCTCTCACAAACAGTTGGTCCTATCTAGGCGGCTCTTGGTGAGCCTGATCACCTCCCTGAGGGCTGCCCCAGTTTCCATCATTCAACACAATGATGCGTGCGGCATGGTTGCAATCAAGATGAATGCCAAGGAAGAACTTGGCCTTGCCGAGGTTTGTCATCTCAAATGCCGCCTTCATTACCTGTTTGAACTGAGTCAGTGGCTCAAGTGCACTTTCCATGATAATGAGGTCATCAACATAGACAAGAATGATGAGCAAGCTCTCCTTCTTGTCGTTCACATAGACACTATGGACGGCCTCACTCCGCATGAGGCCATGACCTCTCAAGTGCTCATCCAACTTTTCATTCCATGCACGAGTAGACTGCTTGAGACCATACAATGACTGCACAAGATGACACACAAGATGTTCTCCTCCCTCTTTCAAAAACCCCTTAGGTTATGTCATGAACACCTCCACCTTCAAACCCCATTAAAAAATGCACTCTTCACATCCATGTGGTCAACTTCCCAATCCTGCACCCCGGGATGGGAGAGAAGGGTGCGAATAGAGCCAAACTTTGCAACAGGTATGAAGGTCTCATTGTAGTTGATGGTGCCGTCCATGCCAGCTGCATGAAGCCCCTTGCACAGAGCCATGCCTTGAAGCAGTCGATGGTGCCGTCCGGTTTGTACTTGACGCGGAAGACCCACTTGCATTCCATCACTCGGCGGCCTGCTGGCTGGGGCACGAGCTCCCATGTATGGTTCTTTGCAAGTGAGTCCATCTCCTCTTGCATCACCGCACACCACTCTGCTTCATGCTCACTGTTCAGGGCCTTGGAAACAGTTGTCAGCTCCTGCACGGTTGCAACAAGAGTTTGCTCTGCTACGACGTGGCTGAAGCGAGTTGGCTGCCTCACGGTACGGCCGCTTCACGTGGAAGTGTGGCTTGGCACCTCGGCTGCAATGTCGGTGTCATAACTTATTGCTTCCTTCTCCATCTCGTCGACAGCGCTTGCTTTTGTGGCTGGGTTTGGTGCCAAATGTTCTGCTGCAGGGGAGCTCACGATGTCAGAGAGGTGCTTCACTTTGTTTCTTGCCCCTTCCTCCTGCTCCCTCATAGTCTCACGTTCTTTTTCAATAGCCATGGCACTTTGGAGAAGGAGCGAGAAGACTTCAACAGCTTCATCATCATAAGCTCCCACTTGACCTCAACCTTCCTTCTCCTCAAACACCACATCCCGGCTGATCACAATCTTCTTGTTGCTTTGGGTCAAACAGCCGGTATCCCATGCTCTCCATGTCGTACCCCACAATCATGCATGGGTGGGTTTTGGAGTAAAGCTTCTTCCGCTTTAAGTTGGGGACGTGCATGAAGACCTTGCACCCAAGCACCCATAGATTGGCCACCGACGGCTTGCGACCGATCCACGCCTCGGCCAGTATGACGCCGTCAAGTGCCTTCGTTGGGAAGAGGTTCTTGAGGAGGGTTGCAGTCATCACTGCTTCCCCCCACAGCTCAAGTAGCACACTCTGCCTGTAGAGCATGCTCCTGGCGGCCTTCATGAGGGTGCAGTTGTACCTCTCAGCGAAACCATTTTGTTGTGGGGAGTATGGAGCTTTCCTCTCAGCTTTGATGTCCGCATCCGTCAGTACACGCTCAAAGACTTTGTTGACATTACCTCCGCCACCATCACTACGCAAAACCTTGATGCTTGACCCCTTCTCCTTCTCCTCCCTTGCCTTAAAATCCAAGAAGGTGGTCAAGCACTCATGTTTTGATACTTAGAGGTGTTGTGCTCTGTACCGTTCCTGTACAGTTTACTGTGACCACTCGGCCGTGTCCATACTCGTGCAGATCCCTGAGGCAGGCGGCCCTGGTGACACCGGCGCGACGGCGGCGGCGGGCTACCCGTCTGGAGCTGGATGATGGTGACTGCAGGATGGAAGATGGTGGTGAGGCGACGACTGCTGCAGCGAGAGACGCCTCCTGATGTGCCACTACGGCCTCGCGGGTCGATGTGACCTGGAGGAAAAGCTGGTGCGCCCAGGGGAGCAGCTGCATGGAGGCCGAGAAGGGCTCGAGAACGGCGTCGCTGTACCGGTCGAAGATGTCGGTGTACTCCAGGCGAACTCCGAGCATGATCGCCCGGAGTGCCCACAGCTGTGTACCCCCTGAGGTACCCAGGCGCGTGTAGATACGCATGGCGCATCGCCAGTAGTCCGCCGCAGGCTCTGCTGGTCCCTGACGAAGCGAATGAAA
>SZWC01001146.1:238799-253756 GCA_023375785.1 Penium margaritaceum
TGCATCCTCCGCCGCCGGTGTCAGGTAAACTTCCTCAAATCCGTGCTCGGCGGCCCACGCAAGGAAAATGTCCTTCCATGCGAGGAAATCTCGCGTGCCGAGCAAAGGTGGGGAGAGGTCCTTTTGAGCCATTACCTTGGACAGCTCCTCCCAGGTGACTGTGGTGGCAGGTTGGTTAGAGGGCTGGCTGCCATTGGGGTTAGAGCCGCCCCTTTGGTTTGAGGAGCCCGCATTACTCATGGCTTCCGTCCACACCCTCCTCCCTTTAGGTGAGGGGAGTAAGGGATCCCTAATGCCCTGCTGCTCTTGCTACTGCTGCTGCGCTGCTGCCGCTACTGCCGCGGCTACTTCGGTGGCCGCCCCGTTCGCGGGCGTCTCACGGGACGTGGCAACTTAGCGGGGAATGCCCCCAAGCCAATGCGATCCGCGCCTCTGTTGGCTCCTCCCTGAATGCGCAGGGTCTGGCGAGCCCTACGCGATCTACTTCGACGGCCCAGGCCTGCTGCAGCGGCGGCAAACGGCGCCGTTGCCATTCAGGGCCGTTGTGAGGGCCGTCCGTCGATTTCACAGATCGCGCTGCCTAGCGATCACCACGCCCAACGGACTGTGCTCTGATACCATAAGGAGAATGAGACGATTCTAACGCAACTTGTTTCACTCAAAACGGTGCAGATTTGAGGATGTTAGAGTTGGGTGAGTGACGGCCATGGATCGGCCGTCGCACTAGGCTAAGTCCTAGGAGAGAACAAGGAAGAGCTCTACGGGGTGGGACTCGCTATTCGAGCCCACCCTTCGGCCGGCGAGCGAAGCTCGCCGGCACTTGGTTTTTCCGCGCGCGGAAATACCGTGCGCGGCCCTAATTCCGGCTCTAGGCCGGTTCTCTGTTTGGACACATCCTATGCTAGTTAAAAGTGCCCAGCCTCGACTTCGAGGTCTGATCTAGGTCTTCGAACACAAGCATAAAGCATCAAGTATCACAGAAAGGTAAGACTAGACTAGGTCACCTAAGGCTAGTCCAGCAAAAGCCACTGGTAAACAGAGTGGAGCTGAGGCACTGCTGTCGAGAGGGAAGCGAGCACAGGAGGGGTCGTGGGGGTAGGTGTGTCCCATGCTCGATGCTGACGCACGCGCTCACTGTGCGTTGCCTCCGCTCTCAGAGTCAGCAAGCCCTGCACACTCATGGCCACCGCAGAGCCATACATATATACAGGGAGGATTAAGAGTGATGCTTTGACTTCGGAGCGAAGGAGCATACCCAGGTCCTGAAGGTCGGGTTCATCAACTACACCAAGTCCAGCAAGTCCATGGTGGTCACGAACGAAAAGGGTTGAGCCAACGGCTGGCCAAGGAGATGTCGACGTAGAGATGGTGGTTGGTGGGAAACAGGTGCAGCGCGTCATCAAGGATGTGCAACACGTACCTGGCTTGGCTGACATTCTCATTGTTTGCCGCTTGACAGACAAGGGGTACGAGGTGCTCTTAAGGATAAATGAGGCAGTCGTGCGGAAGGATAGGGGCAGCAAGCCCGTGCTGGAGGCTAAGTTTGAGGGAGGCCTCTACATCGTGGAGACCAAGGTGATCTCCTCGGCAATAGATTCAACAGACTTGCAGAAATGCACCGTCAACCTAACCAAAGGACGGAGAGCTGATCTGGAGCTCTGGCACCGATGAGTGGGGCATTCCTCACCCACAGTGGTGAAGGAGATGGCAAAGTTTGAGTTGGTATGCGGCCTTGTAATTGATATTGCGGAAGAGGTGACGGAGGCAGCAAAGCACAAAAGGTGCGAGCCTTGTATTTTGGGCAAGGCACGGTGCAAATCATTCAATAGGAACGCGAATCACGCCTCGGACCTGCTAGAGGTCGTGCAGAGCGACATTTGTAGGCCATTCAAGACGGCATCAAAGAGGGACACACGTTACTTTGTCACCTTCGTTGATGGCTACAACAGAAAACTCTATGTGTACTTAGTGAAGTGAAAGGGCAAGGTCCTAGACCGACTGAAGGTGTATGTTGCGTCGATGAAGACGCAGACTGACCGCAAGGACATAGCACAACGCAACAACAACGGTGGAGAGTACGCGAGCTGAAGCAGGTGGATGAAGTAGCAGGGCATGAAATGGGAACAAACTACACCGTATTCACCTCAGTGAAATGGCGTGGCGGAGCGGGCGATCCAGACACTGTTGAACATGGTAAGGACCATGTTGGTAGATGCATAATTGTCACAAAGCTTTTGGAAAAACGTTGTGTGTACAGCAAGCTTCACCATCAAACTCACTCCTACCATGGTGCTGAAGGTTCAGGGTGGCTAGAAGACGTTGTAGGAGGTTTGGAGCAGGCGCGAGCCAAGTGTGGCACACCTAAAAGTGATGGGTGCAAGGGGCACGTGATGGTGCAGGCTACGTAGTGGAGCAACAGCAAACTGGAGCAGCTGGCAAATTCGTATATCTTCCTTGGCTACGAGAGCGCGCATAACGCATTTCGGCTTTACAATGTGCACAAGGAGGAGGTAATCCACAGCCGAGATATTGAGTTGAATGAGCAGCAGAGCTACATCAGCATCAACAATGTGGACTTGGTCGACCCTCAAAAGACAAGGGAGTGGTTCCAGCTCCTTGACTACGACAAGGAGCTGGTGGACACCCAAGTTGAGGATGCCGCATCAGAGCAAGATGGTGAACCAACGGTTGCAGCCAACGCAGAGGACTCTGATGATAATCAAGCTGATGAGGAGATCCACCTGATGGATCCAGCGGATAAGGCATTAAGGGCTCCAAGGCACGCACTATTGGCAGAGTACGCATCAGGCTTCGGTGAAAAATCCATAGGACACATTGTCCGTCCGGGCAAAGTTTCACTAGAGTGGGGGAGATCCTCGGGGAGCCGTCTGGTCGATGATTCACCGGAGCATGCATAGTTAGAGGGATCACGGCAGGGCGGTGATGTGCTACTAAAACTTTCCTGTCGTAGCGGAAGGCAGCAGAAAGTGGGAAAGCGCTTCGACGCAAGCACCAGTCCATGGATCGGCATGACGTGGTGCATACTGTCTGTATGAACAGAGCTGAATACTGTGCAAGAGGTGTATGCACGGCCCAAAGGAGATCAATGGGACGCAGCCATAAAATGAGAACTGGCATCCATCATAGAAAATGGCACATGGGAGCTAGTTGATAGGCCAAAAGATGCCAAGGTCATCGGCTCAAAGTGGGCCTTTAAGACCATGTTCACAAAGGAAGGTGTAGTTGACAAGCATAAGGTGTGACTGGTGGTGCAAGGATGTACACAATGTAAGGGTGAGCACTATGATGAGACGTTTTCTCCTGTTACCAAGTTCGCAAGCATCCTTGCGATTCTTGTGGTTGCGGCCGTGAAGGACATGGAGCTCCACCAAATGGAAGTAAAGACGGCCTCCCTCAATGAAATCACAAATAAAGAGATCTGCATGGAGGTGCAAGAGAGGGGTAGAGGCACCGGAGGCCAAGGTTTGCAAGCCGTGGAAGTCCTTGTACAGGCTAAAACAATTGTCCAGATGCTGGTACCAACAGATAGACAGCTTCATTGCTCAACTTGATTTCAAGCGCTGTGAATCAGACCTCAGCGTGTATGTGTGATGCGACAAGCAGCTTCATCAGAGCGTCACACTCTACGTGGATGACCTGATTTTGTGCTCAACAGACCTGCCAAGCATACAGTGGCTGAAAGATTAGCTAAGCAGGAGATTCCCGATCTCCGACATGGAGGAGCTAGAGTACTACCTCGGGGTGAGCATCACGCGGAACCGGACGGCATGCACGCTTGTGCTGGGCCAGGCCAAATACGTGGCCGGGGTGTTGAAGTGGTACGGCATAGAGGACTGCAAACCAGCTGGCATCTTGATCTCTAGGACCTGTAAACTGAGTGCGGCAATGGCGCCGTAGACAAAATAAGAGCGAGAGGATATGGCAGGAGTGCCCTACCAATCGACGGTGGACAGCCTCATATATGCCACAGTGGCGACTTGACCAGACTTGGCCTATGCGGTGGGCCAAGTGAGCAAGTACGTGGTCGATCCAGGGACACTACATTGGCAGACAATCAAGCAGATCCTCTGCTACCTGCAGGCAAAGCGAGATGCGCCCTTAAGGTTTGACGGCAAAGGGCGGTCGGACCCTTTGTTTCTGATCTGGCATGCGGATGCAGACTACGCTAGCAATGTGGACAAGCAGAAGTCCACATCCGGCTATGTGTTCTTTCTCGCTTGTGCACTGGTCTTGTGGTGTAGCAGGAAGCAAGACTACGTTGCCACCTCCACAGTGAAAGCAGAGTACATCACGCTAGCCAAAGCAGTCAAGGAGGCGGTGGGGCTAAGCAGGTTGCTGGGTGATCTGGGCGTGCCGCAGCACTAGCCTACAGTGGTGCAAGAGGAAAACACCGGCTCCATCTCGCTGACCAACAACAGGAAGCAGCACAAGAGGACGAAGCACATCGATTTCCGTTATCACTATGCATGGGAAATGGGGCACGTGGTGCTGCAGCACTGGAGCACGCACAACGTGCTTGCGGAATGCTTGACCAAAGCGCAACCCATGGACCGGCACGGAATGAGCGTGTCCGGGCTTCGGATGACCAGATGATGGGCTGGAGGGCGCAGCGGAAGATGAGTGAGAGCAAGCAGGAGCAGCGGAAATGACAGGTGCAAGGGGGAGAATATTGAAGATTTGCCCATGTGCATGCCCAAGTGCGCCGTCGGGAGGCACCAACNCACAACGTGCTTGCGGAATGCTTGACCAAAGCGCAACCCATGGACCGGCACGGAATGAGCGTGTCCGGGCTTCGGATGACCAGATGATGGGCTGGAGGGCGCAGCGGAAGATGAGTGAGAGCAAGCAGGAGCAGCGGAAATGACAGGTGCAAGGGGGAGAATATTGAAGATTTGCCCATGTGCATGCCCAAGTGCGCCGTCGGGAGGCACCAACGAGCCACCAGAGAGAGGAAAATCCTCTCAGTTGGATCTAGCAGCAGGAGAATTGCTTGGATTTTAAAATGGAGGATTGTCCCTGAATTTGGATGAGTTGTTGAATCCAGTGGAAGTTGTTTCACCGGAATCAGACAAGTAATGAGGGGGATATGTGCTTCCAAAGTTGGGATGTGCGTGACTGTTCTGGGAATCTGCCGTGGTTCGTCTACCGGTGAAAAATCGACCGGAGCCAGCAACAAATGTCCAACTAGGGATTTTGCTCCTGAAGACTGCCGAGGCATCTGGTGGATGATTTGCCGGATGTCAGTAGTGCAATTTTTTGCTGAGGCACCTGCTACAAATGCGGAAAAGTCAGGCATATTGCTCAAAACTACCAAAGCAAGCAGCAAGCCAAAAAGAGGATGAAGTTGGATAAAAGCAAGCCCAGCAACGGCAAAGGGCAGGAGTGAAAGGTGCAACACTTTTCTGACAGAAGCAATAAGCATTGAACGATTGTCCATCTGAACGGCTCACAATGCCACATAGAGTAACTGAGAGTGCTAAGTTCGATGAGGGGTAAGAGGATGACCAACCGGTGATGTTTCTAAAAGTGCAACCCCAATGTTGGAAAAGTCACAAAACGGCACAGACACGTTTGGATGGAGGGGTTTCTGACAGTTTTGTAAGTAACACTCATCTGTGTACCACTCGTTCTCTTTTCTAGTGAGTTCAGAAAGAGGCGCTGAAACTCGGGCATAATCCCATAAGAATCGCTGGTAATAACTGCAGATTCTAAGGAAAACGTGGACGTCTCAGACGTTGGTCGGTGTT
Organism: Penium margaritaceum; assembly: GCA_023375785.1. Taxonomy (NCBI): domain Eukaryota; kingdom Viridiplantae; phylum Streptophyta; class Zygnematophyceae; order Desmidiales; family Peniaceae; genus Penium; species Penium margaritaceum. The sequence goes on from SZWC01001146.1 coordinate 244,568, forward strand.
GGCCAACCAGTGACTGCTACCACATTTTTCATATCCATGGTGACTCGTCCTTCGTTGATGAAGTGACCCAGAAACGTGATCGAACGGCAACAAAAGTCGTACTTTGAGAATTTCCCAAAGATGTTCTCTCATTGTACAACTTTGAGAACTTCTTGGAGATGTCCGTTGTGCTCCTCCAGGATGCGGCTGCACATAACAATGTCATCGAGATACACCATGACAAAAGCATCGCGGTACGAGAAGAAAATGTTCTTCATTGCTGCCATGAAGGTCGTCGAGGCATTCATGAGTCCAACCAGCATGACTGTGCGCTTAAAATGCCCGTAGCATATTTGGAATGCCGTCTTCTTGATGTCGGCGTCTCCCACGTGGTTTTGGTGAAAACCACTGCACATGTCGATTTTGATGAGATGCCTGGTAGTCCATGAACATCCACATTTCACCGGTTTTCCTTTCTATGAGTAATAGTACTGTGGTGTTTGGTGATGTGGATGGTTGAATGAATACTTGACCGTGCATCTCACCTCCAATACAATGACCTCCGGAGGTGAGTTGAATTCATTCAATGAACTCCCAAAGGTCATGGTCGCTCGGTCAAGTATTCATCCATGCTTATTCACCTCCATCAGCTCATTGTCGCTCATCCAATAATCTCCTTGAACTGGAGGTCGGCTGCTCGGTTTTAGTTCGACGCGATAGCCAATGTCGCATTGAGGTAGCAAAGTTTTCGAGAGTTCATCGCGGAAGATGTTCACGAACTCTTGGATAAGAGTTGCGAACTCCTTATGATCCATCGCAAACTTGGTTGATGCCGATGAGGCCGACGAGGTTCATGGAGCTGATGAGGTTGAAGAGTGAGCCGCTGCCACTTTTGCTTCCTCCATTGGTTCGAGGTGCATGAGCCATGCGTGAGCCCCTTGTTGTATGCACTGCTTGGCCACGTTGAGCGGTATCGACTGCACAGGTTGTCACTTCTCGGTCGTTACAGTTTCCTCTTCTGTTTCCACCTCTGTTGCTTCCGCTGTCGTCTTCTATCCCACGCGTGGAGGTTGTCTCTTGGCACCGTTGATTTCCATGTGGACGTGGCCAATCATCCTGTCGATTTGCGGATTGTGCTAGTATAGGAAATCGCATGCGAGAATGATTTTGTGATCACTCATTGGACAAGGCCTCCAGACCGTAACATCGTGCAAATCTCCCGCTTTCAGTCATAGTGGTTCTCGGAGTCACTGTATCTGCAATCTCATATCGACTGTTTTTTGTTCAAACGTCCCTGGTTTGGTCTGCAAACCTAGTTTTTGCCCCGTCCATGTCCGGTCGCCCCTCTAAGTCGGCCGTCCCATTTTCGTCCACTAGCCTCTCTGAGCCCGCCGTTCCGTCAGTGTCCGCGAGCCCTTCCGGGCCGGCTGCCCTGCCCGTGTCCGCCAGCCCCTTTGAGCCGGCTGGCCCGTGCGTGTCCGCCAGCCCCGTCCGTTTCCGCCAGCCCCTCCGGGCTGGCCGCTCCGTCCATGCCGGCACGCTACACACGTGGTTAGGGTGGGAGCCTCTGACCCAGGCCGACAGTGAGCATTCAGGCCACCACCTCGCGCCCTCTCACGCCACGACCCCTTGTCACCCCACGAGGCTCCTTGCCTCCTGGAAGACCCACTCACACAGTCGTGAGTGGGGACCCTGGCACCAAGGCTTGGCCACATTGTGAGTCGCCATTGACCTGCATTCGGGGCTGGCCCTGGGCTACACCTTGGTCCATCAAGAGCACCAGCGTGCCATCGCGGCTACGCTCACACGCGTGCCACCTGGGGTGCGAGACTCCCCGCGCCCTCACTTTCCGCTCCACGGAGCGACTAGTGGTCCCAGCCACCCTACGTGAGGCTCGGGCGTCTCCCGAGGTCCCACAATGGGAGGCTGCATGCGCCGATGAGCTTGCCTCCATTTGGAAACATCATGTCTACAAGCTTGTTGACCTTCCCCCCGGCTGAAAGGCCATCGGTGCCCAGTGGGTCCTCCGGCGAAAGTGGAAGCCGGATCCCTGGACAAGTACAAGGCCCGCCTTACGGCCAAGGGATTTGTCCAGGTCCCTGGGGTCAACTATGACAAGATCTTCACCCTGGTCGGTTGGTTTTCCACTAGCCGGACGTTGTTCAGCCTGGTTGCTTGGCACGGGTGGGAGCTCATCAGATGGAATTGAGCAACGCCTTTCTCCATGGCTCATTGGAAGGCAAGGAGCTCTACATGGTGCAGCCTCCAGGCTTCAGCAATAGCTCTGGCAAGGTCTCGAAGCAACGGAAGGCCCTTTATGGCAGAAAGCAGTCACTGCGCTTCTAGAATCAGGAGATAAGTCGTACACTTCTCAGCGGCGGCCTCCTTCGCAACATTGCAGACCCCGCACTATTTGTCAGCCCACTAGGCCACACCTTTGTCGTTATCCTTGTTTATGTCAATGATCTACTCATCGTGTCGCGAGATGCATTTACCAGTCAGCGGGTCAAGGACCTTTTGCATGACGCCAATCAGATGAAGGACCTTGGGTGAGCACGAGTCTTTCTAGGTATGGAGCTTGAGCATGATCACTCCATGGGTCTCATGCACGTCCATCACGCTCTTTGATATGGGATGCCAAAAAGTGACCAAAATGGGTTGCTCCACAAAAATAATCAGGTCAAAACAGGTGAATAAAGGGTTTTTTGTGATTCTGTAGCACTTTACGGAACTTGATTCGGAGTCCTTTTGAGGGAGATATGGATTTTCAAGGTTTGGTGGCAATGGGTCCAGTTCAAGTGACGGCTCCTGCACTACAAGCACCAATGACAGCCACAATTATTGGCCAGGGAGGTTTGGAGCGGCCTTCAAGGTAGAAAGGTGGCAGGAGGAACTTCAAGGAGCTTCAAGGAAGGTCCCCACCAAGATTATTGGTTGTGCACATGGCAGGGATGGTAATTCTCTTGTGTGAGAGTGTGACTGCCGCTCATCCTGCCAGGCGAGGAGTGTGCTAGGAGGTGAATTTTGACAGAGTGGTTCTTCCAGCTCCATGTGCCAAATGAGGTGTACTTAGGCTTGTTAGAAAGCTGTGCTTGAGTGATTTCTCATCCACGAGTCAAACCAGCCATTCCCACTCTCTACAAAACTTTACACGCTTCCATATTTCTGTCTCTGCAGCCTACAACTTGTCTCTCAAATACAATTGGTCCTGCCTAGCAGCTCTTGGTGAGATTGATCACCTCCCTGAGGGCTTCTTTTGATTGCATCAGTGGTATCAAAGCTATAAAAAGGCTCTGCCTCATCCTTGAGGCATTCCTTGCACCCTGTTGTGTGAGAGACTCGTTTGGGTACTGAACGTTGTACTACCATGGCGACATCCGCTTCTGTGGTGGCCAGCGTCAACATCGCCAAGTTCGAAGGCAAGAAATTCTTCAACTGGAGCAACAACATAAAAATGGTGCTGATGGAGAAGGGACTCTGGAGCCATGGGAGTGAGGGGGAACCAGCTCAATCCTCTCTCTCACCTGGTGAGTCCCGTACCCACCGCGAGAAGCGTGACCGCGCCCTCGCGACTATCTACCTCTACCTCGCCGAACAGTAGCAACTCCTCGTCAGTGGTATCCTCATGCCTAAGGAGGTTTGGAAGAAGCTTGAGTCCACTTATGTATCCAAGTCAATCCTCATGAACATGCAGCTATGTCCTCGCTTTCACACTGTGAAGATGGATGAGTCCCGATCCATGATTGATTACATCAACATGGTGAAGTCTCTTGCCAACCAGATTTTTGCAATTGAGGACCCTGTCAAAGAACGTGTGCTCATGCCTACCATCCTCTCTGGTCTTCCTAGAAGCTACACTGGACCAGCGTGGTGACAAGATCTCCCTCAACAATGTGGAGAAGAGCGTGTTATTTGAGGAGGAGTGGCGCAAGGAAGATAATAGCGGAAGCGGACTGGACGCCGCTCTCATCACCAACTCTGCTCGTGGGGGCGGTGCTGCACCAACCAGGAGCAACAGGGGAGGATCGAAGAAGAAGGGGAGCTGCCACAACTGCAGGAAGCCGGGGCGTTGGGCACGCGAATGCTGGAAGAAGAAGGCGGACCTTGCGGCTGGAGTGGGAGCAGGAAAACAGTCTGACGCTTCCACAAACGCAGCAGATTGGGAGATCGGATTTGTGACAACCATCCGGGTCCTGCACATCTCCAATAACGCCGCCTTATTCTGGATCATCGACTCGGGAGCCACGCAACACATGATGTGTCACTGGGAGTGGTTCGATATCTACACGGTCATTGAGCCTCGTTGGGTGTACATGGGGGAAAACCATGTGCAAATGGCGGTAGCGGAGGATGAGATTGTGCTTTGTGTTTCTGTTGAGGGCAAGCACGTGGAACGTCGTGTGAAAGGGGTGCTCCATGTTCTGGGGCTGACAGCTTACCTCTTCTCTGTCTCATCTCTCATCTTCAAAGGCATGCAGGCTCGCTTTGAGAATGGTGGCTGCACCATCTCTGCACGTGCAGGCCGTGTGCTTGCAAAAGCAGACAGGGAGGACGGACTCTACCGTCTCTATGTGTCATCAGAGAAGAAAGCCGACTCAGCGTTGGCCGAGAGAGAGGGAAAACACAACATCGGCCTGTGGCACAGCCGGCTTGGTCACCTTGGCTTTGGCGCCATCATTTCCATGCAGTAGATGGTCCGTGGCCTGGAGCTTAAGGGGGTGTAGCAGCCAGGTACATCATCTTGTGCGAGTTGCATTGAAGGGAAGCAGGTCCGCGCTCTATTCTCCGGGGAAGGGAAGGGGGCGGTTGATCTTCTCTCACTTGTTAACTCTGATTTGTGTGGTCCCATGCCATCTCAGTCCTTGTCTGGCAAGTTGTACTTTGTCACATTCATTGATGACAAGTCGAGGAAGACGTGGGTGTCCTTCCTGGCTGGAAAGGATGAGTGCTTTGATGCTTTCAAGGTGTGGATTGCTGCTGCACAGAATGAGAGTGGCAGGCGGTTGAAGGTGCTTCGCACCAACGGTAGAGGAGAGTACCTCTCCAACGACTTCTGCAACTTCCTCAAGCATTGCGGGATCATACATGATGTCATCCCACCTGGAACACCTCNGGAAGGGGGCGGCTGAGCTTCTCTCACTCGTTCACTCTGATTTGTGCGGTCCCATGCCATCTCAGTCCTTGTCCGGCAAGTTGTACTTTGTCACATTCATTGATGACAAGTCGAGGAAGACGTGGGTGTCCTTCCTGGCTGGAAAGGATGAGTGCTTTGATGCTTTCAAGGTGTGGATTGCTGCTGCACAGAATGAGAGTGGCAGGCGGTTGAAGGTGCTTCGCACCAACGGTAGAGGAGAGTACCTCTCCAACGACTTCTGCAACTTCCTCAAGCATTGCGGGATCATACATGATGTCATCCCACCTGGAACACCTCAGCTGAACAGAGTGGTTGAATACGCGAACAGCACACTCATGGAGCGTATTTGCAGCATGCTCCAAGACTCGGAGATCCCGCCAACCTTTTGGGCGGAAGAGGTCAACACTGCCGTGTACCTGAAAAAACCGGAGACCCACGCGCGTCGTGCTACTGATGACAACAGAGGAGGCATGGACGGGATGCAAGCCAACAGTGACGCACCTGAAAGTCTTCGGGTGTGGCACATTTGTGCACGTGCCTGCCGGCAACCGCAACAAGCTGGACGCAAAGTTGCTGAAGGTGGCCTTCCTCGGCTATGACACCATGGGATGCCGCGTCTACAACCTCGCTGCTCGCAAGATCATCTGCAGTTGTGATGTGATCTTTCACGAGGACGTGAAGGGCTGGACTTAGAGCCCCATGTCTGCAGTTCCACTTGCTCCTGCACTCATACCAGAAGTGGGAGAAGAGCCGGTAGCAGAAGAGGGAGGTGCGGAAGATGGCGGTGATAGCGGCAATGAAAAGGAGGTGAAGGGGCCTGAGAAGGAAGAAGCAACGGAATCTGATGATTAGGAGCAACAAAGCAATGCACAGCAGCTGGCACGGAGGTCTGGAAGCCACAATCATTGTGCAGATGGTCCTGTGGAGCCGTTGAGGAGATCCAAGCGCCTTGCAAGAAAACAGAGGCCGCTGGAGGAGCTGGTGAACCTGTGCACCGTTCCACCACCAACAGAGTCGTCTGACTTCGAGCTTCTCTTCCTCACGGTCACTAATGACCCAGCCACATTCACTGAAGCCATGCGCAGTGCAAAGGCGGCAGATTGGCGTGCCACAGCAGATGAGGAGTATGGTGCGCTCATGAAGAACGGCACCTGGACCCTCGAGGAAGCTCCACGTGGCAGCCGGGTGATTGGGTGTCGGTGGAACTTAAGATGCAAGCGTGGTGCAGACGGTAAGGTGCTCAGGTGAAAAGCACGGTTGGTTGCAAGGGGATATGGGCATACTGAGGGTGTGGATGACAATGAGAAATTTGCACCCGTCGTAAATTTGCCATCCATCCGAGTGATCCTTGCTCTTGCTGGTGCTATGGACTGGGAGGTGCACCAAATGGATGTGACGTGTGCATTTATGAATGGTGACCTCGTGGAGGAGGTGTACATGGAGCAGCCAGAGGGGTACATGGTGGAGGGAAAGGATGATATGGTGTGCAAGCTTGTGAAGGCTCTTTACGGCCTGAAGCAAGCACCACGAGCATGGTAGCACAAGATGGATGAGCAGCTGGCTGGGCTTGGTTTTGTGTGCACTGAAGCTGACCATGCAGTTAATGGGCGCGTGCAAGAGGCAAGCCAGGTCATCATTGTGCTCTATGTTGATGATCTGCTCATTGCATCTGACTCCAAGTCTCTTTTGGATGATGTGAAGCAGTCCCTTGCTGCCAGGTTCGCCATGACAGACATGGGAAAGCTCAACTACTACCTTGGCCTTCAGGTCAAGTGCGACCGACAACAGCTGACTTTGGAGTTGTCCCAGAGTACGTACATGAGCAACATCGTCTAGTACTTCAACATGGTAGGAGCGCGCAAGGCCGCAACACCCCTGGAAGTGGGAGCAAAGCTGAGCATGACGCAGACTCCCCGCGGCATGCAAGAGAGCAGCCACATGGAAGAAGTGCCATACCAAGCAGCAATTGGGAGCCTCATGTACGCAGCAGTCGGTATGCGCCTCGACATCAGCCAAGCAGTGGGAGTGCTCAGCAAGTTTCGTGCGAATCCGGGCGTGCCGCATTCGGAGGCGGTCAAGAATCTGCTGCGCTACCTCGACAATGGCAGCAGCCTTTGCATCACCTTCAACGGCAACAACAGTCCCATCCTCATTGGCTGCAGTGATGCAGATTGGGGAGGTGACCTGGACACAAGGAGGTCGACGAGTGGGCTCGTGTTTGTACTCGGGGGAGGTGCAATCAGTTGCCCTCTCCTCCTCCGAAGCTGAGTACATCGCCTTAAGTGAAGCAAAGGAAGCCGTGTGGCTGCGTGAGCTGCTGGCAAGCCTTGGATAGCAACAGACCACAGCAACTACAATCTACTGTGACAACATGAGCGCCATTGCTTTGACCAAGAACGTAGAGTTTCACTTCCGCATCAAGCACATTGACCTGCGATGTCACTTCATCCACGAACTCATGGCAAAGTAGGTGGTGCAGATCAAGTTCTGCCCTTCAAGCATAATGCTGGCAGACTTCCTGACCAAGCCGCTGGCAGCGCACCACTTTCAGCAGCTAAGGGGACAGTGTGGACTTTTTTGATTTCTATTCTTGCAAAGTGGGAGAATGTTGGATATGGGGTGCCAAAAAGTGACCGAAGTGGGTTGCTCGATAAGAATCATCAGGTCACAATAGTGAATACAAGATGTTTTGCTAGTTCTGTAGTACTTTACGGAACTCGATTTGGAGTCCGTTTGAGGGAGATATGGATTTTCAGCGTTTGGTGGCAGTGGGTCCGGTTCAAGTGACGGCTCCTGCACTACCAGCACCAATGACGGCCAGGGAGGTTTCGAGCGGCCTTCAAGGTAGAAGGGCGGGAGGAGGACCTTGAGGGAGCTTCAAGGAAGGTCTCTACCAAGATTATTGGCTGTGCACATGGTAGGGATGGTGATTCTCTTGTGTGAGAGTGTGACTGCCGCTCATCCCGCTAGGCTAGGAGTGTGCTAGAAGGTGAACTTTGACAGAGTGGTTCTTCCAGCTCCATGTGCCAAATGAGGCGTAATTAGGCTTGTTGGAAAGCTGTGATAATGTACTTTCTCATCCATGAGGCAAACCAGCCATTTGCACTCTCTAAACAACTTTACACGCTTCCATACCTCTGTATCTGTAGCCTACAACTTGTCTCTCACATACAATGGGTCCTGCCTAGCGGCTCTTGGTGAGCTTGATCACCTCCCTGAGGGCTGCCTTAGATTGTATCACAGGCGTCCACGTCCTTTGCTGAGGACCTACCCCTTGTGGCGAGAACATCCTCACCCATGGCGCTTGATGGTCCAGCGAAGCCTAAGAGCTATAATCTAGTCCTGGTTTTAGCCGGTAGATGTGACCATGTACCTACGTGTCATTGGGTCACTGATGTTCCTGGCAAAGGCGACACGCCCAGAAATTGCGTTTGTTGTCAGCCTCCTCGCCCAGTTCTCTCTAGATCCGCATCACCTCCACTTTAAGGCCGCGATTAGAGTACTGCGCTATGTCGTCTCGACCCGACGTTGAGGTCTCATGTTCTGTTGACATCCGTGCGTTTTTGCGGTGGGCTGCAACAACAGTGAATGGGCCGTCAGTCCGGACGCTATGAGTCGTATTGGCTGGATCTTGTTGGTGGCACGGCTGTGTCTTGGTGCAGCAACAAGCAAGCATGCATCGCACGCAGTATTGCTGGGACTGAGTATGCGGCCCTTGGTTCTGGTGCATGTGAGAGTGAGTGGTTGCATCGCTTGTTGTCCGAATTGCGTCAGTCAGTCCCGTCCATCACGTTGCAACGTGACAATGAGAGTGCCATGGCCATTGCTGACAATTACGACGTGCATCACACTCGTACAAAGTACTTCAATGTTGAATATCACTATGTGCATTCATTGTTGCATGACGGCAGCAGCAGCATAGTGTGGATTGAGACGGCACGGCAGTTAGGTGACTTCTTGAACAAGGCAGTGAAGCATGATTTGTTCAAGAAGGTTGTGAGTACGGTTGGTGTGTGTCCGTGAGGTCCTCTCTCTCTCTCTCTCTCTCTCTCTCTCTCTCTCTCTCTCTCTCTCTC
>SZWC01001146.1:262658-280481 GCA_023375785.1 Penium margaritaceum
GAGCTCGTGGCGAAGCAGGTGGTGAAGATCAAGTTCTGCCCTTCAAGCATGATGTTGGCAGACTTCCTGACCAAGCCGCTGGCAGCGCACCGCTTTCAGCAGCTGAGGGGACAGTGCGGACTTGTGTGATTTTTATTCTCGCAAAGTGGGAGAATGATGGATATGAGAGTGCCAGAAAGTGACAAAAATAGGTTGCTCGATAAAAATCATCTGGCATGACAGTTGCATAGAGGATGTTCCACAGGTTCTAACGCACTTTACGGAACTCGATTTGGAGTCCGTTTGAGTGAGATATGGATTTCCACAGTTTGGAGATCATGGGTCGGGTTCAAGTGACGACCTGAGCACTTTGAGCTCAAAAGGCGGCAGGATTATTGGCCAGGACGGCTGAGAGCGGCCTTCAAGGAGAAAAGACGGCTGGAGGACGTCCAAGAGACTTCAAGGAAGGACCAGTCCATGATTATTAGCCGTGCAGGCCGTGCGAGACATAATTCTCTTGTGTGACAAGGTGACTGCCGCTCATCCCGCTAGGCTAGGAGTGTGCTAGAGGGTGAGCTTTGACAGAGTGGATCTCAGTGCTCCCTTAGCCAAATGAGGCATATAAGGGCTTGTTAGAAAGCTGTGATGATGTACTTTCTCACTCAAGAGTCGATTCAGACATTCGCGTTCTCTGCAGACCTACATTCGCTTCCGTAATTTCTGTCTGTGCAACCTGCAACTCCCTCTCACAAACAGTTGGTCCTGCCTAGGCGGCTCTTAGTGAGCCTGATCACCTCCCTGAGGGCTGCCCCAGTTTCCATCACAACCTTCTGGAAAGTAGTCAAATGTGTTAGATATCTTGGAAGCGGACAACAGAGGTCAGCACATGTGGCCTAAATGCCTTCGGCTGAACGATGTAGTATTATGAGGTTCACGCACGGTGGGAGATAAATGTAAGGACATTATTCCCACTCGCAAAGGTTAGGGATTCATGTACGTTTGGTTAGAACCAACTGCGCAGTGGGCCATGGATCAAAGGAGAGAAATGCCCACTCATGGAGTTTAGGGATGAGAAAACTCATGGAACCTTCCTAACCGCTTGCCACTTAACTAGGTGTCAGAGCTGAGTTATTGTGTGATGGCAGTCACAAGTCATGCACGAAGATGCAAGGGTCTGGGTAGGGATACGTACAGAGTGTCAGGAAGCTCAAATTGAATACAATTGTAGAGGGAGATGACAGTTGACAACCACACAGCATAAACAGCTGCCGCGGCATATGCCGGGTGCATTGTTTGTCCTAAAACCGGCCTAGAACAATTGTTCTAGCCGTCACTCTGCGCACGGGTATCCAACACCGTCTGAACCTAGAGATGCACAATCTTGAGCCAGATGCAACGACTGGTCACCCATACAAGTCTGGCATCAATCTGTAGAAAAACAATGCAAAACATGCTACTTGGGACTTGAGATCCAGTCTGTCAACCGGCCTGAGGCGAACGGACTAGAAAACAGGGCCAACACAATGGCACCTGCCGTCCCACCACGTGACATTTTCTTCGATGGACGCGAGCTCGCTGTCCACCGCCTCCTTCCATTTGGCCGCATCGGGCCTTGTCAGCGCCTCTGCCACAATGAGCGGCTCTCCCTGAGCCAAACTGGACCAGCTCTGGCCAGTCCAGCCTCCGGTGTCAGCGTCATACTGTGGCGTTTGTTTTCTTTGCCACGTGCCACGGCACGGCATTGCTGGTGCTTCATCTTTGCTTTGCTGCTGCTCCCGTGGTGCAGGCTGCCCTGAAGTTAAATCTTCCTTTGGCGAAGAGCCACTGGCCTTTGAGCTGGTCTCAGAGGCCTCGGACATCTCCGACTCCGTGTCGGAGCCCGCCGCTGCGTCAGCCTGCGCTGCCCCTCTCCCTGCCACACCACTCTTCTCTGTCGCCTGCCGTACTGGCACCACTTGCCAGTTTTGAGGAGCTTGATCTCCCGACTCCAGCAGCACCAACCACTCTTCCTGTTTTGGAGCTTGTGTGGGATCAAGCGGCTCTCCCTTGCCTAGTGTCCTCTCATCGAAGGTCACGTCCCGGCTGGTGATGAGCTTTCTTACTGTCATGTCCCAAAGGCGGTAGGTCTTGTGGGCAGATTCATAGCCCACCATAACACACTTCCGTGCCCTTGCATCCAGCTTGCCGCCACCTTCTCCCGCCTGGACCTTTGCCCATGTGGTACAGCCAAGAACCTTCAGGTGTGAGGCGTCTGGCTTCTTTCCTGACCACATCTCGTGTGGCGTCATCTGCTGCTTGCCCTTTTTCTTGCCACGCCTGCCGAGAGCAGCGGCAGGAGTTAGGTCGACGAGGTAGCATGCTGTTCTTGCAGCTTCCGCCCAAAAGCGCGGTGGGAGTTTTGCGTCAAAGAGCATGCTCCGCACCATGCCGAGGATGGTCTGATTCATCCGTTCAGCCACACCGTTGCTCTGTGGCGTGTAGGGTGTCGTGGGCTGATGTTCAATGCTGCGTTGCTGCAGCCAGCCCTTGCATGCCTCGTACTCTCCGCCGTTGTCGCTTTGCAGTGCCTTGACCTTCTTTCCAGTCTGCCGCTCAACCATGGCGACAAACTCCTCGAGCTTCACTCTCACCTCTCCCTTTGTTTTGAGGAAGTATATCCACATCTTGCAGCTGTGGTCATCGATAAAGGTCAAGAAGAACTTGCTCCCACCATTCGATGCCTTGCGGAAGGGCCCGCACACATCGGTGTGAATGAGGTCCAAGGCGGCTTCCGCACGACGGCCGTTGTGCTCAAACCGCTTTCTCTTTGTCTTGTCTTGGAGGCAAGGTTCGCACAAGCTGCCGCACCCAGCCACATCCTTTGTGAACCCCTCCATGCCGCGGACAAGCTCTTGTTGCTGCATGACGTGGAGCGTGCTCTTTGCAACATGCCCAAAGCGTCTATGCCACAGCTCAGCGTCTTTGTCCTTGGTATCTGAGGACACCTTCAGAGTTGCCGTTGGTGTGTTCTCCTGCGTCGGTGCCACGACCACTGCCTCCGCCACACTTGCATGACCCTCGTCTTTCGAGTTCTCTGCCGCGTTTGTCTGCAGCACGTAAAGCCTGTCGACTCATGGAATCTGAGCTACGAGGTCTTTGTTGGAGTAGAGGACCTTGATATCCTCGTTCTTGATGATGACCGCCTTCTTCTGCATGAACACCACCGTCATGTTGTTGTCTGTGATTTTTGAAACAGAAAGAAGGTTTGCTGCAAACGAGGGCATGTAGACCACGTCACGCAGCCGCAGATCCTTCTCCGCACCGTTCAGGCTGATGCTCACCACCTTGTCTCCCACACCCTCTTCATTCACAATGCTGCCGTTTGAGCATCTGAACTGCCGCTTAGTGGGACCAATGGAGACAAATCCAGTCTGGTCATTGCTAGAGTGATTGTCGGTGCCGGAGTCGAGCCCGAAGGGTCTTGGCCTGAGCAGAGCCGCTCCCCTTGCTGGAGGTGTGCTTTGAGCCATCATGTTGGTGGCCTCTTTGCCACCTTTTTTGCGCCCTTTGTTCTCACTGCTCGATCCGCCTTCCTTCTTTGGCGATATGCACTCTCTTGCCCAGTGCCCAGGTTTGCCACAATTGCGGCAGTTGCCTTGTCGCTTGGGAGCCTTGCCGCCATTGCTGCCTCCGCTGCTACCGCTTCCGCTGCCGCTGTTCTGACCAGAGGCCGACCCTTTGCTTCCGCGGCCGTTGTAGCGTGCGGCATAGGCTGAGAAGTTAGCCTCACTACCGCTGCGATGTGTGGCCTCGTTTTGCACGTACTCGGACATTGCCGTGTACGTCAGGTCGTTCTCCTTCCAACCACCCATGACGGTGATCATTGGGCTTCAGCTCTCCGGTAGCGCCATGAGGAGGATCATGGCCTGCATCTTTTCATCAAGGTCCCAGTTTATTTGGCGAGCCTCGCCAAGGAGTCCTTCAAATTCCTGTAAGAAATCAGGGAAAGGCTCCCCCTCATTCATCCGCATGCTGATCAGCCATTGTAAGATGAACAATCTGTTCGCGAGGGAGGTGGATTGGTGCACACGCTTGAGCTTGGCGAAAGCATCCAAAGCCAGTGTGAACCCCGCAATGATGTGAACATACTTCTTGGCTATCGCGTTGCTGAGGAATGATATGACAATATCATTTCGATCCATCCATGCCTCATGCTCGGGTGTGCCTTCCGCGGGAACTTGCTCCACTCCCTTCAGTAGCTTGATGAAGCCGTGCACTTTCATTGCCAGCTCGAACTGCCATCTCCAAAGGGGGAAGTCAATCCCCTCAAAAACGGGGATTCCTCCCAAGGGTCCAAGACCTTGCGGCAGTGACATAGCACTCACATTTGCTCCAGTGGTCTGCCCTGTGGTAGCCACTGTTGAGTTTGAGGACTGCCCGTCGGCAGCCCCCACTCCTCCTGATGGGTCAACCATTTTTGTTACCCTTGTCTGCTCCTCACATCTCTGCTGTGTTGAGGATGATGTAGGCTGATGTTAGCTGATGTCTGCTACCAGTTTTAAGATGCAAATCCGTTGCTTACCCCTCCAGCCGATGTTCACCTGCAGACAGAGAAAATATCTACACCAACACACCCAGGGTCTTGCCACTAAGGGCAGAGCTTGTCCTAGTTGGGACACAAGGGCCGTGCCTCCAAGGGCAGAGCTTGTCCTTGGTCCCTGTGTGCTGAGTGCAGACCAAGCCGTTGGAGCTGATGAAGCTGATGGAGCTGATGGAGCTGATGGAGCCGGCGTGCGCACCTGGAGAGAGCGTACCAGAGTTGAGCGAAGCGTGCCTTACAACTGGTCAGTGTGGGCCCATAACCCTTTGTCAACCGGCCTGAGGGGAACGGACTAGAAAACAGGGCCGACACAATGGCACCTGCCGTCCGCTCCTAGCATTTCAGCTAGAAAAAGATATCACCCTCAGGATCATAGTTCCACACTGAGCAGCTCCTAGGCAATCACTTACTAGCAACTGTGTCCACTTAACACTTGGTCACTTTCGCGCGATGTGCTAGTGAGAGACTAACCCCTGGGGCTTAGACCAACCAGTGTCTTCTTTATACTGTTCCTCAGTTTGAAGGCTCTGTGAGGAGAATCCAAGACCAGATTGTATGTTTACAATGAGGAATGAGCCTGGCACATATAGTCCTAGGCCTGGCATCTAAGGTGTGTGGGCAGTGGCACTTTTGGGGATGGCCACTCCACACCACCTCACCAACTCGCCAATTGGCGCATCCACTGGCCGCCAAGTGGCACATCCTCCTCATGCATGAAGAAATATCTAGGAAACTTCCTATGTGCAGGAAGGTCAAAAACCTTTCTGCTCACATCAAGGCTTGATCGCATGACCTATTGTTCCTAGGTCCACCGTGCTATCCATTGCGCTACACTGCTGGTGTCTTGCTTGGACTTTCACCACGAACAAGATGTGGGGGACTTACTCCAAGGGAGCAGTGCATGCCCAACCTGTCCGCTAAGGTATGGCAGTGGCCAAAGGGGCATAAAAAAAACAACACAGTCCACCGAGAAACTCTCGCTTTTGTCGAAAAACTGCAAAGGACCCTGGCAAGCACACAGGATATCATGACAGTTGTCTAGCAGTTGGTGGTGCATGGAGCCACCACTCGTCGGTGCTCAGGTGCTAGCTACGTCCGCATGAGGGATCATGTCGCCGTGCTCTCCAAAACTGCTGCTCCACACCACCGATATGAGGTATATGGGTAATCACCATGGTCGTCGCTCGTGAGGGGTGGAAGCCACACAAACCAAAAACCCCCCTAGCTGACACAGCTGTCACCACAACAATGACTGGGTGAAGGTAGGGAGGGATCACTAAAAAAACCAACCATGGCAAGAACAAGTCAAGAAAATTTACACACCTCCCTCTTCGCTCATTATCCTTTGTAAGCACCAACCACATAACATGGTTTCCTCGTGACTGTGGTGCAATCCACCAACTACCCGGGCCTCGACCATGCACGAAGTCAATCACATACCCATGTGCCAAACACCATGCAAGGGATACCGAGCAACAAGATCTCCTCGTGACCTCGCAACATGTCTCCGGGCCTCCGGGTCTTGACCACACCTGCTCACATGCATGGAGCATACATAACACATGGAGGCACTGTGTCTCCACGTCACACCAGTACAACTCACCAGGTGCATGGGTCTCGACCACCATAACCTCGACCAAGCCATCGTACCACACCCAAAACAACTATTTGGTCCTCATAATGGTGTCAGGCCAAAGCCAACACACCAACACTCCCCTTTAGCTTCAGAGGCTTGCATTACAAGCAAAGGTGATGGCTGCTCCCAACACAATCCCTGAGAAGGGAGCACGACTCCCCCATGGCCACATACCTCTACACATGAATGGCAAGGGTGACGACGATGCTGGTGGGATGTGCTTGCACATAGCCTCACCACGGAGCACCTTCCTCGCTGTTGTCATCGTCGCTGTCGTAGTCGTCACTACTTTTGTCACCTACTAATCTGACTGGTACACCGCGGAGGGCCTCCTCCAACTGCATCACTTGATGTATGCCTGNGATGCTGGTGGGATGTGCTTGCACATAGCCTCACCACGGAGCACCTTCCTCGCTGTTGTCATCGTCGCTGTCGTAGTCGTCACTACTTTTGTCACCTACTAATCTGACTGGTACACCGCGGAGGGCCTCCTCCAACTGCATCACTTGATGTATGCCTGCAAACTGCTAAGCTACACCTCGCCACGCGGTCTTCGTACCGTCATGATGTGTGTACAGCTCGTCAAGCTCAGTTGCGCCAGCCGAGCAGCCGACTGCATTTGCAGCATGCAGACAATCAGTCGCAGAATGTACCTGACGATGGACCTCCATTGTGTGCACGTCGGCACAAGCCATAGCCTCTTGTAGCCTCACTACCTCATGGCAAAGATTGGATTCCTCTGTGTCAGCCATTGACTCATCTGTCGCCTTGCCGCCAGCAACTTCCAGGGCGTCGGCACCAGACAACGCGTCAGCATCTCCAACGTCTGTACCTATAGGAGCTGATGTTGCGGAGGCACCGGTCACTGATGACACACCTGTATCTTGGCCATCAACTGCTCGCCAGATATTGGCATCCATCGGTGTACCTGCATCTGCTACTTCTTCACCATCATCGAGATCGTCCTCACTCCCGTGGGGCTCCTCGAAACGCCTGGTGCACAACCAATCGTCCACCTGCTGCTGAAGATCCACCTATCCCGGACGTACACCCCGCAGAGACCACTTGGATGCCTCAAGACGCCAATGTACATCCTCCACACACTCCTCGGTGACCCGTCGTACTGGAACATCCGTGGTGTAACATTGGTTGCTAGCCTCCCAGAGCTCTCCCATGAGACTTTGCACGTGCCCCTCCGCTCCAGCCATGACTGCCTCTTGGTCGTCCATCACAAAACACAGGCGCTCGGGCACTGGAACTACAGCTATGTTGTCACATGGAACCACCATGGTGTCAACAACGCTGGTCGGGGCAGCCATGAGCCGAAGGTCCTCAGCTTGCTCTGCATCCTCCACGGTGGCTATTGCAAGCTCATCAACCGCTGCCAATGTGTCGCACAAATGGACGTCTGTCGTCGTACAAGGGTCATCCTTACCTTGTGATGCGGCTGCTGCAAATACGGCAGCACACTAGGCCTCTACGTCTGTCACCGACTCCGTCTCGGACCATTCTCCCATGTACGACTCGTCGTCCTCACAGGGGACGTCTACCCCCTCGTGGCAGCCTGTCACATGCTCCCATTGTCCAGCACTATTTGGCGCATCAATCATGTGCTTTCCTGTGGTCAATGACGGACACTCCCTCCCCCCTATGACAGCCATAGGGGGTTGGTGCACTGCCCCCTCTTGGTTTCTACTAGTAGAAACCAAGATGGGACAGCGCACCAAGCCCGAGATCGAGGAAGAGGGAGATGGCTCCACTACAGTTCCTACCACCGCCATAGCAGCTCCTATTGTCCCGACCATCATCACAGTATCAACCGCCTCTACTACCTCCCTAGCTGCCTCCGCGGCAGCAATATCCAACTTGATCTCTGAAGATGGCTCAGCGTCAGGCCACTCCTTCTCAGAAGAACAGTCCTCCCCCACAGCGGGAGCGTCTCTCACCTCAAGATGATGCGCCAACTGAGTGTGTCCTTTGCCTCCGTCTCTTGCCTTAGGCCTCGGCTCTACGGTAGTCGTCGGCGGACACTCCATACCCCCCACAACCAACACACTGGCAGAAGTTGAAAGGGGGTGACATACCAATCCCATGGTTGGGGATAAGGGAATTCGCTCTTCGGCAACGTCTGTCATTGCTGGTGCTGCTATTCTCTACACTGCTACTACTGGCTAGGCACCTCTAGCCAATTGTGCCATTCGCTCTCTCGCACAGCGAGTGCGTTCACGAGGGGTGCCGGCATAAGGGCCAGCTAGGAGAGCGACGGGGTCGGAGGTCAAGACAACTCCGACCACCTCTAGGACTGAGCGGAGGGTGTCTGACATGGACGTGAGGTTGGGCGCCAAGACATCCTCAAGCAACATGTTAGATGAGGGCAAGGACAATGAGGACAAAGGGGGGAGGGGTATGTACCGTCATGGTGGCGACAGACAGCTTAGAGACAACATGGTTTGTGAGTTGTTGCACCATGCCCTTTAGGCTCTGGAGCTCAGCGTACAATAGTGCCATGGCTCCACTAAGGGGTGCCAAGAAGGGCGGGATCGTATCCACGATGATCGCCACTCGGTAATGCGGTGGAAACATTGGCACCATCCATGGTGCCGATCACGACAGTAGTAGCAGGCAAAGCCAATAGACGCCTGAGGCGTGTGCCACGGCTGCAAATGCCACTATGGACGAGGCGCTTGTAACGCATGCAGTGCCGGTGCCAACCACAGTACCAGTTACGCTCCTTGCCACGCAGGTGTGTTCATGTTTGGAGCCAGGCGTGGGTGAGTGCACAGGGGACTCACTCCTGCTGGCACAAAGCAACAAGAGGAGATTGAAGATCGAATCACAATCTCTCATAAGTGTTATGACGCTGTCACGAGGATGGCTACCACCGCGTTGGTAATGCGCCACTATGCAACTGCTACACGGTTGCAATGCGGCTATCGCGCGGCGAACGTAAAATGCTACCTCAATTCGCCTTCCGTGCTGTTGCTGTTTTCGCTATTGCCTATAGCCACCGTCAACACCGACGGCGGTGGTCCCCGCCACACTTCCAGCGGCTGGTAACGCTGCTAGTGGTGCCCTTGCAATTGTGGCTGCTGCTACTACACTGGTCGCTGTCACCAACCGACGGCTGTGACTCTCGGCCGCCTCTTTGTTGTTGTTGCTACTTGTATTGCATCTCACGTGACTCTTGCTGCTACTGCGGTCGACGTCCCTGACCTTTTTTTGGTTCACTGAATGCCTGGTGCAAGTGGGGTACACCTTCTCAGAGTGTTTCTCAAGTGCCCCACTTGAGGACCCCCTTATCCGCTTCTTTTCTTTTCACTGTCTGGCTTGACCCTCGTCACGACTGAGCTCGTCGAGCGAGCTCGCTTGGCAAGCTATCTTGCAGCGTGAAGCTACAAGGCAGCTTTGTGTTGCGAGGCTGTGAGGTCTTTTGTGTTCGTCGGAGTGAACCCTAGCAGCGGTGAAGTATACCTCCAGACTCGTCAGGAAGATCCTGACCATAGGTCTCTTGGAATTTGCTGGATCGAACGGATCAGGAACCCCCGGACGAATTTAGGCCCCGCCGATGTGAAGTTGATCAGCGAGTACCACTTCTCGTACTTTTTGGTGAAGGATTTTAGCGGCGTACTACTGTAGTTATTGGACAAGCGTTCATCATAACGCTTCCATGTGCGCCAGACGGCAAGTGAGCTCTGCGATTTTGTCTCGTGTCATTGATGGAGTTGTCTTGAACGGTGGTGCGGATGGAATTGGTATGTTAGGCATGCCAGACTTTGGATTGGTCGCGCTAGTCCAGGTGTCAACCGCCATCTTGTCATCCCCCTCGATGAGGCTGAAGTTCCTTCGCGGGGTGCCTATAGCCATCACCGGTGTCTTTGCCGATTACTGCTGCTGTCGCCTGGTGCGCTCGCCCCGTGTGCCGACTTCATCGCAAGGTCTGCAAACTTCTCGTCGGTGGAGATGCGCTTGAAGATACATTCAAGTCTCGCAATGATGTGAAAATTAGTCTTGTGCCCCGCCCGGGCCGATGAACTCTGATACCAAATGTTAGGCCAGTCGGAGGTGAGATGGTTCAGAGTTGAAAATGGGGCTTGTCACTTTTCATTAGAGTGAAGTTAGTTGGGTATTTTTTAGAAGCGGAAATCATACTTTGTTGTTGAAAGTTCCAAAACTTGGCATCGTATACGTACATGGTAAGTGTGAGAAAACGAGGCTCGGTCGAGCCGTTTGGGTTTTTGGTGGTTCGCGTGATGCGATGTCATGTCCTGATTCATTGGCTCGAGAAGCCCCTCGTTAGTTCGACGGGGGGCTTCGAGGCCGAATTTGAGGGTTCGCGAGGTTAGTTGTGTTGTTTTGTGTGTTGTACACAGTTTACGGTGACCCCTCGGCTCATGTCCATTCACGTGCATATCCTTGAGACTGGCGACGATGGCAGAAGGCATGCGGCCGGTGGCGATGGGCGCCCGGAAGACATCCGCATTTTTTTTATTCATGTTGTGTCACAGCACGTAGGTGTGCAGCTTATCAGGACGTAGATCTTGTTGATGCTGTTGTTCTGGTTCAAACGGCTCGTCGTTCTGACATGTCTGCAGAGAATCATGGCCAAAAACTGTTTTTCTGCCACTGCTTTGTCCTGCTAGAAAAAAGCGCTCTTGTGTGCCACGTATGGGTGCATTAGGTGGATGACGCTATTTAGGTTACCCACACCTCAGTTGTCATCTCTCTCTGCACAATTCAACATTTGCAGCTTCTGACACTTGTACTTGTGTCCCTAGCCCACCCCTTGCTTTTCTCATCTTCACCTGTGTGTGCTAGTGAGGTAGCTGGTCGGCTTGTACTGCCACGCCAGCGACAGCAGTGCTAGGAAGCTGTCTTTCATGGTATCCGAGTGGCGAGCCAGTGCTCGCACAGCTGCGTAGCAGAGACGCAGCGACCGCAATGACACTGAGCGAACGAAGCTGTTGCTATGAGGAGCAGCAGCAGCAACGCCCCCTGTCTCGGCGAGAGGTCTTGGGAGGACTCACCACCGTTCCCACTATTTTCTTCATACGTCTGCGACAGTTTCACGGCCATTCCACGGTAGCAGCAGCTGTTCCGCGGAAACTCCACGGTGTTCCGTGGCAACGAGGACTCCGCAGCAGACGCCGCAGCTCCGCGACCGCAACGGAACCCGCTGGTGGTGCCGTGGATCTACCGCGGTGGCACGCGTTGTTTCGAAGTCGTCACCCCGCGGTGATGGTACCGCGGCAGTTTTGCGTCGTTCTACGGATCCGTGGCGTTCCACCGCAGCAGCTCCGCGGCAATCGTGGAACATCGTCGGCGTTGCTCCACTGAGCTTGGCGGTTGTGAGTCCGCGGCAGTTCAGCGCCGACTCAGCAGTTGCCAGTCGCGGCAGCCCAGCGGTGGTCGCGAAACGCACTAACGGGGTGCCCCGGCAGTTCGCGGCACTCCGCCGCGTTCTGCACCAGCGCGACCGCAGTGACTGTCCACGGCACCCCACCGTGCTGCGCGTTGACACGACCACGTTCAACCCGAGCGAATCCGCGGCAATCCGTGGTGAACGGCCGCGATGAAGTGTACCGCGGAGGGGATCCGCGGAGGCGTTTCGTAGAGGTGAGGTTCTATGGAGGTGAGGTTCCACAGTAAGGTGTTCCACAACAACACTAAAAAAAAACCGGGGGGGGAACCGGCCGCCATGCCGAAGCTCACCCCCTCCATCGCCGCTACCGACGTAGCTGCCGAGGGCAGCACCGTCAACGACCCACGTCGGCCGCCGCCATCTTCACCACAGCGGCAGCAGCACTAGCAGCACCACCAGCAGTAGCAGGAGCAGCAGCAGTTGTAGTAGCAGCTGCAGGAGCAGCCCCTGCAACAGCAGCAGCAGCACCACCAACAGCAGCAGCCGCCGCTACAGCAGTAGAAGCAGCGGCCGCCGAGCCCAACGACATTGGGGCGCCAAGTGCGCGCACTGGCAGACCTACAGGCGGAGAGCCGTAATACCTTGACGAAGCAGGGCACTGAGCTGCAAGACCTGATCCGAGGAGTACTGGCGCAGCAGCAGCAGGCCCAACAGAAGCAGAAGCACCTGTCAGCAGAATCGAGCGAGTACCACCTCACTCCCGGCGGCAATGCAGATGAGATTGCGGAGACCCTCTCTGACTCTGGCAAGGAGGGTGAAGAGGAGGTACTGCGATCACGCCTCATCCGCCTGGAGGCACGTCGTAAAGCACGTAAGGCTAATGCCGCCCTCCAGAGCACGAGCTCTAGCGCCGACGCCGGCCTGAGCTCGTCTCGCTGCCCTCTGAGTTTTGAGGAGCTGGCTCTGCGGGCCCGCCTGGGCAAGGGGGTTGCCTCCTCTATGTCCGGTCCCGCGCTGGCTTCAGTCGTCGCTCTACCGACGGTCAAGCCACCCAAATGGTTTGAGTCGGACCCGCCCATCTTCCGGACTGGGAACGACTTCAAGGCTTGGGAGCCGCGCTTTCGCATGTGGGCCATGAGCGAGGGAGTCCTCGCCTACTACCTCATCCCATACCAGGCGTTTGACCTCGCACAAACGCAGATGGCGTTCCGCACCGCCTCTGGTCTAATGAAGGCCGCCCCAGACTTCACCAAGGACTTTAGTCGGTTCCTTGGCGATCCGCTGACAGGCTCAGGAGCTGACCCTCACGAGGCGTGGGCACTGGCTGTCACTCTTTTTTAGGGCTCCACTCTGGCCCTGACATCCCAGTGCCTCGCCGACTTCAACTCCCTCTGCCAGACTGTCCAGGAGCCTGCAATTGACTACTGGCGCTGGGCGATCCAATTGTACAAGGAGTTGGGAGACGATGCCCGTGCGCAGTACTCCAGGCTCAAGATCATCCTCTATGGCATTCACTCCAACTAGGCACGCGTCTTCAGCAATTCTGACCAGACTCTGCTTCGCAACATGGCGAGCGATGGGATCCTGCTGGGCTGGGTCACCATCCACTTCCTGGAGGTCGCCGGCATGGACGTCGCAAGCCGCGCTCGTCGCACCACCGCTTTAGCTGCAGTTGCCGCCGCATCCCCCTCCTCGCCGTCTATAGCTACAGTAGCTCCAGCTCAGGGAAAGAAGGGCCGCAAATCGTCACGTGGTGGTTCCAACGGCAGGACCAGCAGCTGCAGCACCAGCAGCAATGTCAGCCGCAGCAGCCGCAGCAGTGGCAGTAGCGGGTCCAGCAGCACAACAGGCTGCCGGCTCGTGTGCTTCAACTACGGCGGTGACCATCGCTATCTCGACTGCACTCGTCTGACATGCCGGCCGTTGAACTAGGCCAAGGTCACCCATGGGCTGCAGCAGGCGCACGAGTCGCGCATGCGCCAGATGTCCGGTGCGACCGCCCGCTCGGCCGCCACTACCGCAGCCTTCTCAGAGGATTCGCCGCCACAGCAGGCTCCTCCGCGGATCCTCGCTACCAGGCGCCTGCCGAACGCGACAGAATGATCGCCGAGCTACACCAGCTTCTCGCCCTGCGCTCATCTCAAGGAGGTGTGAGTAAAATCACTGAGTCGAGGAGTCCTACTGCCTGTGGACTGTCTGTGTCGTTACGTGATGATGCTTGTGGTGGTCTCCATGCCCAGCCGTGTGTGCGTGACGGACCTGACGATGTGTCTTGGTTACATGCGGCTCATGTGCGCTCCGCCGGTCGCCTTGTTGTATCTCCCGCTGAGCGTCCTACTGCCACACTTTGTTCCGTCGCCGAGTGCCACATTGCCCCTTGTACACGTGTCACCGACGCCACCTGGGTCATTGACTCTGGCACCACCCACCACATGACGTGTCGCCGTGACGCCTTCGTTGTCCTGCATCCTGTTGGCACTGTTCGCTCTGCTTGCACTACACCTGGCCATGAGGTCCCTGTCCAAGGTGTTGGGGCTGTGCAGTGCACCGGGCCCGCTGGTCGCGTATACATCTCTGACGTCCTCTTTCTCCCTGATCTGGAACTCAGTTTGCTATCTGTCCATCCTTATTGGGACGGTCGTCGATGATCTGTATCATGTTTGTGGGTCCTGTGCGAGTGCACCCCCTTTGCCTCCGTCTCTCGCTGCTTGTTTTCGTCACTGGTGCTCTATCCCCCGAGCACCACCGTCTCCTGCATCAACGTCTCTCTCATGTGCACCTAGGGGCTGTCGACAGGCTAGTCCGCACTCAGCCCGCTCTCGGTCTTGATGCGGCATCCTTCGAGGCGCCGCCACGACCAATTGCCTGGCCTGTGCTGAAGGCAAAATGCACTGGTCCACCTATCTTGCGTCTATCTCCAGGGCTCGTCGGCCCTTGGAGCTTGTCCACTCCGACCTCATGGGTCTGGTCCCTTTCGATTTTCAGGAGGACCGCGGTCACTACATCCTGACGTTGACTGATGACTCCACGCGCATGCGCTGGGTCTACAGTCTGCGTAAGAAGAGCGATGCCGCCATTTCAGTCCGCATTAGGCTAGTCATGGCCGAGCGCCAGTCTTCCCACCGCCTTCAGACCTTTTGCTCGGACCGCGGCGGCGAGTACCTCGATGACATTGTCCGCTCCTTCACCAAGCTTGGTATCTTCCACAACCTCTCCGCTCCCGCCACCCCCCAACAGAATGGTGTCTCAGAGCGCTAGAACCGCACCATGGAGGATGCGGTCCATGCCATGTGAGCCAACGGCGCCATGCCTGAGGCCTTTGCCTTCGAGGGCATGGCGTACATGACCTCGGTCTGGAACCCCATTCCCCACGGCCCCCTCCCAGGTCATCACACGTCCTACGAACTATAGTAGGGGCATCCCGCGAATCTGTGCCTGGCCCGTGTCTGGGGCTCCCTTGCCTACGTCTGGCTCACACCGGAGTAGCAGGGGAGCAAGCTCTCTCCACGGGGCCGCATCTACGCTTTTGTTCGCGTCGCCTCGCGGTCCAAAGCCTGGCGGTTCTGGGACCCTGAGCGACACCGCATCGTGGAGTCCCATGACGCTCTCTTCATCGTGCATCTTGCCTTTCGCGACCTTGCCCGCATCCACGCTCTTCGTGCTCCACATGCCCCTAGGTGTGCCAGACCCCATAGTGTGGGGGAGGCTCCTGGCACGGTTGGCACGGTGCCCCCGTCCAGTACGGTCACTTCGTCGCCGACATCCCAGGGGCTGTCCCCAGAGGATGTGCCCACCGACCCGCCCCATCTACAGCTCACTCCTCTACCCCCAACTCTCCGTTGTCCGAGTCTGTCTCTGCGTCGGAGGCTCTGCCGGATCCTGCGACTGCTCCCGTTACTGAGGCTCTGCCAGATCCTACGTCCGTGTCTGGCTCTGAGCCATCCCTGCCTCCGGCCGTAGACATGTCTGCGTCTGTAGTGGCCCCATCCCCAGCTGTTGAGGCCACGCCAGCCTCGAGTGACGCGCCTGCCCTGTAGTCCACACTGGCATGTAGTCGGCAGTACCCACTGCTCCTGCCCCATCGGACCCCTACACACGGGCACCCAGCGGACGTCTCCGCCCACGCCCCACGTCCAGCGTCGTCGGCGGTGACGTGGGCATGAAGGCCCTCGGCTTGAGTGCTTGCGGCCTCGTTGAGGTTTACCCTGGCTGTGCCACTGGTATTGCACTACTTGCTCATGACCGCAGTCTTGCTCGTGACGCCGCTGAGGCCATGGTGACGGTCGACCCTCCCTTTGCGGTGTATGCCCTGGCTACGCACAGTGCACTAGTGCTGTCTCCCGACCCCACCAGTTTGCCTGAGGCCTTGTCAGCCTTTGATGCAGAACAGTGGCGCGTTGCCTGCCAAGTTGAGCTCGATGCAATCCAAGAGCACGGCGTCTTTGAGTTGGTGGAATTGCCAAGGAATCGCAAGGCCATCAAGGCCAGGTGGGTTCTACGCAAGAAGCTCAAGCCAGACGACACTGTGGAACGCTACAAAGTGCGCCTAACAGCAAAAGGCTTCTCTCAAGGTCCCTGGCGTGGACTACGCTGAGACCTTTGCCCCTGTTAGGCGGATGACGACCACGCTCACACTGTTGAGCCAGGCGGCACAGCACGACTGGGAACTCCATCAGATGGATGTCAACAACGCATTCTTGAACGGGGACTTTGAGGAGGAGATCTACCTGGTCCAGCCACCCGGCTTTGAGGATGGCACTGGTCGCGTATACAGGCTGCGAAAGGCCTTGTACGGCCTGAAACAGTCACCTCGCTGATGGAACCAGGAGATCACCAGCACGTTCAGACGCGCTGGATACGTCTAGAGTGATGCTGACCCATCCCTGTTCCTCTCACAGTCCCCAGTACCACTCGCTACCATCCTCTTCTACGTGGACGATCTTCTCATCGCCTCGCCTCACCCGGGAGCAGTGAACGATGTTAAGGCCGTTCTCTCCTCGGCCTACAAGATGGAAGATCTTGGGGAGGCCTCCTATTTTTTGGGAATGGAGATCATGCGCAACCGTCTCCGCCGCACACTCCGTGTCCATCAGGGACGCTACACAGAAACTGTGGGGGAGCGCTTTGCCGACCTCCTCGCTGACATCCGCACGGCCTCCACGCCCATGACCCCTGAGGGGCAGGCCGTCCTGAAGGTGAATGGCCTAGCTGACTTGGGGGAGCCAGTCAATGTGACCCTGTACCTGCGAGTCATCGGCTCGCTCATGTACTAGGCCATCACGACACGGCCCGACATTGCCTTCACTATCAACCTGCTCGCCCAGTTCTTGCAGGCTCCACGCCAACGAACACTGGAGAATGCACTCCGGTGTGTGCGCTACATTATCTCCACCGCACGCTTTGGCCTGTGCTTTCGCGAGCAGGTGTCCGTTGTGCTCAATGGGTACACAGACAGTGACTGGGCGTGGAGTCCAGATTGCAAGAGCCAGACCGGCTACATCTCTCTCATTGGAGGCACTGGAGTGTCCTGGAGAAGTGGGAAGGTGGGCTGCATCGCACGCAGCACTGCTAAGGCAGAGTATGTTTCCCTAGGCACCGGTGTCGCGGAATGTGTCTGGCTCGTTTGTATGTTGCGTGAACTGCGTCAGTCCATTCCCCTCGTGGTCCTCCTGTGTGACAACATGAGCGCGGAGGTCATCGCCAAGAACTCAGGTGTGTTTCATGCACACACCAAGCACATCAATGTCGAGCACCACTTCGTGCGTGATCTGGTTGATCGGGGTGAGACCCGAATCATCCACGTGAGCACTAAGAGGCAGTGCGCGGATTTTCTTGAGAAACTGCTAGGAAGCTTCCTAGCCTTGCTGCTGCTGACGTGGCGACACTGTCCAGTCAGCTAACGCACTAGCAAGCAGGCAGGTGCAGGAAACAGCAAGGATCAGGCTAGGGAGACGCGCAAAGTCTCATAAGCTTCAGTAGCTTAGTAAATGCAGAGAGAGATGACAACTGACAGGTCCAGGGCATAAATACCTGCCGCGGCGCACGGCGGGTGTCGCACGCGGCAGTCCAAGAGCTGTCCTAAAACCGGCCCAAAACCACTGTTTTGGCCGTAACTCTGCGCACACATGTCAGAATCCTACGCCGTCTGAACCTAGACGTGCAGAATCAAAAGACGCACGCAACGACTGGTCACATGCATGCATCCATCGACTGACAGCGAGTATGTAATGCAAAAACATGCAAATGGGCCTCATGCCCAGTCCGCCGAAA
>SZWC01001147.1:31151-61911 GCA_023375785.1 Penium margaritaceum
CGCAGTCTCCGCCTATGTCTCACGGAAGGGGCAGAGCTCGGAGACCGCCACCGCAGTCTCCGACGCCACCCATGCTGTCGTCATCCTCGCCACCAAATAGCAGATCAAGACCCCCGTCGACGTCAGCAGGAGCCACCGCTACCGCCGCCGCCGCCGCTGACTCTCTCATATCGCTGCTACCGTCGACGCCAATTCCACTCCCAGCGGATGCTGCCCGCAGACATCCGCATCAAAGGGCAGTTGTGCCACCTGAACCCTTCTATGCTTACATAATGAAGACAACCCAGAAAGCTAGACTTCAACATTCATGCCCTACTCCCCCACGAGGCAGATTGTTACGCCGAACGAGCGTAGATGGTGAACAGGTAGAAGTTGCAACCAAAACATGATTTAGAATTTGGGAAATTTGAGCAGTTTATAATTAGTGGTAAGTGCACTTCGATGACAAGTGTCGAAATGATCGAATATATATTTACAATTGTCAAGTTACGAATGAAGCATAGTCGGGGTCGTTGGGTCAATTGTCAAGCAACGCGTGCGGAGTCGCGTATGGGTGGTCAGATTCGAGAAGGTCCGCTGAGAAGTCGGGGGTCTTCGAGAATCGACGGTGAAGATGTGAGATGCATATTTATAAAACCATATTCGTCTCAGTGCGTCGAGAAGGTTACCGAAAGGTCGTGATACTTCTGTTCCTAGGTTTGCGAGAATGGTCAACGTTGTCGGAAAGTTCGGGAATGTCCATTGAAGGCGGGGCAGTTGGCCAGTTTGCCCTCGACCGTCGAAGTGAATATCGCGGTCTTCACAACGTAGTGGTCTGTTTGTGTAATAACATAAATGCCCACTGGAAAGATTAGAGACTCGTGTACGTCTGGTACGTACACTTCCCCCTCTTTTAGCCGCGGCATCTTGGCGCGCATGTAGATGTGGCTCGGTGACGGCGGTAGTAGCCGTCGATGAGACGATCGACGTCTGAGAGGTTGTCGTAGGGTGTCGATGAGACGATCGACGTCCCAGCTGTTGTGCGCGGCGTCGTAGACGTGCCGCCTGACGAGATATTCTATTGTCTTGCCTTGTCGTCTATGGCCGTTGATGTCCTCGATGACGTACTTCATGTCTTCGTCCACTTGAACGGGAGGCGGAGGAGGGACGTATCTGCCAGGGAAGTCCTCTCCGAGGTCTCGGTTGTGCTTGAATCTTTTGACGCACCGGATGAACTTGCATAGTGTCAGGGAGTTTGAGTCGCGCAACCACAGGGATTTGCATGCGCTCGATCTCAAACGGTCCCAACCATCGGGGTTTGAACTTCTAACAGTCGAATCCGCGGAGCTTGATGTTTGCCGAGCTGAGGTGGACTTTGTCGCCACCGGCGAAGACGTCGTCGCTACGATGTCAGTCAGCTGCTTGCTTCATCGCTTCTTGTGTCTTTGAGAGGGTTTGCCGTGTTTCCTCCCAGATGGTGGTGAAGTCTCGGCGTTGAAAATCGATCGCGAGAATATTGCTCCAACTTTATAGTCCGGCTAGTGTGGCGTGAAGTTTGCCATACACCACGACCAATGGGGTTTCTCCCGTTGCAGTGGAAACTACCGAATTATATGCGATTTTGGCGGTTGGGGGTTTTTGTGCCCAATCCATCCCGTGAGGTTTGCTTAGTGTTCGGAGAAGCTATTCGAGTGTTTTATTCGTCCACTCGGTTTGACTGTTGGTTTGAGGATGAAACGCCGTTGAAAGTTGAATTCTACTGCCATAGCGAGTCATGAGTTTGCGCCAAAAACGGCTGGTAAATCGACCGTCCCTGTTGCTCGTGATGGTTCCTGGTACGCCGTGTAGTCATCCGATGTTATTCAGAAACATGTGTGATGTTCCTTCGGCAGTGACGGTGGTCGTTGTTGGGATGAAGTGGAACATTTTGGAAAACCTGTCGACGACCACGAGGATTGCATCATATCCAACTGGTGTGACCAGTAATCATGTGACGAAGTCCATGGAGATGTCTGCCCACGGTTTCGTCGGATTAGGGAGTGGTTGTAGAAGTCCGGGTGACCTCGTGCGACGGGATTTTTGTCGCTGACAGGTGTCGCAGGTTCTGCAAAAGTTGGCCACGTTGGATTGCATCTTGTTCCACCAATAGTTTTTTCGCCAGCTTCTTCAGCATCTCGTCCTCTTCGAAGTATCCACCTGGTCCGATATCGTGGCACTCCTCGAGCAGCATATGGCAAAGTTCGTTGTTTGAGGGAATGACCACTTGGCAAGTGAAGTGCCGACGCCAGTAGGGTGCATCGAACCAAAATTTTGTTTTATCATATCCGCCGTGTTGGTCATAGCCTCGTGCAAACAGTCGCTCAAGGTGCGGGTCTCGCAATAGCTATAGCTTCGCCACGTCAGTCATAAAATCTGTTTGGCAGCTGAGTGCGTCCGTCGGATTGATTCTGCCTGGCCGGTACACAATTATGTAGTCGAACCCGGATTCAAGGAAATCTTTCCATAGGGTTTGACGTCGAGTGAGATTCGGCTGCGTCTTCAAGTAATTTAACGTGTGGTGGCCGGTGCGCACAATGCATCAGTGATACTCCAAATAGCATTGCCACGTCTTGAACGCGTGCACAACCACTAGCATCTCCTTATCGTGGACTGCGTAGTTGAGTTCCGGTCCTCACAGTTTTTGAGACATGTAGGCGACCGGTTGCTCGCCATTGCCATGGTCTTGTAGAAGAATCGTGCCAATGGCTCGATCTGATTCATCCGTGGCCATGACATAGTCAACCATCGGATCGGCTAATCGTAGGGTTGGCACCGAGGTCGGAGCATTCCGCAAAGCGGTGAATGCTTCTTGTTCGTTGTCTCCCCACCACCACTCGTTTTCTTTTCAAGTGAGGTCCGAAAGAGGCACTGACACTCGAGCGTAGTCTCGTACAAATTGCCGGTAGTAGTTGCAAACTCTGAGAAACAACTGAATTTCTCAAACGTTGGTCGGCGTTCGCCAATCAGCGACTACTGCCACCTTTTTCGCATCCATGGTGATCCGTCCACCATTGATGACATGACCCAAAAACTCGATCAAACAATGACTGAAGTCGCATTTTGAGAGTTATTTTTTAAAAAAAAATCTCTTTGCAAAACTTTGAGGACCTTTCGAAGATATCCATCATGATCCTCTAGGGTACGGCTGCACCTCAGAATGTTGTTAAGGTACATCACCACAAAATCGTCGAGGTACGGACGGAAAATGTTTACTGCCGCTATAAACGTCGCCAGGGCATTTGTGAGTCCGAACGGCATGACCTTGAACTCGAATTCCCCGTAGCGGGTTTGAAATGCCGTCTTCTCAATATCGATGTCTGCCATGCCTATTTGGTGATATCCGCTACGTAAGTCAATTTTGTTGAAAATTCGAGCCCCTCGGAGTTGGTCAAAAAGTTCGTCAGCTTGGGAAAGAGGATAACGGTTCTTGGTGGTAGTGTTGTTCAACACCCGATAATCCACGCACATCCGCATCTCGCCAATTTTCTTTTTTGTGAATAGTACTGGTGCGGGGTATGGTGACGTGGATGGGCGGATGAACCCCTTACCGAGCATCTCATTGAGCTACTTTTTCAGCTCGGCCAGCTCGTGATCGCTCATCCGATAGGCCCCTCAAACTATACGTCTGTTGCCCAGCTTCAGTTCGATGCCATGGTCGATCTCTCGCTGAGGAGGTAACGTTTTTGGGATTTTGTCGGGGAAGACGTTCGCAAACTCCTGGATGAGTGGTGCGAACTCTTCCTGTACCATCACAAACTTCATTGATGCCGATGAGGCTGATGGTGAGTCAACTGCAGCCACTTCCGCTTCTCTCATGAGCTCGAGATGTATGAGCAAAACACGATCTCCTCGTCGCATACAGTGTTGAGCCATGTTGACCGGTATCGGTTACATAGCTGTCGCGTTTCGGCTTGCGCACCTTCCTTTGCTGCTTCCACCTCTGGTGCTTCCGCTGTCGGCTTCCGTCCCGCACCTGGAAGTTGTCGTTTGGCACTATCAATCTCCACATACACGTCCCCGCTGTTCCAGTCGACCTACGGATTGTGTTGGTACAGGAAATCTCGTCGGAGGTTGATTTTGTGATCGCTCATTGGACAAGACCTCTTAACCGTTACATCCCGTAGATCTCCCACTTGTAGTCGTAGTGGTTCTTGGAGTCCCCATATCTGTATTCTTGTGTCGATGGTTTTCCTTCAAACATCCCTGGTTCGGTTTACAAACCCATCTTGCGAACGATGTCGTTGCTTACGAAGATGTTTGAAGCTTCTCCATCGAATAGTTACGTTACCATTATGTTAATTCTGCATCGTCGAGGCTGAATTTTAGCAGAATAGCCGGTTGGTCGTCCTTGTACCCCTCGTTGAATTTTGCAATCTCAAAAACCCTCTGCGATGGTGTGGGCTGTTCAGATGGGCAATCGTTTGGCGTAGATCACTCCTCACGGACAAGAGTTGCACATTTTACTCCTGTCCTATGCTGTTTCCCGACTCATTTTTTTAGTCCCCCCCTTTTTGGCCTACTTCTCGCTTCGACAATTGCGAGAGATGTGTCCAATGTTTCCACAATTGTAGCAGGTTCACGTATCTCTCTGGTTGACGGTGTCCACTTCCATCGGAGTCGAGGAGTTCTCCAACTAGTTTTTTTCTGTTTCTAAGATAATTGTGGATAAGAGGTTGCAAGCCGTAGGATTCTTGGATCCAAGCGTTGTAGTCTACGCTTTCGATCCTTTATGCTTCTGCGATAATCCGCGGTAAATTGTTCTCAATGCCAGAAATAGCAATTGCTCGCTGGATATCTCGCTTGAGGCCGTTGTTTTGGTGGAAACAGAGTTCGTCGGAAGTGATGTCTGCTCTGGTGATAATCTCGTGGATTCTCCGTGTGTACTCAGCCATGATGGACTACTCACGTAGACGCAGGAGCATGTACCATGTGTCAGACTTCTCGTTCAGTCGTCCAAAGGGTACGAACATCGCGTGTGAAAATTCATTCTAGTCGGTTGGTGGTGCTAGCACTTTTTGCCACTGTGGGTTGATCCCCTCCAAGGATAGAACGCCTGTAGTCGGTGATGTGAGACAGGCGTCATTGACCGTTGATGATGCTCCGCCGGTCTCCTGCTGCCGTTGGATGGTCTTTATATCAGACCACCAACATAACGCCGTATCATGCAAAAGCGCGGCCGCAAGGTCAATGTTATTTCAATCGCCGTTGACCCTAGCAGCGGTGAAGTACACCTCCAAACTTGTCAGCCACATCCGAACCGTTGGTCCTTTTCAGTTTGTAGGATAGAATGGTTCTGGTGGAGCCGGACAAATTTTGCGTTCGTTCGAGAGTTGGGAGTTTGTCTCGACGAGTACCGCTTCACGTGTGCTTGCATTGCAAAGAGCCTCCATCACGACGTTGAGTTGTTGGAGCAGGTGGTTGTTGATTCCCTTGAGCGTGACGATCCTGTTTTCCAGTTCCTTGTTGATCTATGCCTGTCATCCAGTGCCATTTTTCGTTTCCTCTGTCTTCGTCGAGGCTGTCAGTTGGGACGGCTGGTTCATCACCATTGGATCCATGACAGGATTGGTCGCCAAAGCCGTAGGGGTTGTCCCAGCTGCCACAAAGCCTGCCACACCAGCATTTGCTGCCGCTTTAGGGTTTGCATGCATCGGCACTTTGTGCTCCTCCATTGCCAAAGTCGTCGTCGAAGACCCGTTGCTGGTCGTCGGTCACGCTCGCTCGCCTCACATTGTAGTCACGAATTTTGCGACGTCTTGACGTGCGAGATGTGCTAACGGCTTGTGCGAAGTAGTCGGATGCCTCTCCAGCACCGTTGCACTCTGATACCAAGTGTTACATCGAACGGAGCGTAGATGGTGAACATGTAGAAGTTGCAAGGAAAAACACGATTAAGAATTTGGAACACTTGAGAAATTTATAATTAGTGGTAAGTGTACTTCGATGACAAGTGTCAAAATGATCGAACATATATATACAAGTGTCGAGTAACGAATAAAGCATAGTCAGGGTTGTTGGGTCCATTGTCGAGCGATGCGTACGGAGTTGCGTCGTGAGTGGTCGGATTTGAGAAGGTCCACTCAGAAATTGGGGGTCTTTGAGAATCGATGGTGAATATGCGTGATACATCTCTATAAATCCAGATTATTCTCAGTGCATTTAGAAGTCGATCGAAAGTTTGTGATACTTCTGTTTGTAGGTTCACGAGAATGGTCGAAGCTGTCGGAAGGTTCAGGAATGTCCACTGAGGGCGGGGCAGTTGGCCAGTGTGTCCTCGACCATCGGAGTGAATATCGCGGTCTTCGCCACGTGGTGGGCTGAAATACCCACTAGGAAAGATTAGGGACTTGTGTACGTCTGGTACGTAACACAGGTTGCATGCAGTTAGTAATGTGTTGTGTCTCCAATGTTATACCCAAGGGAGCGTATATGGTGAGCAGGTAGAAGTTGTGAAGAAGAACACGATTAAGAATTTGGGACACTTGAGCAATTGATAATCAGCGGTAAGTGTACTTTGATGACGAGTGTCAAAATGATCGAACATATATATACAAGTGTCGGGTTACGAATGAAGCATAGTCGGGGTCGTTGGGTTCATTGTCGAGCGACGCAAATGGATTCGCATCGTGAGTGGTCAGATTGGAGAAGCTCCTCCGAGAAGTCGGGGGGCTTTGAGGATCGGCGATGAAGATGCAAGATGCATCTTCATAAATCGAGATATATCTTGATGCGTCAAGAAGTCGAGTGAAACATCGCGTCACTTCTGTCAATGATTCTCGAAAGTGGTAGAAGCTATTAGAAAGTGCGAGAAGGTTTGCCAGAGGGTGAGGGCAGTTGACCAAATTGCCCTCGACTGTCGGAGTGAAAATTGAGGTCTTGACGCACGGTGGCTATGTGTGTAATGAAACAAATATCCACTTGGAAATATTAGGGACTCGTGTATGTCTGGTATGTAACACTTCCCTCCCTTTTAGCCGTGACATCTCGGTGCGCGTACACATGTGGCGCGGTGACTGCAGTAATAGCCGTTGATGAGGTGATCAATGTCTCGGGGGTTGTCGTAGGATTCCCAGCTGACATGCATGGCATTGTAGTTTTGCCACTTGACAAGATATTTTGTTGTCTTGCCTCGCCGTCGATGGCCAAGAATGTCCTTGATGACGTATTTAGTGTCCTCGTCCACTTGTATAGGAGGAGGGGGAGGGACATCCCTACTAGGGAGGTTCTCTTCGGGTTCGTGGTAGTGCTTGAGTCTGCTGATATGGAACACCGGATGAACTTGCATAGTGTCGGGGAGTTGAGTCACGCAACCAGGGGGTTTGCATGCACTCAATCTCAAACGGTCCTAACCATGGGGGTTTGAGCTTCAAATTGTCGGCTCCATGGAGTTTGATGTGGGAAATGCTGAGAAGGTCCAGCGATGAAAATATCGTCGCTATGATATTGATCGGCTGCTCGTTTTATCGCTGCCTTTGTCTTTGCGAGTGTTTGCCATGTTTCATCCCAGATGGTAGAAAGATCTTGGTGTTGGACGTCAACCGCGGTAATGAAGCTTTGGCTGTGTAGTCCTACTGGTGTGGCAGGGAGTGTGCCATATACCACTTCAAACGAAGTTGCGGTTGATATTACCAAATTATATGCGATTTTGGCACTTGGGTGTTTTTGTGCCCAGTTCGTCCCAAGGGGTTTGCATAATCTTTGCACAAGTTGTTCAAGCATTTGGTTGGTCCACTCGGTTTGGCCGTCGGTTTGAGGGTGGAACACCGTTGAAAGCTGGATCCGACTGTTGTACCGAGTCATCAGCTCGTGCCAGAAACGGCTAATAATCAACCGTCCCTGTTGCTCGTTATGGTCCTTGGCACGCTGTGTAGCCGCACGATGTTGTTTAGAAACAACAGTGCCATTCCTTTGGTGGTGACGGTGGTCGTCATCGGAATAAAGTGAGAAATTTGGAAAACCTGTCGTCAACCACGAGGATTTGGTCGTATCCCTTGGGTGTGACTGGTAATCATGTGACAAAGTTCATGGAGATGTCAGTCAACAGTTCTGTTAGAATGGGGAGCGGTTTCAGAAGTTTGGGTCACTGTGTACAATAGGATTTTTGTCGCTGACATGTGTCGCACGATTTGCAGAAGTTGACCACGTCAGATTGCATCTTGTCCCACTAGTAGTATTTTGCCAACTTCTTCAACGTCTTATCTTCTTCGAAATGTCCACCTGGACCTGTGCCGTGGAACACTTTTAGCAGTATGCGGCGGATTTCATCGTTCGTGGGAACGACCACCTGGCGAGTGAGTCGTCGCCGCCAATAGGATGGGTTGTACCAGAATTTTGCCTTGTCGTATCTGCCATGCTGGTCGTAGCCTCTTCTGCATAATTTCTCGACATACGGATCTTTTTTTACTTGTAACGTCACTGCCTCAGTCATCAGATCTGTTCGACGGTTGAGTGTGTCTGCTGGGTTGGTTTTTCCTGGCTGGTACTCGATATCGTAGTTGAAGCTGGATTCGAGGAACTCCATCCATCGGGTTTGACGTAGATTGAGGTTTGCCCGTGTCTTCAAATATTTCAGTGTATGGTGGTCGGTGTGCATGATACATCGACGGTATTCAAGGTACCACCACCATGTGTTAAATGCATGTACGACCCCCAACATCTCTTTCTCGTGTACGGTGTAATTGAGTTCCGGTCCTTGTAGTTTTTGGGACATGTATGGGACCGGTTGTTCTTTGTTGCCATGATCTTGTAGGAGGATGCGCCTATGGCTCCACCTGAGGAGTCTGTTGCCATGACGTAGTCGACCAGTGGATCTGCTAATTGTAGGAATGGCACCGAGGTCAAAGCGTTTTGCAAAGTGGTGAATGCTTCTTGTTTGTTTTCTTTCCACCACCACTCATTTTCTTTTCGAGTGAGATTGAAGAGAGGCGCTGACACTCGGGTGTAATCCCCTACGAAACACCGGTAGTAATTGTAGAAGCAGTGCGAAAATTCAACGTCTTGAACGTTGCTGGACATCGGCTAATCAACGACTGCTGCCATTTTTTCTAATCCATGGTGATCCGTTCGCCATTGATAACGTGACCAAAAACTCAATCGACCGGTGACCAAAGTCACACTCCGAGAGTTTTCCAAAAAACTTCTCTCTTTGTAAAAACTAAAAAAAAGATGTCCATCATGCTCCTCCTGGGTGCGGCTATACACCATGATGTTTTCAATATACACCACAATAACATCGTCGAGGTATGGGCGGAAATGTTGTTCATCACCGCCATGAACTTCGCTAGGGTATCTATAAGTCCGAACAGCATTACCGTGAACTCGAAATGCCCATAGCGAGTTCGGAACGCCGTCTTCTTGATGTCGGTATCTTCCATGTGAATCTGGTGATAACCACTGCGTAGGTTGATTACAGTGAAGATTCGAGCACCTCGGAGTTGGTCAAAAAGTTCGTCGGCTCAGGGAAGAGGATAGCGATTCTTGATGGTGGCGTCATTCAACACCCGGTAGTCCATGCACATCTGTATGTTGTCACTTTTCTTTTTCACAAGCAGTACTGGTGCAGCATATGGTGATGTCTTATGGCGGATGAACCCATGACCGAGCATCTCTTTGAGCTCCTTTTTCAGCTCATTCAGCTCGTGATCGCTCATCCGATAAGCCCTTTGAGCTGTGGGTCAGCTGTCCGGTTTCAACTCAATGTGATGGTTGATGTCCCGTTGAGGTGATGGGTTTTGGGGAGTTTGTCTGGGAACACATTCACAAACTCTTGGATGAGTGGTGCGAACTCTTTGGATACCATCGTAAACTTTGTCGATACTGATGAGGTTGATGAGGCCGATGAGGACAATGATTCAGCTGCTGTCACTTCCGCTCCCTCCAGTGGTTCAAGATGTATGAGCCATGCACAAGATCCTTGTCGTATAGAGTACTTGGCCATGTTGAGCAATATCAACTGCACAAGTTGTCATTTTTTTGCTACCGTGACTTCCTCTACTGCCTCTACCTCTGTTGCTTCAGCTGTCATCTTCCATCCCATACGTGGAAGTTGTCACTTAGTACCGTTGATTGCCACATAGACGTCGTTGTTTTTCCAGTCAACCTGCGGATTATATCAGTAGGAAATCTCGTCTGAGAACAATTTTGTGGTCACTCATTGGACAGGATCTCCAGACCCTTACGTCCCGCCAATCCCCCACTTGTCATAGTGGTTCTTATAGTCTCCGTACTTGCAGTCTCCCGTAAACGATTTTTCCTTCAAACACCATTGGTTCATTTTACAAACCCAACTTGCTAACCATGTCATTGCTTACAAAACTGTGAGAAGATCCTCCATCCAATAGTGTCGGTACCGTTATGCGAATATTGCATCCTCGAGGTTTAACTTTTAGTAGTTGGTTGTCCTCGTACCCCTTGTCGAACATTGCAATATTAGAAGCACTCTGCAGCATCGTAGACCGTTCAGATGGGCGATCGTTCTACGCAGATCGCCCCTCACGAACAAGAGTCATACCTTTCACTCCTGTCCTTTGCCATTTCCCGACTCGTGTTTTTTTTACGACTTCCCTCCTTTTTTCGGCTTGCTGCTTGCTCCGGCAGTTGCGAGCAATGTGCCTGACTTTTCTAGAGTTGTAGCAGGTGCGTGTTTCTCTCTGGTCAACGGCTTCCACTTCCATTGTAGTTGAGGAGTCCCCCGACTGACCTTTTCCGTTCCCATGATAATGGTGGTTGGGAGGTTGCCAACTGTAGGATTCCCGGATCTGAGTGTTGTAGTCGGCAATGTCGATCCTTCCTGCTGCTGTGATCATCCGTGATAAGTCGTTTTGGATGCAAAAAATGGCAATCGCTCGTCGGATGTCTCGTTTGATGTCATTGTTGTAGTGAAACATAGTTCATTAGGGGCGATGTCTGTACCACTGATTATCTTGTAGAATCTCCACGTATACTCTGCTACTACGCCGGACTGCTCATGGAGAAGCTGGAGCTTGTACCAAGCGTCCGACTTCTTGTTCAGTCCTCCAAAGCATGCAAGCATTGTGCATGAAAATTCATTCTAGTCGGTTGGTGGCATCAGTGCATCTTGCCATTGCTCGTTGATCTGATCGAAGGGTAGAATGCTTACAATCGGCGATATAAAACGGGCGCCGTGGGCCATGAATGAGGTCCCGTCAGTCTCTTGCTACCGTTGGATGGCCTTAGGATCAAACCAGCAACTGAGTACCATGCCACACAAAAGAGTGGTCGCGAGGTCAATCTTTTTTTGTTCATCATTGACTCTAGCAGTGGTGAATTACACCTCCAAGCTCGTCAGCCACATCCGAACCGTTGGTCCTTTGGAACTTTCCAGATCGAACGGTTCTGGTAGGGCTGGAAAAAATTTGGGTTTAGTCAATACTTGGGTATTTCTCTCGACGAACCCTGCTTCTCATGCGCTTGCGTTGCAAAGAGCCTCCATCATGACGTTGAGTTGTTGGAGCAGATGGTTGCTGATCCCCTATAGCGTGGAGATTCTGTTTGTCAGTTCCTCGTTGATTTGTACCTGTCTTCAGGTTCCACCTGTCGTCTTTGCTGTCTTCGTCAAGGCTGTTTGTAGGGGTGGCTGGTTTACCGCCGTTGGATCCGTGACTGGATTGGTCATCGAAGACATATGGGTTGATCCAGCTGTCACATAACCTGCCACGCTAGCGTTCGCTGCCACTTTGAAACTCGCGTGCATAGGCATATTTTGCTCCTCCATCACCGGAGTCGTCACCAAAGACCCACTTCTGGTTGTCGGATACACTCACTGGCTTCACGTCGTAGTCGCGAAGTGTGCAAAGACTTGATGTGCGGGATTTGCTGACGACTTGTGTGAGGTAGTCCTCCAAATGGGTAAAGTAGTCAAATGCCTCTCTAGCACCACTGCGCTCTGATACCAAGTGTTGTACCGAACGAATCGTACATGGTGAACAAGTAGAAGTTGAAAGGCACAACACAGTTAAGAGTTTGGGATACTTGAGCAATTTATAATTAGCAGTAAATGTACTATGATGACAAGTGTCGAATACATACATACAAGTGTTGGGTTACGAATAAATCATAGTCGGGGTCGGTGGGTTTATTTTCGAGCAACGCGTGTGGAGTCGCGTCGTGATTGGTCGGATTCAAGAAGCTCCATTCAGAATTTGGGGGACTTCAAGGATCGACGGTGGAGATGTGAGATGCATCTTTATAAATCGAGATATGTCTCGATGTGTCGAGAAGTTGACCGAAAGGTCGTGTCACTCCTGTCGATGATTCTCGAGAGTGGTCGAAGTTGTTAGAAAGTACGAGAAGGTTCACGAGAGGGCGAGGGCAGTTGGCCGAATGGTCCTTGACCGTCGGAGTGAAAATCGAGGTCTCAACGTGCTGTGGGCTATTTGTGTAACGACATAAATGCCCACACAGAAAGATTAGGGACTTTTGTACATCTGGTATGTAACTTCCAGCTCCTGCACTAAGATCAATATTGGAGTTCAAAGAATCACATCCAGAGCTCGATCAAGGAATTTTCCCCTGTGCATCACTCTGAGGGCAATCGTCATCGGCAAACTGAGAAGGAAAACTAGCATTTTGGGCGTTGCAAGAACCGCGATATTCACTTCGACGGTCGAGGGAAAAATGGCCACCTGCCCCATCCTCAGTGGATATTCAGAACCTTTCAACAGCTTTGACAACTCTCGCGAACCTACAAACAGAAGTGTCACAACCTTTCGGTCGACTTCTTGATGTATCGAGATACATATGGATTTATAAAGACGCATCTCGCATCTTCACCATTGATTCTTGAAGAACCCCGACTCCTCGGCGGACCTTCTCGAAGCCCACCAGTCATGGCGTGACTCCGCACGCGTCGCTGGACAACCGACCCAACGACCCTGACTATGCTTCATTCGTAACCCGACACTTGTATATATGTGTTCAATCATTTTGACACTTGTCATTGAAGTACACTTACCGTTAATTGTAAATTGCTCAAGTGTCCCAAATTCTAAATCGTGTTTTACCTCACAACTTCTACTTGTTCACCATCTACACTCCGTTTGGCGTAACAATTGGTATCAGAGCGCAGTGGTGCTGGGGGACATCCGTTTACTTTCCTCATCTTGAGGACTACCTCGCACAAGGCATCAGCGCACCTTGCACGTCAAGACTTCGCAGACTTCGCAACTACAACGTGAGGCAAGTGAGTGCAACCAATGACCAGCAGCGGGTGTTCAACGACGACCTCGGCGATGGAGGAGCAGAACGTGCCGATGCAACGGAACCCTGAAGTGACACCAAATTCTGGCGTGGCAGGCTTTGTGGCAGCTGGAATAATCCCTAAGGCTTCATCAACCAATCCGGTCCTGGACCGGACGGGAATAAACCAGCCGTCCCAGCAGGGACGATAGGTGGCACAAGACAAAAGGCGCGGATCAATGAGGAACTGGTGAATAAAATCTCCGCACTTGAGGGAATCAACAACCACCTGCTCCAACAACTCAACATCGCAATAGAGGCTCTTCGCAACGCAGGAGTGCGTGAAGCGGTGCTCGTTAAGAGAAATTCCCAACTTTTGAGCAAAACCAAAATTCGTCCGGCTCCACTAGACCCGTTTGATCCTGTAAACTCAAAAGGACCAATGGTTTGGATGTTGTTGACGAGTTTGGAGGTGTACTTCACCGCTGCTGTAGTCAACGACGACGAAAAGAAAACTGACCTCGCGGCCGCGCTTTTGCGTGGCACGACGTTTAGTTGGTGGTCTGATCTAAAGACCATCCAATGGCAGTAGGATACCGGCGGGACATCATCAATAGCCCACAGCGTCCATCTTACATCACCGATCGCAGGCGTTCCACCCTTGAAGATCAACCCACATTTGCAAGACGCGCTGACGCCACCAACCGACTGGAACGAATTTTTGCACACGATGCTCGCACGTCTTGGACGACTGAACAAGACGTCCAACGCATGGTACAAACTCCAACATCTACGTTAATAGTCCAGTGTGGCAGAGTACACACAGAGATTTTGCGAGATTATCACCGGAGCAGACATCGCCCCTGTCAAACTCTGTTTTCACTACAACAACGGCCTCGAGCGAGATATCCAGCGAGCAATGGCTATTTTTGCCATCCAGAATGACTTGCTACGGATGATTTAAGTATCAGAAAGAACTGACAGTGCCGACTACAACGCTCGGATACAGGAATCCTACAGCTGGTGACCCCCTAACCACAACTATCGTGGAAGTGGGAAAAACCAGTCAACGGACTCCTTGACTCAGATGGAAGTGGGCGCCATCGACCAGAGAGATACGCGAGTCTGTTACAGTTGAGGAAACGTCGGGCACATCGCTCGCAATTGTCAGAGCAAGCACCAGGCCAAAAAGGGGGGGGAGGAGTCACAGAAAAATGAGTCGGAAAACGGTAAAGGGCAGGAGTAAAAGGCACAACACTTGTCCGTGAGGAGCAATCTGCGCCGAACAGTCGCCCATCTAAATGGCCCACATTGCCGCAGAGGGTTTCTGAGACCGTAAAGTTTGACATGGAGTACAAGGAAGACCAACCGGAAATATTGCTAAAAGTTCATCCTCAAAGATGCAGAAGTCGCAGAACGGTACTGGCACTATTGGATGGAGGAGCTTCACACATGTTCGTAAGTAATGACATGATTCGCAAGCTAGGTTTGCAGACCGAACGAGGGGTGTTTGAAGGAAAAAACGTCGACAGGAGACTACAGATACGGAGACTCCAAGAACCACTACGACTACAAGTGGGAGATCTACGGGATGTAACGATCCGGAGGTCTTGTCCAATGAGCGACCACAAAAATCATCCTCGGACGAGATTTCCTGTATCGGCAAAAATCCGTGGATGGACTGGAACAGTGGCAACGTCTACATGGGAATTGACGGTGCCAAGTGACAACTTCCGTGTGTGGGATGGAAGCCAACAGTGGAAGCACTAGAGGTGGAAGCAACACAGGAAGCCGTGGAAGCCGAAAAGTGACAACCGGTGCAGCCGATAGCGCTCTACGTGGCCAGGCACTGTCTACAACAAGGAGCTCGTGCGTGGCTCATACATCTCAAGCCAATAGGAGAAGCGAAAGTGGCAGCAGCTGAATCATCATCAGCCTCATCAACCTCATTGGCCTCGACGAAGTTCGCGATGCTACCCGAAGAGTTCACAGTCCTCATCCATGAGTTTATGAACGTCTTCTCCAATGAACTCCCAAAGACTTTAGCCTCTCCACAAGACATCTACCATCGCATTGAATTGAAGCCGGGCAGTAGACCTACTGTGCGAGGGGCCTATCGGATGAGCGATCACGAGTTGACCGGGCTGAAAAAGCAGCTCGATGAAATACTCCGTCAGAGGTTCATCCGCCCATCCATGTCACCATATGCCGTACCAGTACTAATCGTGAAAACGATAACTAGAAAAATGCGGATGTGCATGGATTATCGAGCATTGAGCGTTGCTAGCATCAAGAATCACTACCCTCTTCTCTGAGTTTATGAACCTTTCGACCAACTCCGAGGGGCCTGAATTTTCAGCAAAATCGACTTATGCATCGGATATCATCAGATACACATAGCAGCCGCCAACATCGAGAAAACGGCATTCCAAACTCGCTATGGGAACTTTGAGTTCATTCATGCCTTTTTGGACTCACAAATGATCCGGTGACGTTTATGGCAGCAATGAATAGCATTTTCTGTCCGTACCTCGACAAGTTTGTCCTGGTGTACCTCAGCGACATTCTGGTGTACAGTTGTATCCTGGAGGAGCACGATGGAAATCTCCAAAAAGTTCTCGATGTTTTACAAAGAGAGATTAAAAAAAACTCTCAAAATGCGACTTTGGTCATTGTTTGATCGAGCTTTTGGGTCACGTCATCAACGGCAGGCGGATCACCATGGATCTAAAAAAAGTGGCAGCAGTCGTTGATTGGCCAACACGAACCAACATTCGAGAAATTCAGGTTTTCCTTAGATTCTACAAGAAATCGTAAGCCCCAAGTGTGAAGGCCTCTTTCCGGCCTCACTCAAAAGGAAAATGAATGGCAGTTGAAAGACAGTAAAGAAGAAACGTTCACTGCGTTGTGGAACACTCTGACCTTGGTGCCAGTCCTACGATGAGCCGATCCGACGGTTGACTACGTCATGGCTACGGATGCATCAGACTGAGCCATTGGCTCAAATCTTCTGTAAGACCATGGTAATGGCAAAAAACCGGTCACCTACATGTCTCAAAAACCACGAGGATCAGAACTCAACTATGTGGTCCACAAAAAAGAGATGCCGGCGGTCGTGCACGTGCTCAAGATGTGGCGATGCTACATGGAGTGACGCCGATGCATTGTGCGCACCGACCACCACTCGTTGAAATATCTGAAGATGGAGCCGAATCTCAGCCAACGTTAATCCCGATGGATGGAGTTCCTTGAGTCCGGGTTCGACTACAAAATTGAGAACCCAGGCAAAATCAATCCGGCGGACACACTCAGCCGCCGACCAGATTTAATGGTCGGCGTGGCAATCCTACTACTACAGCGAGACCCATACCTTGAGCGATTGTTTGCACAAGGCTACGATCAGCACGGCGGATATGATAAAACCAAATTCTGGTTCGACGCACCCTATTGGCATTGACGCTTCACTCGCCAAGTGGTTGTTCCCAAATGACAAGCTTCACCGTATGCTGCTCGATGAATGCCACAACACCGGTCCAGGTGGACACTTTGGAGAGGACAAGACACTCAGGAAGCTGGCAAAAAACTATCAGTGGGACAAGATGTTGTCTGACGTGGCCAAATTTTGCACGACCTGCGACACATGTCAACAACAAAAACCTCATCGCACAAGGTCACCCGGACTTCTGCATCCGCTCCTTGTTCCAACGGAACCATGGGCAGACATCTCCATGGACTTCGTCACGGGATTACCGATCACACACGAAATAAGAGGGAATCCTCGTGGTTGTCGACAGGTTTTCCAAAATGTCCCAATTCATCCCGACAATGACCACCGTCACCGTCGAAGGAACAGTACTACTGTTTTTAAACAACATCGTGCAGCTATGCGGTGTACCAAGGACCATCACGAGCGGCAAACAATTGATTTACTAGCCATTTTGGCACAAACCAATGACACGCTACGGAAGCAGAATTCAACTTTCAACAACATGTCATCCTCAAACCGACGGTCCAAATGAGCGAATAAATCAGACGCTCAAACAACTGTTCCGAACACTATGCGAACCTCTTGGGACGGATTGGGCACAAAAACTCTTGACCGCCAAAATCGCATACAATTCGGCAGTTTCCACCACAATAGGTAAAACCCCATTTAAAGTGGTGTATGGCAGACTTCCCGCCACACCAGCCAGACTACAAAGCCACAATGACATTCCTTGCAGCCAACATT
This sequence comes from Penium margaritaceum, assembly GCA_023375785.1. Lineage (NCBI taxonomy): Eukaryota > Viridiplantae > Streptophyta > Zygnematophyceae > Desmidiales > Peniaceae > Penium > Penium margaritaceum. The sequence goes on from SZWC01001147.1 coordinate 48,598, forward strand.
CAACGCCGAGACTTCATCACCGTCTGGGAGGAAACACGGCAAACCCTTGTGAAGACACGAGTAGCGATGAAGCGAGTAGCTGACCAACATCGCAGTGATAACATATTCACCGCTGACGACAAAGTCCTCCTCAACTCAACTAGTATCAAGATCCGCAGATCCGACTGTCTGAAGCTCAAACCCGGATGGTTGGGACCGTTTGAGATCGAGCGCATACAAACCCTTGTGGTTGTACAACTCAAACTCCCCGATACTATGCAAGTTCATTCGTTGTTCCATTCTAGCAGACTCAAGCACTATCGAGACCTTGAAGAGCACTTCCTTGGTAGAGATGTCCCTCCTCCGCCTCCTGTTCAAATAGATGAAGACACGGAGTATGTCATTGAGGACATCCTCGGCCATCAACGACGAAGCAAGAAGACAGAATATCTCGTCAAGTGGCACAACTACGACGCCGCGCACAATGGCTGGGAATCCTACCACAACCTCCGAGACTTTGATCATCTCATCGACGACTACTAATGCCGTCTCCGGGCCACATCTGCATGCACGCCGGGATGTCGCGGCTAAAGGGGGGGGGGGGGGAGTGTTACGAACCAGACAGACACGAGTCCCTAATCTTTCCGTGTGGGTATATCTGATATTACAGAAACAGCCCATCACGTCACGAGAACCACAATATTCACTCTGACAGTCGAGGGCAAACTGGCCAATTATCCCATCCTCATTGGATATTCCCGAACCTTCTGACAGCTTTGACTACTTTTGCGAACCTACTAACAGAAGTGTCACGACATTTCGGTCGACTTCTCTATGCATCGAGACAAATATGGATTTACAAAGATTCATCTCGCATCTTCACCGTCGATTATCAAATATCCCGGACTCCTTAGAGGACCTTCTCGAATCCGACCACTCACGACACGACTCCGCATGCGTCGCTTGACAACCGACCCAACGACCCAGACTATGCTTCATTCGTAACCCGACACTTGTATATATATATGTTTGATCATTTTGACACTTTTCATCGAAGTACACTTATCGCTAATTATAAATTGCTCAAGTGTCCCAAATCCTAAATCATGTTTTACCTCGTAACTTCTACTTGTTCACCATCTACACTCCGTTCAGCATAACAACAAGGGGGTATTACCCCGAACTTGGATTTTACATGGGATTTGTACTTTCAAAACTTGCGGTTTGACCAAAAAAACTTGAGTTTCATTTTTGACGAGTCCATACGAAATCATCACGTGCGAGTTACGAGCAGCAATTTTGCAATGACTTCTCAAGCGTGCTCCTCCCTCTCGCTCACTCATCCAATCCCTCATTCTCACTTGCTCTTGTGAATGAGCAGGACGTGCGAGGATGAGGACATGAGGCTACTATCTTCTCCCTTGAGGTCCTAGTTGTTACACCAAGCGGAATGTATGTGGTCAACAAGGATGATTCGTGGGACAAGAGACCATTCGAGGACTTGGGACAAATGGATAATTTATATTAAGTAGTAATTGTACTTAGATGAAAAGTGCTAAGTGAGTCGAGCACCTTAATATAACGTGAAGAATGAGAATGAAGCCTATGTCAGGTCCTTGACGCTCGAGCCGAGTGACGCATGTGAGGTCGTTTGTGAGTGGCTGCTTCGAGAAGCTCCGCCAAAACATTGGGGAGTTCAAGAATATTGAGGTATCTCTTTAAAAAAAAGTCTAGCACCATCGAGAATTCAACCAAACAATATCGAGACATCGATATAGTTCCCGATACTTTCGTTCACCTTTCTGGAACACAACACCGTAGGTCGGGACAGTTGGCCAGATTGTCCTTGGCCAAATGGCGTAAAACATCCTGATGTCAGTACGCGGTGGGATTTTTCGTGCACTGCGTAATTGAGTTTGGGCCTGCGTAGCTTTTGCAACATGTATGCGACCAATTGTTCACCATCACTGTTGCCTTGGAGAAGAATGGCTCCGATGGCTCGATCAGACGCATCGGTGGCCATAATAGTCCTCCATTGGATTGGATATAGTCTTCCATTTCCCTTCCAAGCCTCGTTGCTCCCCTTGGATCACATCGCCTTCCATGGACACAGCCTGATCTGGCTGCTCCACCCAAGATTGTGTCGCAAATCTGCTCCGGCTTGCATTGTAGACGACCACATCAAAGCGTTCTGCTGCCGAAACCAGCTCTGCAAAGGTCCGCAACCCGAGCACCGCGAGTTCACGTTGGACGTGCGGCTTCAGGCCGTCATGGTAGCGGTCGTATGCCTCTGCATCTGAGAGGTCATTGATCTGTGCTGCCAAATCCATGAACCGTGTGGTGTAGTCATCAACCGATCGGCCTTGCTTGACGTGCTTGATCTTGTCACGTGCGACCCGGCTGCCGTTGAGGAGGTCAAAACGTGCCTGGAGCATCGTCTCGAACTGCTCCAACATCTCTGGCTTCTCTGTCAACGCCCACGTACCGATCTACACTTCCCGCCCCAGCGGTAGACTCAGCAGTGGCTGAAGCCATGTCCCGGCCCCCAGCCCATACGGCAAGCCCGCGGGGTTCCGTCGGCACAATGCCGACCACCACTGGAGCGCAATTCGTCGGATTAGCGTAAGTGCATACTCCAGTCTCATGGAATCTTCTCCCACGGGAACGTCCAACGCCGTGAAGTACAAGTTCACCATGAAGAGCCACTCACGCACACTGCCCTTGCCAATATAAAACTCCGGCTCCTTTGGCTTGTGCCGCCAAAAGGCAGGTGCGGATGCCAATGCAACATTCCCCAACGCACTGCTCCCTTGGCCGACGTACCTCGCCTCAACCTCTGCACGCAGCAGCTGGTTCTCTAGGCGTAACTCATCAAGAGCACGCCGGATCTCCTCCATGAGGTAAGCCTGGTCATAGGCCGCGGCTGCCATGCTTCCGGTTGTGACGAAAATGTTCTGGCCAGACGCAATTGTGGGAGATCTGCTGCCTCCCTTGGGACCGCGCAAAACCGAGCGAACGTCCACGCGCTCTGATACCAAATGTGAACCGAGAGGCGCCCAGCGTGACGGTCACACGCCAAGCCCTTGGGATACACCTCCCAACCCTTGACCCCTTGGAGTGTAGGCCAACCCTTGAGATGTCGCACAACCCTCTCCTAGCAGCAAGACCACTGCTAGTGACCAAGGTTCCCGTCGTGCGACTCTCTCGGCGGCGTTTGCACCAAGGTGCGCTACGGAACACTTATAGGATCGAATGGATGTGTGCAAGGCAACGCTTGGAGAACAAGGAGAATTTATAGATTCCTTAGACTTGATAGATTAGTACAATGCAATGTACAGATTCTCTGGGTAAGATTGGCATGCCTAGAACAACACCTAGTTTCCTTATGTACCAGCCCCTATGATCCAGTCGAAAGATCATCGGCACTCTGAAGACCTCTACTCAGGCGCATTCATGCAAATAATACATGCATCATTTATTACGTGCCACAAGCTTTCCAGCGCACCAAAGAATGCCTCAATCCGTGAAGAAACGGCTAAGTAATGGCCGTTTGAGTACTCCACGTGTGACGGCCGCTGGCAGCACCGCTAGCGGAGGTCACAGCCGCCGGAAGCGCCCTTGCTTGCGAATGTAGCTCCAGCCGCCATCCCGAAGCGCCCATGGATCGCAATGAATGTTTTCTCATTGGCTAAGCATCCATCCAGGGGAGCTTTGGCTGCAGTGGGCGAGAGAGTCGCTCCGCCTCGTTGGGGTCGAACCGGTGCTCTGGTCCATTTTCCGGACTCGCACCACCCAACTTTGCCCGGCCGTATCTTTCTCGTCCTTGCACCGAAGGACCCGGTTCTTGGGCCAAAACTGCACGGTTTTTCACGTAAAATACAATTATGGCCTCAAGCAAGGCCTTTGATGCTACCAGGGTGATGGAAACACCGCCTCGACCTGCGGGTCCCATAACATTACCCCCCCTCCAAAACGCGTTGTCCCGGTGCGCACCCCGTTGATTCGGAAGACGTCATCTGCACCACCGCTCTGGCTGTGGGGATCCAGCAGTTGTGCATTCACAGATGTGCGCCACCCTTTGCCATTCCAGCAATGTACAGAACAAACCTCACAGGCGTCCAACCCACCACCAACACCGGTGGAGGAGTCGTTCCCGAAACTGTAGTTGTTGCCATCTAGCAGCAGCTTCATCCACCAAGAATCCCCTTGGCCTTCCTATGCTTGTCCGCCAGTCATAGCATCTATTGTTGCATCATGAGGAGCCGTATGATCCTCTCGTAGCAGTCAAACCACTTCTAGTGACCGAGGTTGCCGCCACGCAACGTCTCATCCTCACCTCGCCGATGTGGCAAAGTGAGATCCCAACTCCTTCACGACCACAAGATTGCACATCCAATCCGGTTCCGTACTCTAGGCATGCAACCAGTCCCGGCCGATGAAGAAGACGTATTCATCCATTGGGCACATACAAAGAATACATCGCCCACAATACCGCCGGCATGGATAGGTTTCTTGACAAGAGGTCTGCTGCATGCCACCAATATGGACATCTGCCACACCGCCGATGCCCCCTCCAAGGTGCAATGCCATCCCCCTCCTTGCATTCAAGTTGTCCTAGAAGCTATAAACCGCAGCGCTGACCAGCAGACCGCGCAACTTCCTCCGACCCTTGGAACCCCAAAAACGGAATCCCAAGAACCAGCCCTAGGAAAACCCCTAGAACTGCCAGGTCCTCCTTCCACCCGCAACAACGAACAAAAAGCACCGTAGTAGGCAAAACGCCGTTCCGGACTGGTGCTGATTTTGTGGGTGAAGGATGTATAGCAATGAGAAACCTTTCCCTCACTATCGCTGTCCAATGCCCTACTTGCCTTGCGCTTGGGGCACTCCTTCCTGCGGTGACCCTCCTTGTCACAGCACCAACACTTGACCCTCGGTCCCCATTGCCCGTCCAAGCCTCGTTGCTCCCCTCGAATCACATCCACTTCCATGGGCACAGCCTGATCTGGCTGCTCCATCCAAGATTGTGTCGCAAATCTGCTCTGGCTTGCATTGTAGACGACCGCATCAAAGCGTTCTGCTGCCGAAACCAACTCTACAAAGGTCCACAACCCGAGCACCGCGAGTTCACGTTGGACGTGCGGCTTCAGGCCGTCATGGTAGCGGTCGTACGCCTCCGCATCTGAGAGGTCATCGATCTGTGCTGCCAAAGCCATGAACCATGTGGTGTAGTCCTCGACCGATCGGCCTTGCTTGACGTGCTTGATCTTGTCACGTGCGACCCGGAAGCCGTTGAGGAGGTCAAAACGTGCCTGGAACATCGTCTCAAACAGTTCCCATGTCTCTGTCTTCTCCGTCAACACCCACGTACCGAGTTGCACTTCCCGTCCCAGCGGTAGACTCGACAGTGGCTGAAGCCGTGCCCCGGCCCCCCACCCGTCCGGCAACCCAGCGGGGTTCTGTCGGCACAATGCCGACCACCACTATAGCGCCCTTCCCTGGAGCAGCGTAGGTGCATACTATAGTCTCGTGGCATCTTCTCCCATGGGAACTCCCAACGCCATGAAGTACGAGTTCACCATGAAGAGCCACTCATGCGCACTGTCTTTGCTAATATAGAACTCCGACTCCTTTGGCTTGGGCCGCCGAAAGGCAGGTCCGGATGCCAATGCAACACCTCCCAACACACCGCTCCCTTGGCTGACGTACCTCGCCTCAACCTCTGCACGCACCTGTTGGTTCTCTAGGCGCAACTCATCGAGAGCATGCCGGATCTCCTCCATGAGGTAGGCCTGGTCGTAGGCCGCGGCTGCCATGCTTCCGGTTGTGACGAAACAATTCTGGCCAAACGCAGTTGTGGCAGATCTGCTGCCTCCCTTGGGACCGCGCAAAACCGAGTGAACGTCCACGCGCTCTGATACCAAATGTGAACCGAGGGATGTCCGGAGTGACGGTCACACGCCAAGCCCTTGGGATATACCTCCCAACCCTTGATCCCTTGGAGTGTAGGCAAACCCTTGAGATATCGCACAACCCTCTCCTAGCAACAAGACCGCTGCTAGTGACCGAGGTTCCCGGCGTGTGACTCTCTCGGCGGCGTTTGCACGAAGGTGTGTTGTGGAAGACTTGCAACATCGAATGGACATGTGCAAGGTAATTCTTGGAGAACAAGGAGAATTGATAGATTCCTTAGACTTGATAGATCAGTATAATGCAATGTACAGATTCTCTGGATAAGATTGGCATGCCTAGAACAACCCCTAGCTTCCTTATGTACCAGCCCCTATGAGCCAGCCGAAAACTCCTCGGCACTCTGAAGCCCTCTATTCATGAAAATAACACATGCATCATGTAGTAAGTGCCACAAGCTTTCCAACGCACCAAAGAATGCCTCAATCCGTGAAGAAACGGCTAAGTTATGGCCGTTTGAGTAATCCACGCGTGACGGCCGCTTGAAGGACCGCCAGTGGAGGTCACGGCCACCCGACGCGCCCTTGCTTGCAAATGTAGGTCTAGCCGCCATCCCAAAGCGCCCATGGACCCTAATGAACATTTTCTCATTGGCTAAGCGTCCATCCAGGGGCGCTTTGGCAGCAGTGGACGAGAAAGTCGCTCTGCCTCGTTGGGGTCGAACCGGTGCTCCCCTCCATTTTCCGTACGCGCACCATCCAACTTTGCCCGGCCGTATCTTTCTCTTCCTTGCACCGAACGACCCGGTTCTTGGGCAAAACCTGCACGGTTTTTATTTAGAATACAATTATAGCCTCAAAAAAGGTAACTGATGCTACCAGGGTGATGGAAACACCGCCTCGACCGGCGGGTCCCATAACAGTATGCCTCCGCTGGCTTCGTTGGCCTTTTGAAACTTGTGCCAGCTATTGCCGGCAATTGGCACCCTCACCTGCCTCTACCACCCTTGCATGTTGTCTTTGGTACTCGCCACCCTTAGTAGCATCTGCCAGCCGTACCGGTGAGGTGAATTCTGTGGTTCGTAACAAGGTCTGTCGGCCTTGATGGCCTGTGATGGTCGTTTCTGGTAGTCACTTTTCATCCCTGGCCCCCGTCGGCTCCCTCCGGCCCTGGCTGGACTCACCACCAACGTCACTGGCCTTAGCGGCCTGGTTGCCCGCCAAGACGGCCTCGCCGGCCTCGCAGGTGGACTGTAAGGCCTTTCCAGGCACTCTATCCGCCCTCTTGGCTACTTCAGCCTTGGCATCGGCCATGTCAGCCTCGTCGGTAGCAGGAAAGTCACTACTGTCACTGTTGTAGGTGGTGGTGTGCCCGTGGCTGCTGGTGCTGTTGTTGTTTCTACTACTATTGCTATGGTTTCTGGTGATTCTATTGTTGATGTTGTTGTCGGTCCTCCGACCATTGATGGCTGGGTTGTCAATCCTCTCAATATCATAACGATGGCAGTGACTCTCACTTGCTTCATTGTTTTAACTACGTCTCTACTAGCTGCTTGGTAAGGCATGCCTCACTGCTCTGATACCATAGGAAGTTACCTTAGTTATTCCTAGAATTACCGAACCTGATGTGGTAACACTGGGCTTGTTTGTGGATGCATTTGAATGCAATACATGGTGAACGGGTTTGGCCGGGAGAAATGTGCTTAGTCTCGTGAGCTTCCAAATATCCATGTTTGAATAGGAAATGGCACTGGAAATAAAACATTCTAAAGCTACTGCAGGTGCCAGTCATGTTGTGTGGCATGTTTTCCCTAAAGTGGCCAATCGTAACTCATCGCACACCTCTCCAAATGCAGAATCATCTCATCCAACAGATTCATGAGCCGAATGTAACAATTCATATAGACTCTTGATTCGGACAAAAAGATTTTCACCTGCACTAATTGAGTACCGATGTGTGGAAACACAATAAACATTTCCAATTTAGGCACATCGCCAATCAGCAAGGAAATCCTAGAGGTTGCAAAAGAATAGAAGAGTGCCTCAGTATGTCTTTGGCATGCCCTTGCAGCTGTCTTGCAGCTGTTGATGGGTGAATCAGTACACGACATCACCTTGATGCCAGTAGTCTCAACATCAGGATCTCCACGGGCATGGACACGGCCAAGTGGTCATTGTTAGTAGTAAACGCATGCAGGAACTGCTCACATCACTACAGGTGGGGTCGGTGCTGGCGAGACTTAGTGTCCAGGTGACCCTTGCCACAAACCAAGAACTCGGGCTTTCTCTCCTGTAAGGGGTGAGCCCGGCACTTAGTTTCTGGAGAAGCTATCATTTTGACGAGGGAAAGAATTTCTGAGATTCAGTTAAAGAGATCCTGGTTTGACACTTCGGCGATGGAGCAAGAGTAGATTCATGATGAATAGGATACGTGCGTGAGAAAACTAACTAATGAGAGTAGCGATAATAGCCTCGTATCGGGCTGCACATCGCATTGGTTGACTAGAGCCGTGTTCCAAATAATATAATACAATCAAATTGAAATTTTTCAAACAACATGGACGAGGATGTCGCAATGCAACGGCTGTTGAACAATGACGACCACAGTGGTTTCATAACGCTCCACACCAAAGTATTAATTGTACAATGGTACAAGATCACTGTCGGTGTACAAGCTGACAATATCTTAAGTATTCATTGGTGGAAAAATATTTTCATCACGTAATAGTGTGAACAATGCCCGGAAAAATCACTCATCAGAAAAAAAACGGTGACCACAAATGCAGATTTAACCAAAAACGGTAACCACAAACGTATGTCAAGTGTCTTAACATGTGTGGCCCAACTATGAGCATCGTAAGTGATGCACTCCTAGCAGCTGTTGGTACTGGTTTTTAAGTATTGACATACCAATCCATTGAACACTATCCTCTGGTTTCCCCACACACACATCTATACAGAAGACTGGGTCAATATGACTACCGTGCAAACCAAGTGGTACTCTGAAGCAATGACATGCTCAAGTTTTAGGGAGTTCTTGCCGACTTCAATCATGTTGCCTCAGCCAGTTGGATAACTTATAGCTTCTGCCAATACAACTGTCGGCAATTCTTTAAGAACCTCTCATGTAGAATACAATTGTAAAATTATCACTTTGGTGGCATGCCCACTAACAATTTAGGATGACGTGGATTGGATTGTGTGCATGGTTTTTTTGTGGTGTTTGGTTGATTTCTGGATGTTGATACTTATGGATTCATGCTGCTGGATATTTTTGGCTGTAGCCACTGTCAATTGATTTTGAGAAGGCCTGGCTCGACCCCAGGGGTGGCGGTAACCACACATTGTATGTGATGTACAAGGTGGGAATTGCTCACCAGTCTTAGGCATCCCTCCATCCAACCTATAGTCACTTGTGTTTCACATTTCTAAGCAAGTTTTGCGACACATCCACGGTGTCTTCCTCTGTCCCACTCTCTCACTCTCTTGTTCTAGCTCTCTAACATAGTTCTACAAACTTTAAGTATCAGAGAGAAGAGCTCATCGTCCACCCCTCGTGACCTTTCTCGTGGTGAGGTCTTAATCCGTGGAACCCAGCTTGCTACCATTCTTGGCCGCAAGCACACCATGGCATGCGTGCCACACCCCAGTAGCTCTTGAGAACTGCTCCCTCTCAGTACCATGTCCTGCAGTAGCACTAGGCTATATAGCGATATTCTAGCCCTTTCCATCCAGCTTGCTACCACCACGTAGCCCGTGGCAATGTCGAGTGAGGCGAAAGGAGGTTGAATTTTTCCACTCTGCTAGTGGGGTCTTGTATCCAATCCTTGACCTCCTCTCCTTCAGGAAATTGGCCTCTCTTTGGCTGACCATACTTTCCTTGGAGCTCCATCTTCTCGACGGCTTTGGTACAGGTCCAGTCACGGCCACCACACTTGTAGTAGCGGTAGTAGCTATCGCCGCCTCTTGATCTTCGTAGCATTTTCAACAAGCAGTTGCACCATCTTCTGGTGGCCATTGCTCTAGGTTTGGCTTCTACCTCTACATTTGTAGCAGCGGTTACAGCCATTGCCGCCTTGATCTATCCCACACTCACAATAACAGCCACAATAGCAACAACCGCCGCTACCATCGCAGCTACTGCTGTGGTCACGAATACAACTGCCACCATGCCTCCTTCTCCTGTGCAGAGTTTGTTCTTTTTTTGTACAAGCATCTACAGCTGCAACCTTGCAGCAAAAGCAACTATATTAATTGCTGGTGCAACCAAATCAGCTCTGTAATTTGGTGCAACTTTTGTGTGATCGGCACCAACGGCTTGGTCTTTATTGGTGGTCACATTTGCAGTCGCAGTTGCAATCCTAGCAACCAGTCATACAGGCACCTCTGCCACAATAGGTGATTTTCGGCAGTGGTGCCGCCATCATTATTACTAGCCTGGCCTCACCACCGGAGTCACCACTTATGTACCATCCGCATGAAAAGGAGGAGGCCACCATCAACAAGTCTTACGTGGCATGGTGGAAGAAGGAGCAACCAGGGGACAAGAAATGTGTGGATTAATACCAACATCATATGCACGTGCCAAGAGAATACAACCCTGACAAGGCCATCATAGAGTACGAGCACAAACAGGAGGAGATTGACTGCCAAGTCTACACGGTCGACAACATCTTGGCAGGTGTAGAAATCCTGACGAAAAACTGAATGTTAGGACTGTTGGTAAACACGTCCGTTATCACTGCTATTCCTCCTCTAGGTGGCGTACATCCACACCAGTATTCTCAGTCGTAACCCCAGCTACACCAGTCAGAGTCGTAGTAGTTATAATTGTAGCAGCATCAATCAACACAGTACTTGTAGCCTGCAGCATCAATAGGTTAGGCATCTCCAACTTCCTTCACCCTCTTTATTAGCTAAAGAGGCTACAGAAACTGATGTAGCCACATTTGTAGCCACAGCTAGAGTCTCATGTACACCCACTGTCATTGTTGTTGGAAGTGCTGAGGACGAGTTTCCCCAACAGCCTCCACATTTGGGCGACTCGCAACAGTTTCTTTGGACGTGGCCAGGAAAATCTCCATGATAGTAGGGGCACTTACCACTGTTGTTACCACACCAACTACATCAACCTCATGTGTTGTCCAGTCCATTCAGACCACCACCCTCCCCGTCATCATCTGCAGTAGCTACCTCGAGAACTTGTTGACACAACTTCCACGAGAAGTTGTGTCAACACCCTCATCACAACATGTACAACAGTTGCAGCAATGTCCATAGCCACATTGATAGACTTCTTTTGCCTCATGCTTTCTGCATTGGCCACTTCTGTGATGTTGCTACTCTTTAAGCTGTTTCCTCATCCTCCACATGTTACGTGGGCCTCCCCACTTACTTTATCTCTGGGATGGGTCTTGCACATTGTTGCACAGTGTGGCACTTTTAGTAGGTTCCTTAATAGATTTTGACAATGTCTTTACTTTCTCGTTTCCACCTTCTTCACATTTCCATACCCATTGGGGCAAGGAAAACACTACAAAAAAATATCTAAGCATCTATTATCATTGCAATTCCATCTATCATTCCTGATAGCGAAGCAGCCAACACGTAGTTCCAAGAACAACTTTGCTAGACTCGTCTAGAACTATATCTTACTAAGGGTCATTAATAGGTTGCTGACGGCTTGAAGGCTGAGCTTGCAAAAGCTGTGGATGACCTTGTTTTGTAATGCCTCCTTGCTACATGTGATCCAACAAGTGGTGTTGCTACTAGTGCTGATGGCACAAGCGGAGCAATTGACACTACTAGATCACCAGGCTTATCGGCTGTCCCTGTCTCATCCTCCTCTGGCTATAGCCACTGGTACTGCTACAAAACCATCTGCAGCTGTAGCCGTCCTTGCTTGCACTCTTTTGTCCATTCCTTGCCAGTGCGACCTTGAGACTGCTACTGAATTTCACTAACAAGCTCACCTTTTGACTTTGGAAGGTGTGCCTTAGCGTATGGGAAAACGGAGAACAGCTTTGGCAGGACTACGTTCCACCTCATCCCTCTGTCGCCACACCCTTTGTGACCTTGCTCATTAAATCCATACTCGTTGTCTGCACTCTCATCACTGCTAGCCCTTACAACTTCACTAAGGACATATTCGAGTACAATGCCGATCCAGTACGTGGAACCATTGCAAATCCTTTGGACACAGATGCACTCATTCAATATCGCAACATTGTCATCAACCATGTCAAACAAAGGGTAATGACAGTCCATTTCAACAAGCTCCACGTGCATGCTGAAGAGATAGCTGATAAGTACTAGTCTTGTAGTCTCAAACGTCTTTGCGATTTTGGTAAGGCCGGTCCTCAATAGCTCTTGCCACATCTCTCTATTGTCACTAGCCTTATCTATGAGCTCTTAGACCTCTTCCTCCATGTTTCACGCTCACATCTTGAGCTCTTTGCCTTTGAGCTGATTGGTACAGATGCACTCTCCGGCATCGGTACCCTCTAGGAGTTCACTAATGCATGACTCATTGACTGGCGTGGAAATCTATAGAATAAGCGCATTGCATGCTCTGGTATCGCTACCATCTCTATTATTTTGTCCTTTTCCTCTACATCTTTCTCCTCCTCTTCTGTTGGCACCACCTCCATCTCCATTAGTGGTAATCATGCCGCTCTTGGTGTGGCCGCGGCCGCGGACGTAGCCGTGGGGGTCGTGGTGGCGGTGCTGGCGATGGTGGATGTCATGGGGGCAAGGGTCGGGAAAACTCTGCTCTTACCTCCAACTCTCTCATCACCACCTGTTGAAATCTGGCCAGATGGGCCACTCCATCCCAAAGTGTCCACGTCCACTAGCTGATGCCCGCTTGGCTACTACCATGCATGCACAATGGACGCAAACCACCACCACATCCGGCCTGTCCATCAGGTCCTCGTCTTCATTCTCTGCCAGCTCAACCAGCACACAGTCTCCATATGGCATCACATCTGTCCCTGCCACGTATGGTTAGCTTCACCATGTTGTTGTCTAGCCTCTTGGCACTGGTGGACATAGCTGGCGTCCTCCTTCCAGTCAGGCCCCGTACCACGCACCACCGTCAACCTACTATGCACCCCCTCTTGGTTGCATGACGAGGATTGTTCACGTGGTGAAAATCATACAATGATGGCTACCACAATGATCACCGTGCTGCTCGACACAGCTTGGAGAAGACCCTCACCGACATCCTCCTCCATAGAAACCACAGAAACCATAGAAACCACAGAAACCATAGAAACCACAGAAACCATAGAAACCACAGAAACCATAGAAACCATATAAACCACAGAAACCACAGAAACCACAGAAACCATAGAAACCATAGAAACCATAGAAACCATAGAAACCATAGAAACCATAGAAACCATAGAAACCATAGAAACCATAG
>SZWC01001147.1:62002-92508 GCA_023375785.1 Penium margaritaceum
TAGAAACCATAGAAACCATAGAAACCATAGAAACCATAGAAACCATAGAAACCATAGAAACCATGGAAACCATGGAAACCATAGAAACCATAGAAACCATAGAAACCATAGAAACCATAGAAACCATAGAAACCATAGAAACCATAGAAACCATAGAAACCATAGAAACCATAGAAACCATAGAAACCATAGAAACCATAGAAACCATAGAAACCATGACAAGGAAGGTGAAAGTATGTTGGGGGCCGCATCTCTCCATACACATCAAGCTAGTTCCCAAATACAGGGTACTAGCTCAGGGACACCATAGGGCACATTACCTTTTGGGTTTCCTTAAGCGCAACACTGGAAGTGTGTCTTCCTCCCATCCTGTCTTGCTGTTCTTGGCAAGTTGCCTTCCCCTATCTTTGGCACATTGTCAGTGTCTCGTGTTCTGTCATCTGCTCATTCCTCCTTTAGATTCTAGCTCATCGAATCTGATACCACTCATCACATGATATTCTGTCATTGCACATTTGTCTCCCTTGGTCCTGTTGGTTCTATCCGCTTTCTCCGTATACGCTTTGCCCAGTTACTTCCTATACACTGAATAGGTGATGTACGCTCTTTTGAGCACATAAGATTCTTTTTCTTGCCAGATGTGATGTATGTGCCTGACGTCGATGTGAGCCTACTGTCTGTGGCCATCCTTGATGACCAGGACATGGACTTCGTGTCAAGTCATCGTGTTTGTACTATCCCGTTGCTGTCCTCCTGTTCTGTTGTGTTGTATAGTATTTGTTGCAATTTTCTATTTCATGTTCCGCTGTCTCTTCCCTCATCTTCCATTGCCTCTATCCTTGTTCATGTTGTACCGTTGTTGTCTCCGGAGTACACAGGTCTTGTGCATCACCATCTTTGTCACATTCATATCGCCTCCATTTACAGCCTATTGTGCCTCCATCCTACACATGGTCTTGATCCTTCTTCCTTCACATTCTCTTGCACGTCTGATTGCCTTCACCATACTAAAGGAAAAATGCAGAACTCTCACTTCTCCACCTCTGACCATGTCACTTCTCATCTCCTCAAACTTATCCATCCTAACGTCATGGACCCGCTTCCTCATGAATATAGTGGTGGTCTTGGCCGTTATTATCTCTATCTGACAAATGATTTCTTTTGCTTCCATTGGGAATTTGCAGTGCGTCACAGGAGTGATGTTATTGATGTGCTTGAGGTGTGGCTTCATGAGGCCGAACGTACGTGCCAATATCAGCTGTGCATATTTTTCTCTTAATGTGGTGATTTTTTTGCCCCACTTCTCACCTTGTTACATTTTGTGGATTGAGTATGGGGTCCTTGGCTCCCTACACACCCTAGTAGAATGGTGCGTCAGAACATTGGAACTATGCACAATCCAATGGTGTTCTCTCACTCTTCGTTGAGTTTAGTGTTCTTCCTCCTTTGCCTTTGAGGTTATGTCCTACATGACCTTCGCTCCTCATGGCCCCTTCCCTCGTGACATGAAACCTTACAAGTGTTGGTCTTTGCTTGGCCGTCATGCTGATCTTTGCTTGGTTCGTTCTGGGCTGTGTTGTTGTGGTCTTTCTTCTCCATGACGTGCCTGATGGCAAGTCGGTGTCCTCTTTGTGTCTTCCTTGGTATTTCTACCCAATTGAGAGCTTGGCATTTTTGGGATCCCTTTTGACATTGTTTCATTGAGTCTCATGATGCACTCTTCTTTTAGTCTGTCTTTCAGCATGCTCTTCATCGCCTTGCCTCTAATGATACCCTTATCCCACTCTCTCATTTGGAGGGGATGGGTGTCTCTCGTCTCAGAATTCCTATTGCCTCCTCAGATTGTGGCAATGGTGTCTCGCCCTTTAGCAATGATGTAAAACCCATCATTTCCCCATTTATTTCCTCCATTGGTGGCTCTAATGAAGCCTCTGTTTCCTTGACCGCTTCCTCTCCATCTGGCTCTCAGTTCATTCCTCCCTCTCTGGGTCAATCATCTCATCCGTCCACTGAGCAGTTGACATTGCCTTCGTCAGTCCCTTCTTCTGCTACTGCACATTCCCCGATGGCTCTTGTCCAGTCACCAAACCTGGTCCGTCCTATCCTCTCCTCCTAGGAGCCCTACACTTGTGGAGGCCAACTTTGCCCACTTCCTTCCCTCAATGGAGTTATGTCGGGTGATCTAGGTCCGAGTTCCAGGAGTCTTGCCACCATGGCCTTGGATTGTCTTGGCATTGGTATCATGGACCCTAGCACAACCCTTGACTATTCTATCATTTGTGAGGAGTTCCATAATTCCATTAGTGCCTCTATGATGGGTTATCTTGCTGCATGTTTTGCTACTAGTGGTCTATCCATTAGAGGCCTTGAGCCTACCACAGTTCATCAGGGTCGTGAGGCCATCAAATCATCACTGGGAGAAGTCCATAGAGGAGCTGGATGATCTTCAAGAGTATGGAGTGATCAAGCTGGTAGATTTTTTGCTTGGTTACAAAGGTGTCTCAGTACTTTGGATATTTTGATACAAGCTGAAGCTCTATTCTTCTCACAAATCCTTGACGTGGGATTTCATGGAATGTTTGCACCTGTTGGACGTTATACCATTACTCGTGCCCTCCTCAGCCTGGTGACACACCATAACTAGGAACTTAAGCAGATACATGTGAAAAAAAAAATCTTCCTGGTAGCTTGGAAGAAGGAGATATACATGGTGCAACCACACGGTTTTACCGATGGTACCAACAAGGTCTAGGGGCTCCGCAACACCTTGTATGGACTAAAAACGTTCTCTCACCGTTGGAACACGCAGATTACTGCCATTCTTGAGAGGGATAGGCACTGTTGCAGTGTTTTTGATTGTGCATTGTTCCGCTATCCTCTGACAGCCCCCATTCTGGCCTTCCTCGTCTATGTTGATGAATTTTTCATTTCCTCTTTGAGTCCATCTGCTGTTCATTGTATGAAGTCTCTTCTGTAATTAGATCACAAAATGGAGGACCAAGATCCTACCTGAGTATTCCTTGACATGGAGCTCAAAGGTAACCGTCAAAAGCCCACACCTGGTGTGCAAAAGGCTGCCTACATTTCCAACCTTGGTGAGTGTTTCCCCCCCTTGCTGTGATCCCATCGACCTCTACACCCATGACCCCAATTGGCCAAAGACTTCTAAATACACCAGATGTAGCTCAACTAGGGGAAGTTGAGGTCACTGACTATCTTCGAGTCATCGGATCCTTGACAAATATGGTTACAACGACGTGCACAGGAGATGAGATCATCCTCAACCACTAAATGTAGCTATCACAATGCCCACGTCAGTGTCATCTTGCGGCTGTGTTTCATCTTGTTTAGAACAAAATCTAGGCAACTTATATTACGGTGTGCCATATAGCATAGCCCTCCATAGTTGTCGATGGCTACAATAGCGATTGGCTCGTGACACTGATGCACGGACCCGACCAGGCTATGTCTTCTTGGTTGGAGGCATTACTGTGTCTTGGAAGAGCCACTAGCACGACAATGTTGCAGGAAGGTCAATGAAACCGAGTACATTGCTCTTGGCTTAGATACGTGCAAAAGTCTCGTCTTGTCTAGTTGTGTTGCCTCTTGCAATAACTGCATATGTCCATTTGTTGCATCAATTTCTGCTATGACAACCAAAGCTCAAATGTTACTGATAAAAATCACGACATGCACCACTCCCGCACCTAGCATATCAACGAAGAGCACCATTTTGTTTGTGAAAAAATCACTACTGGCGTTGTGAAGGCTTTCTATGTAGACACGTGTTCTCGGTGACTTGGTTCTGGCTCGTTCAAGTTATTGTGCATGTAGTTGATCTGACACGTGCACCCTTTATGCCTGACGTTTCCTCGATGTTTTTGCCCTCTAGAAGTGATATAGTTCTCATTCTCTCTCCATGTTCATCCCTTGTCTTCTGTGTCTGTGTGGCCCTTCGTCTACGGGCCAGGGGTGTTGGTTTTAGTGCTCAAGTGTTGCCTTACCAATACAAGGATTATTATTCCTTGGTCTCTACACGTACATACATCCATGCAGTAGAGAAAATCAATGTGACTGTCATCCAAACAAATATTTGCTATGCAACAATGGCATGCTGAAGTTCTATGGAGTTATTGTTGGCTTCACTTTTGTTGCCTTGGCCACTTGGATAGCTTAGAGCTTGTTTCAATGGGCCAGCCGACAACATTTTGGAAAGGTCTCATATGCAATACAATTTCTCTTACGTGGCATGCCCACTCACACTTTAGGATGGTGTAGACTTGATTGCATGGTTCTGTGCATGCGTTTCGTTACTTTCCGATTGCTGATCTCGTTGGGGTCATGCTGCAGGATTTTTTCCGACAGCAGTCGCTCTCGATTCATTGCGAGGGGTCTGCCTTCATCCTAAGGGTGGCGGCGACCACACCTTGTGCATGATGCAGTTGGTAGATCTCGCTCCACCCAACCCTTCACCACTCATGTTTCACGTTTCTTAGCGAGCTTTGCAACACATCCATCGCATCTTACTCTCTACCACTCTCTCACTCTCTCGTTCTTGCTCCCTCGCTCAGTCTTAACTACTTAAGTGATATATATATGACACGTCAAACACAAACAATGAGTATTTGGTTAGACCCCCTTGCACAAGTCTAGGATGTGCATTGCAAAATGAGCGCACGCTGGGTTAGAGGAAAGGAGAAGGCAGTCTCCTCACTCTCATTTTGATTCACTACTCATAGATTTAATCATTCCTTAACCATCTCTCCATCTTTCCTACCATCGTCTCTCATGTTGTGTTCTTCGCAGCGTACCCTCTCAAACACAACTTTGCAAATGGGGTGTCTCCATTATCTCATTAATGAATTATTTGTTGTCCTGACTGATTTTGTTATTGAATAATTGTTACCATTATCTTCTTTTCTTCCACAACCTCATCCCATTAGATGAAGCCAATCGGGAGGATATCCTCTTCCACATTTATGTTGAATCACTTTCAATACAATACTAAACAAACTAGTTTGTCACATCTCATACGAGTAATATAAAAATATCAAATATGGTCAATTAATACTTGATGCTCAGTGCAGAGCGTGGCTGTTGCTGTGCCCGTCTTGGTGACCTCTGGACTTGACGCCACTCACTCGTAGGCACAACGTGGTGGCCCACAACTACCTTGGCACACTCAGCTTCCCTTTGCACAGCTCAGTGTGCTCACAGGAATTTTCTCGGTGGCCAGCTCCTGGAGCTCGTTTTATCAGTGACCTTGCTTTTACTTTTTCTTAGTGTTGTTGTATAGGGCTGATTTTTCTGCTTCTGCTGCTTCTTTCTGTTTGTCGTTCTGACAACCGAGCAGCCCGTACTGAACCCAGGACCTGGCTCTCTCTTGTCAGAACGGTAGTGACAAATTAGTTGCTCTTTTCTTCACCCTAGGTGAAAGGCTTGCACAGAGGTGCACGTGCGTTGCCTAGGCGAGGGAGGATGTCTATCTCCCTCGCTCATTCTTGTGTCCTTCCGCTTTTACTCTTTCAAGCATATCTTTGCCGTCTCTTAGCCGTTTGAAGCGCAGTCTATTACATTGTGTTCCTCACAGTGTGCTCTCTCACATAGTGTGTCGCTGATGAGGTTATCTCACTCCCTCATGGTATCAGAGCCGTTGAGAGACTGCACCCTCGTACTCCACCATACAACGCGCAGCAGCAGCTTCTTCTGGGTTGGGTTGGGTCGGGTGGGGGTGAACAGATCCTGGAAACGTGGCAGCCCTGATCTCATGGCTCTCATCACGTAGTACTCCGGCGAAGCCGGAGGCGGAACGCTGCCGAAATCTCGGCAACATTCCTCTCGTCACGCCTGCCATCTCGGCAGCAACAAGCACGCACACCTGCGACCGTCTAACCCGTAGCACCTCTCCCTCATTGCATTCTTCTCCACAGCCACATCACTCTAGCCGCGACAGCAACCGCAACTTCAGGTTGCTGTTGCACCCTTGTGCGCCTTGGGCTTGTTCGCCCATCCACCGGCGACGGTGCTGCCACATCCATGGCAGCACTGCCCGTGGCCTTGACTTTCTTCAACTCATTCGCGCCAATAGCCGTCTTGACTGGCGCAGCATCTCACAGCAGTAGCAGCTTTTTGCGCTGCACCTCGCAGCTCACGCTGCACCACTGGCAGTAGCAACAGCCTTTTGCGCTACACCTTGCGCTGTACCTTGTAGCATCTCGCAGCGCAGCAGCTTGCAACAACAGCAGCATTCAACAAGAGCGATAGCACTCAGCGGCCGCGCTCATGCCACTGGCCGTCGTGGCTGGTGCAGCAGCTCGCAGCAGCAGCTTGCCGTGTAGCATTTTGCGATCGCAGCTCGTAGCTGCACTAGCATTCGCAGTAGCATCAACAGCAGCACTCGCGGGAGCAGCATTCACAATAGCAGTAGCATTCGCAGCAGTAGCAGCATTCGCAACAGCAGTAGCATTTGTGGCAGCAAAAGCTTTCACAACAGCAGCACAACCGCCGCGGCTTCACCTTCGGCACAGTCAGCCGTGGCTGGCTCTTCGATCACCGACGCCCGTCAATGCGAAGGCCCCTCGAGCTTTGCGGTGACAAGCTCCGGACTATCAGGGCTGCTAAGCTGTGGAAAGCGAAACCAGATACAGACCCAGGGTGTACCCAGGGTGTACCCGGGTCCCCTCCTCGGCGGCCCCTCTTGGGGCCACCCTTGCAGGTTTCCACCTTTTAATTTTATTTTTTCTTTCCCTTTCTGTTTTAATTAATTTTTCTGTTTATCTCTCTCTTTCATCACTTCCCTTCACTTCTCTTCTTACCTTCCGGGTCAAGATCCAAACATTTGGGGGATTGTCCCACTGCCTCGGGAAACCAACAGTTGTATGAGTGACCTTGGCCTCATCAAAATTTCTTTTCACTTCCTCAGAGGCCAACCCTGGGGTTTTTCCCTGGGGTTTTGCACCCTTTATTTTTTTGTCACGATCTACCCATTTGCTTGCTACCCGGGTACCCGGGTTCTTGTTCGAATACCCCGACACATCTCTTTGTTTCTCGGATGGCACCGTGCACACTTGGACATTTTTCCTCTTACCCTTGGCTTCCTTTTCCTTATCTTGTCATTCTCAACTTTCCCTATTTTACCCTCCTCTCATTTGGTCAAGACCTACCCACACGGAGTCTTGTCCCGGTGCCTTGGGAGACCTCTTTTCTCTAGTTCTTGTTCACTCACACTTTTTCCTTTTTCCTTTTATTCCATTCCATTTCTTGTTGGACCTCCCTCCTCTCGGTCGCTATCCGGGCACGTGGGATTTTGTCCCCGTGCCTCTGGAGACCCTGTTTCCCTTATCCCAATGGCGGCATGGCTACTCCTGTGCTACCTTCGCCTGGGTTGGCGTGGGCCCCACCCCACAGGACCCCATCTTTTTCCGGACCACCATCAGCATCTTACATCCAGCCTTCTTGGATGTCCTCGACAGCTCGGCGTACCTTTCCATTCTTTCCTTCTCTGGCCGTTCCTGAACCCTCCCCGCCGGCCACCGGCTCCTCCTTTGCCCTGCGTGCGAGCCCTCTACTCTGGATCCCCGACCTTCTGTCCATCACGTTGTGGCCTCCCGTAGCGTCCGCTTTTGACCTCTGTGTGGACACGCGCATGGTGTCTTTGTTCGCGACCTATTCCTCACAACCGTACCGCCCCGCGTCTGTCGAGGGTGTGAGTTTGGCGTTTGAGTCCATTGGTCATCCCTGTGAGTCGGATTGGTCTCCTCGAGGTGGGTCGTCGAGTGCTCCTGATGTGGATGATGCGTGGATTGAGGACTGGCAGTGTTTTGCAAGTCCGCGTCTCTTGGCTGTTGTTCTGGGTCGTGCGTCGTCCTCTGGTGCTTTCGCTGGTACTGTAGCTGCCTGTAATGTTTCTGCTCCCGCACACGTGTCCCCCGGCTTCTAGATCATTGACTTGGGTGCCACTCATCACATGACCTCGTCAAGTAGCGCCTTTGTGCCGTTGGGACCTGTGGGGAACGTTCGTCACATGCGCACTGGTTTTGGCCAGCTACTTCCTCTCCATGGTATCGGTATTGTGCGTTTTGTTGGCCCTGCGGGTGATCTCTTCTTGTCCGATAGTCTGTTTGTGCCTGCTCTTGAAGTCAGTTTGTTGTCTGCCCCCACTCTCGACGATCAGGGTATGGACTTTGTGACCTCTCATGGTGTGAGCATCGTCGTGCTGCAGTCCTCTGACCACATCGTGCTTTGTGGTCTTCGTTGTGATCAGTTGTATTGTGTGCCATTATTCGCGCCCAGCCCTTTTGTTGCCGCTACCGCTCATGTGCATGTTGCTCCATCGCTCTCGCCTGAGCACACACGTCTTTTGCATCGTCGCCTCTGCCATGTGCACACTACTGCCATTCACAGTGTCCTTTGTCATCAACCAGCTGTTTGACTTGACCCTGGCATATTGCCGGTTCCTTGCACCGCTCACTACCTCGACTGCGCGCAGGGCAAAATGCATCGCCCTCCTTTCCCCGTCTCTGACTCTCGCACACTTCATCCCCTTGCCCTTGTCCATGCCGATGTCATGGGTCACCTTCTTGATGAGTTTGCTAGTGGCCTTGGTCGTTACATCCTCTGTCTGACTGATGACTTTTCTCGTTTTTTTTGGGTCTTTGCCTTGCGCCAGAAGAGCGATGTCGGACCCATCATTGAGTCCTAGCTTGTCTAGGCTGAGCGTGCTTGTCAGCACAAGCCGGCCGTCTTCTGCTCTGACCGGGGTGGGGAGTTCCTGGGTCCCACTGCTTGTTTCCTCCAGTTGCAAGGAGTGCGTCTTGAGTCCTCAGCTCCGTACACACCACAACAAAACAGTGTTTCTGAACGTTGGAACCGTACTCTGGCCGACGGTGTTCGCACCCTTCTCTCTGAGTCTGGCCTCTCTCCAATGTTTGCCTTTGAGGCCATGTGCTACATGACGTGGGTGTGGAACCGCATTCCTCATGGTCCATTACCCCATCATGTCATACCGTTCGAACGCTGGTTTGGTCGTCGTACGGACTTGCGCCTTGTTCGTGTGTGGAGCAGCATCGCCAGTGTCTGGCTCCTTGACGATCAACGCGACGGCAAGCTGTCCGTTCGCGGTCGTCATTGTCCCTTCCTGGGCGTGTCTCCCCAATCAAAAGACCGGCGCTTTTGGGACCCTGAGCATCTTTGCGTTTTGGAGTCTCGCAATGCTCTCTTCTTCGAAACGATGTTCTCCTGCGACCTTGCACGTGGTGGTTCTTTGCCTGCCTCCTTCCTTCATGCTGGGGAGGGTGGTGTCTCTATTGTGCCCTCTGGCGGTGCATGCATTCCCACGTCTTCTCCCTCGTCCATGCCATCCCCGCCTGCGTCAGTACCCACTCTTGCCACGTTTGCATCCGCACCTGTGTCCGCGTCTCTTTCTTTGCCTGCATCATCCCCTGCAATACCCTCTACGTCATCGCCAGTGTCCTCACCTGGGGCACCTTCTACAGCATCGTCTCCATCCTTGCCTGCAGCACCCTCTACACCCTCTGCAACATCACCTGCAGCATCCTCTACAGCCTCATCTGCATCACTGTTGACGGCACCCTTTGCAGCATCTCCTGGGTCCTCGCCTGCCTCCTCTGCAGCTGCCTGTGCACCACAGCCTCCGTCCATGTCGATTCCTTCTGTCCTAGACCCGGTTGTACCCTTGCCCATGTTGGCTCCCTCTCCCTTTTGTCGAGCTCCTGGTGGTAAGGGCCGCCTTTGGCCCTTACCGTCGTCCTCTTTCACGATCCTTGTTCATCCTCGTCCTGTTGAGGCGTCACGGTCCATCCGTCCTGCTGTTCTGTCGACTCCCACCAATCCCGTGGGTTACACTGGTCTTGACGCTCTTGGCCTGTCTGCGAGTGTGGTCCAGCCTAACACGGCCTTAGGATACTCCATGATTGCTGAGGAGCTCTACCAGGCTGTCACGGCTGCAGATTCCACTCCGCCTGTACGAAGCGCCTCTGTGGCCACTGCGCTCGCTGTGCACAGCTCCAGTGCCCTCCCACTCGAGCCCGATACCGTACGTCAGGCCCTCTCTGCTCCAGATGCAGCTCTCTGGGAGCAATCCATGCGCAAGGATCTTGATGCTATCCGTGCACATGGCATCTATGAGAGCGTTTAGCTGCCACCTGGTTGCAGAGCCATTGCCGCCCGCTGGGTGTAGCACCGCAAACTGAAGCCTGACGGCTCAGTTGAGCGCTACAAGGCGCGCCGTATGGCTAAGGGATTCTCCCAAGTTTCGGGCGTGGACTTTGATGCTACCTTTGCCGCTGTATGCAAGTATACCACCGCCAAGGCACTCTTGAGCCAGGTGGCCCAGCATGACTGGGAATTACACAAGATGGACGTCAACAACGCCTTCTTACACGATCGCCTCGACGAGGAGATCTACTTGGTCTAGCCTCCTAGCTTCGAGGATGGTAATGACCGTGTCTAGCGCCTCCGCAAGTCCTTGTATGGGCTCAAACAGTTGCCTTGAGAACTCTTCCACCCTTGAGCGCGATGGGTATCGTCGCAGTCCGGTTGATCCGGCGCTCTTTGTGAGTGCTCCGTCGACACCCTTTGTTGCCATTTTGGTCTACGTCGATGATCTTCTGATCACCTCTCCAAATCCTCACGCTGTCCGGGCTGTGAAAGCACTCCTCCAGTCTGCGTACAAGATGAAGGATCTTGGCCCAGCCTGTGTATTCTTGGGCATGGAGATTGACCGTGACCATCAGCGGCGCATGCTACACGTGCATCAGGCCGGGTACGTTCGGACCCCGGGGGAGCGGTTTGTTGACTTGTTGGCTGCCGCTCCACATGCCTCCACACCCATGACGCCTTTTGGACAGAGGATCCTGAAAACTATGGACTCAGCTCGTCTGGAGGAGCCGGTCGATATCTCGACCTATCTCTCGGTCATTGGTTCTTTGATGTTTCTCGGCACCACCACCCGTGCAGCATTTGTTGTGAACTTGTTGTCGCAGTTCTCGCAGTCCCCACATCGTCTCCATCTTGAGGCTGCGCTGCGTGTTGTCCGCTATATCGTGTCCACCCCTCGCTTGGGCTTGTGTTTTCGTGCTCAGCCCTCTGTCCTGGTTGAGGGGTACACAGACAACGATTGGGCACAAGATCGCGATGCAAGCAGTCGGTCTAGGTACATCTTCCTTGTTGAGGGCACAGCCATCTCTTGGAAGAGCGAGGAGCAGGGTTGTGTCGCGTGTAGCTCAACAAAGGCAGAGTACGTTGCCCTGGGGGCCGGGGTCTGTGAAAGCATTTGGTTGTGTCGTCTCATGCAGTAGCTACGCCAGCCCATTCCCTGCATCACACTACGCTGCGACAACAAGAGCACACGCCGCATCGCTGAGCATGATGGCATGCATCACCCCACACCAAGTACATCAACATTAAGCATCACTTTATGCGCGAGCCCATTGCTTTTGGCGACGTTCGCTTGCTTGGCGTTGGCACACGGCACAACGTACTGACTTTCTGACGAAGGCGCTCGGTGGCGGCGAGTTCAAGGAGGCTCTGCATGCTGTCGGTCTTTATTCTCTGCGCGTTGACCCTGGCTGTCCGTCCTCGTTGCTTCTCCCTGCTGCTCGTGCTATTTGTACTTGTCACCTTGTGTTGTGCCCGTATCTCCTTGTGGCGTCTAGCGTCATCGGGTCATGGGGGAGTGCTGCCGTGTAAGTCTTGGTGACCTCTGGACTTGACGACACTCACTCGCAGGCACAATGTGGTGGCCCACAACTACCTTGGCACACTCAGCTTCCCTTTGCACAACTCGTTTTATTAGTGACTTTTTCTTAGTGTTGTTGTGTAGGACTGCCTTTTCTGCTTCCGCTGCTTCCTTCGGTTTGTGGTTCTGACAGCCGAGTAGCCCGTACTGAACCCAGGACTTGGCTCTCTTTTGTCTGGACGGTAGTGAAAAATTAGTTGCTCTTTTCTGCACCCTAGGTGATAGGCTTGCGCAGAGGTGCACGCGCGTTTCCTAGGCAAGGGAGGATATCTATCTCCCTCGCTCATTCTTGTGTCCTTCCCATTTTACTCTTTCAAGCATATCTTTGTCGTCGCTTAACCGTTTGAAGCGTTGTCTGTTACATTGTGTTCCGCATAGTGTGCTCTCTCACACAGTGTGTCGCTGACGAGATTATCCCATTCCCTCAGTGGCCAGCGCCATGTGGATCGAGCGGGGGTCCCTGGCCTGCGCGGTCGGATGGGGCAGCTTGAGGGTCGGAGACCTGCAAGCATTGCGATTTTGGCGTAGTTGGCCATTGATTGTGTCCAATCTGCTACACTTGGCATACCCACTTCAAACGCAATGAATCAAGCGCTTCTCCAAAAAAAAGGATGCGATCCTTCGGAAACCACAAGATGATATTACGATAGAAATGGGAAAATTGATTTTTTAATGCTTTAATCGTTATTGGTTCATCCTTTCGGCATTTGCTTCCATCTTTTTTTTTTCTTGTGGGTAGTAGGGCCGTCCATAATTCTCCTTAAAAAGGCTAGAATCCTTTTGATGTTCCAAGATTCAACACCAAAACACCATTTTATGTTCAACTCTTAACATATTTACAACTACGAAACAAGCTCCCGATTGTTTTCAAACGAGTTAAAACCTGACTTGAAAAGGGATAATTAAGAAAACAATGTCGAAATGAGGAACATTTGGTATACATATATATATATATATTTTTTCATGATTATAAAACCAAATGTAGCATAATTTCTATCTATATTTAGGGTAGAATTATGAGCCAGGTTTGAAAGCCAGGCTCTTTTGCAGCTAAACGAGCTTACATCCTCAATAGGTTTCGTTCTCAAGGGCGTAATAACTGGGATATCCGCACCGCGCTAACTATTAAGCTCGCATTCCCGCGAGTCTGACACGGCATACCCACCTGTTTAAAAAAAGAACGAGGTATCCGGCCCCTGCCCGTCATACTCGATCAGCCACATGCTGCGCTGATCGAGCATGGCGACGAGGGTCATGTGACAGTCGCTCGATCACGACCGTCACTCCCTAGCGAGATCGAGATGGAGCGATGACCGTTTTTTGTTTCGACGCGCAAACCCCCTATTACGATTTTGGGTTTTCTATGTTTTGCTCGGGCGGAGCACGCGCAAAACATAAAATTCTACATCGTAATGAGAGGTTTGCGCGTCGAAACAATAAAAAGGGTCATCGCTCCATCGCGATCAAGCGAAAACGTCCATTTCAATATTCGATCTTCTTTCATGTGGCACACGAACAAGCGTGGTTTGCATAGTAAATACTTTCAAACCCAGCCCCGACTTACATTTTGGGTTGCGCGCTTTGCAGGGGTGTTTCGGACCCCCCACGCAAACCCCAAGCAAACCCGACGCAAACCCCTCGTTTGAACAGTCACAAACACCTCAAAAGAGGGGTTTGTGATTGTTCGTGGAGCTTGATGGCGTCAGCGTTCCGACACTTCATTTTCTGAAGCGACAAAATAGCTTTTTTTGTGGAAAATTCCTGCCTGTTTTCCGACCTGTGGATATAGGAACTTCAATTTTGTCCGTACTGGGCATGCTGTTGCAAAATTTGAAGGTGCTGGCACGCCAGTATCAATCAAATATTCCGGTGCTTCGTTCAGTAAAAGCAAAAAGGTCATAAAGGGCCGTTCGGCCCAATCCCGTGCTTTTTCAATGGTTTTCCTAGTTCCGTCAGTCTTTTTGCTTGTAGTCCAACGTTGCTGTTCTGGTACGGGTTCACATCGTGGGGATGTACATTCAGTCAGTTCAATGACGTCATAGAACGAATGCCACATTGAAATACCGACAAGTCCAACCATACGTTCGCAACCGCGCCAAAGCTTCACTCCAAGAAGGCATACATTCCAGTAATGCGTTCCTGAAAGTTATCTCAAAAGGTTTTAAAAGTGAAGCTTCCGCTGAAGTCCGTCCGGATTTTGCAAGATCGGACCACTTTCAGGCGGCGAAGTACGCTGGACAAATAAGATGGATTATCCACCAGATACAGATGGGGATCATTGGCGAAAACTTTTTCTTGGGTAGGTACGATTTTCGACTAAACAGGTTACCGGGAAAGAAGACCTACGCAATAATGTTTGCGTCTGGGCTCTAATCGCCATCGGGTTGAGTGCCTCACTTGGGTCTACGAAACTTGGTAACAAACAATTGCTTTCAAACCTTGAATATTTATACCTTCGCGTCGAGCGAGACGCAGACGAAAACTGTAAACTTTTTGAATCTTATGCGTCTAATATACCTAGAACGACGGCCGTTTGTGGTTCTCGACAAAATATGCGGAATGCAGAAGAGCCGCACGCATAGCGTGCTGTTTACATCACAAAACAGATGGAAAAAGTCGGCATTTGTGACGATGTTAGAATCAACAACATTGGAACGGCCAGTGGATTGATATATCCAACTGCGCAGTTCCAACGCCCCCGGGTCCGCGGAATGGCGGTTTGTCTGGCGGTTCTGCTGCACGTGTGAAATCAATGCAAATGGATAAGACAAACACCTTGCACTAGTCTAGTCTACTACGGGAGGCAATTGGAATTGACAAGCAAGCGTTCGTCCGAGTGTGCGAGTTCGTTAAAGAGAAATATCAAGTGCAGGGTTCGGACAACGCCAACCATGCAGGCCCCTGCAGCAGATTATAGAGAAACGATATTAAAGGGTCTGAACTTTCAAGTGAATTACACTTTGTTATATTCATGATCAGAGTGTCAACATACATGTCAACAAATAAACTACTTTCATCACTAGAATCATGCATTCCACTCGGAAGCTATCGTGATAGCTTCAGAGAATGAAATTCTGCAAAATCCAACAGTTTCTGATTTGAGTAATTCTAGTCGTCAAAAAAAGGGCAAACATAGACATGCACTTAATCGAACACATTAAGCGACAATAATATATATGCACACACGTACACATACCCATGCACATGGAGACACACAAATAGAAAACAAAAAACAACCAAAACAGAAGACACACTAACATAAAGTGTATTGATATGGAGAGAAAGAGAGAGAGAGAGAGAGAGAGAGAGAGAGAGAGAGAGAGAGAGAGAGAGAGAGAGAGAGAGAGAGAGAGATATATATATAGAGAGAGAGAGAGAGAGAGAGAGAGAGAGGGAGAGAGAGAGAGAGAGAGAGAGAGAGAGAGAAAGAGAGAGAGAGAGAGAGAGAGAGAGAGAGTGAGAGAGAGAGAGAGAAAGGCTAAGTGATTTTTTTTGTGCCAATTGTAATGCATATTTTCCTGATAACGATGGAGCAAGAGGTTTTCAAATGCAACACTATACACAATTTTATAAAAAACTCTTCAAAGAAATCCTAGATTTTGAGGTAAAGATTCACTATTTGCATAAGTAATGTATAATATTAGTATCGTGGTAAATAATGAAGATGTAAACAAAAATTAGTAAAATATATTATGGTGCAAGCACTGGAGGGATGTGCATGCCTGTTGATACAGAATGACATAAAAATGTAGAGTGTAATCACACAACTTAAACTGCTAGGCACCTTCTTTTCAAAGTATTTTGTAGAGTATTTGGTGTGAGGACTTGCCCATCTACATTCTATGAGCTATGTTTAGGTGTGAAACTTTGCTGATGATATATACATGTGTTAAGATCAACTTTCTATCCAGTTTATGCAATTTGTGTTTGAATAAAAATCATTTTGACCAGGAAAACTCTTATTTCTAGCTCTAAAATAAATCAATGGTTGATCTTTAAGCAAATTAATTACTACTAGATGAAGCATAATCCTCATTACACCTTCAAAATAACAACGTGCTATCATAGGAGGAGTAATCTAAAGAGAATTTATTACTTGATTTCTTATCATTATCAATGTATGTCTTCCAAATTCAATTAAACATATTTAATCACATGTGAGTAGTGTGGCATGCAATCATTATAAGAAACGTGGAGCACAAAAGTAACATGCATGTAACCCTTTCCTAAATTTTTGATGAAAGCGTTGAGATCATGAGCACCATGTGGGAACCACGAATAAAGGAATTGCAACGTGGAAGACGAGTTAAAGTGCATGAGATAAAGAGAAGTAGCCATGCGTTTGATAGTGATGAAACGACCTTGGTTTTATTAAATGGCTTAGTGCACATTTTTATGTAATGAGAAAAGGCAATTGATGAATGAATATCCGATGAATTAACTTCAATGGCGCATTACCTAGCTTAAGAGACACAATCAACCCATGACTTTGTAATTGCAAAGGTAGCACAAGTAATATCTCATAGAAAGAAACCTTTCAACCATGCAATTGAAGCAAGGTTTGAGAAATTTCCAGTGGTGATTCCACCACCAATCATGTAGCAACCTACAATTCATTAATACTTGCCAATAACTCCATTAGTGTAAAAATATGTACAGTGGAATTCCACAATTTAAAAAACAGAGGATCTGTAGGACATGCCCATGGTGGCATTGGTTCAGCAAACTCCTAAAAGATACAGACCTTGTTTTTTCGGAAACCACATGGAACACTTCAAGGCTATGTTTTTTGGTGTAACCAGTAGCAAAACAAGTGAAAAATGTTTAAAGAATGAAAGACATTGAAAACAAAGGTATTGGGAACCATGGGCTACTGGCCAATGTCAGAATTAATGCAGTATTTGTTCATCTAATCCAGATAAATATTAAATAATTTGCCTTTAAGAACTCTTTGAACTGGGCTCACAAGCTCAATTCAGTAGCATAAATTCATTCTTCCTAGACAGTGCAATTGGACTTCATCCCTCCACCTTTACGCATTATACTTCACATCATGCCAAAGTTAAATAACTTTAAGTTGAAGAACTCCTTACCTCCAACCCAAGTGAAGGGCATCTGGGAAGATGAAGGGTCACCAAGAAGCTGAAGGGTCACTAGGAGCTGAAGGGTCATAGGCTGCTAATGAGTGGCATTCATCTCTCTCTCTCTCTCTCTCTCTCTCTCTCTTTCTCTCTCTTCTGAGCACATGAACTTCAAAGCCTCATGAAAAATCCCCTTTAAGATTTGTATTCCGTTTGAAGAAGAACCCGGTTGCTGAGACTAGTAAATCTCAACATTTATCACAGATTGTGTCCCTTCAACTACCTCAAGGAAGCTAATTACTGAAATATGTAATGTTTTTTTTTATAGTATAAGGTGGTCATGAGTGGAATTCGGGTCACTCATAACAAAACTCAATGTCTATATCTTTTGGTGGCTATCAAATCCAAAGAGGAGAAGATGAGCTTAAGAATTTACTTTGTACAATGTGGACGTAGTGAGGATTATTGTACTAATGCACGAGGCAATGATAGACAGTAGGGAAAATCACTAAGAACTGCCACATGGCCCTTCGATTCTTACTTCCTTACTTGAAAATATTTCTCAAAATTTCCCTTGTTCAAGTCACGAGCTTCAATTCAATTATCGTGCTTGAGAAACATGTTTTCCCTTGTATCAACAAGTTGTTTGTATGCGCGGAGTAAGAGATGAGTTATCAAAACTTTGATGATGATAGATGCTACTGACAAGATAGAATTTAACATAAACAAAACTCTTCAAAATATGTTGAAGAGTATGGGGTTGTTGGGTATGATTTAGAGAAAAATTGGGATTATAGAAGCTTGTGTGAAATAAATGTCATTTGCAGCCATTAGAATTAAGTTCAAATTTACTAGTACATTTTTGTATGCACAAACTCGCACACCATATACATTTTTATCTCAAAAGGAGGAACGATGGGGGCACAAGAGCAATAATGACACCTGATTTGAGTATATTATAACATGAATGTTCTTGTAAAGTTCTCAATTGTTTTACTAAGATACCCACCTTTGCTCTGCTAAAACATTTTTAATCTTTGAAGGTTGGATCATTGATATTTGCAAGATCTCCACCCTTGAAAATATTGTTTTTTATGAGGAATAATGTTTTAGGCTATATTCGTGGGGGTAGAAACATACTCAAGAATAGTGCTTAGTAAGGAAAATGTTGTAGAAACAAATTCGTCATTAGAATCTATTGTATTATCAAGCTCATTAACCACAGACATGGATACATTGTAAATTTTCAACCTCACCACTTTCAAGGGGAGTTATGAAAATGAACGTTTGTTTATTCAAAAAGACCATTTAATTCACGTGAATGTACATTTCATGTTTTATAACACATACACAAATATAAAATCTTTTCTTATTAATTCTACTGTCAGAGGTGGACATTTACCAGTGATGTGTTGAGACCCCCTTTATCACAAGCGTAGAAAGGTATGAAGCATGTGTATGGATAAATACAAAAAAACCGCTTACAAAATCATAAATAGAATATTTCTTACTTCATTAAATGTAGTGAGATGCATCAAGTACGTAACTACTTAATAAGCTTTTGAGTAAGTAATATTCCTTTTATGAGAATTAACCATTTATGCAAAAAGCTTCAACGAAGCCAAAATTGAGTTTCCCCTCTTTTCATATATTCTCATGCTTGGTAGCCTTCCACTATACCACGAATGATTTAATGTTCTTGAGTGTTTTTCACAAAGTGGCAAAGGTATACACGATCATTGAAAGAAACAATGCCTAAATCTTCAAGTTTTCTTCGTGTAATCCTTTAGTTGTAAACACGGTGTGATGTTTTTCAAAGCATTTTCAACTCCCATGTTTTTTGCCATCATTTTCACTTTACACAAGCAATTTGACAATGAGTCTATATACATGTATATATGTTTGTAAATAATATATCTATGTCTATCTTACTACTTTGTATTTTTTCCCAACACATCCTTTGAAATGTCTAGGATGTTTAAGATGGAAAATCTTCTTAAACCATCATCATTCTTCTGGCGTGAAGGGAATCCCCAATTGAAACAAGACCTTAAAAAGCCTTATGAAATTAATGTTTGGATTTACAATGAATTGTGAGTAAAAATGGTCCTTGAATTGACATTTTAGTATTATTGGGTACACTAAGTTCCATGAATTTTACGTTTTCTGGCATGTAAATTCTTATCATTTCACAAAAAACATGTGCTTTAATATCTTCCACACTTCGAAAAAGGGCTACACATGACAAATCATGCTAGGTTAATTTATGGACTGGGTGCCCCTAGTTATCCCAAATTTTTGATCCATTAATTACGTTTCTTCCTAATTCATCTATTAAAAATCTTATTTTGCATGATAAGATTAATTTAGAAAACTTAAATGAATTTAAGTTACGCTTGAATTTTGCATTGCATATTAAAAGAGCGTCTATTATTCCTTAATTGCGACAGTTAAAATTGACCTTGAGACTATGGTTATACTTATGATAAGCTAAGATTCGTTCCTTTGAATGAAAAATTGTCTAATCTCAATAAATTAATGTAAGAAGTGATACAGAATAAGCATGTTGAGAATTTCTTGAGACACTTAATATGCCTGTTTATATATAGTGTCAATATCTTGGACTAGTCTTACATGTTTGAAGACCTTAAAGCTCACTTGTCATTTCATTTTGGTAAACATGTGGACATAAGAAGTCCTTGGAGCCATTTGAAAGTAGACGGAAAACGAACAAGGAATGTGCACAAAGTCAAGAACTGACAACTTCCATTTGTTTGTATTGAATTCTAGGAGTGATGTACGAAGAAGGTATTCGTCTTTTTAACTTTTTGGTTGTGCGCTAGAAACGTGAGAATGATGTGATTTATATGAAATTGATGAAGGTTTTGTATTAAATTGTAATTGGGGCAACAGAATGGTCACTTACATACTCACTAGTATTAAGGATACTTTCTCTCCAAGAATAGAACATTATGTGGAAGGTTGATCCTGTATAGTTCCCTTGAACATTCCACATATACACATATTCCATGTTTGTCTTTAATATTGCATGGTATAGCTTGTATATTGTATAGCATTTAGACAAAGTTTGGATGCTTTCAATTTATGTGTATTTATTGTACCATGTAGGAGTATGTTTTCATGTGTTTTACGAAAGAAATACATTACATAAGGAAAATGAAAAATTTAATATGTCAATTTTTTTCATACACCTAGCATGCAAGATAATGTTTTTCTGAAATCATAGTGAAATGTATGTTAAAATAGAGTGTGAAAGTAGTGAAGGATGTTTAGAGGGAAAAGAGTAAGCATTATGAAAAGTAAGTCACTGAGTCATAGAATCACAGTTGGATGTTTGTTCTTTTATGATCGTTCTTTGACAGACCGAAGTTGAACATTTGAATTAAAGTATTAATGATGTAAAATTGTTAACATGATAATACATAATGATCAAAGTGTTTACATTGCATATGATATAAATTGAAAGGTCTTGATTTCTGAAATGGTTGTCCGAAGAAAATCATTGGTCATCTTTGAACGAATACACTGAATACAAATTTAATCCCGAGTGCGTATTCAAAATTTTCTTTATTCTTGAATTCTGATCGTCCTCTTTTGCCTTCATGCACACTTATTCAGAATGTTACTGCATTAATTGCACTTTGTTTTATAGTTCCTTATGACATACCACGTTTTTGAAGATGGAATATGCCCGTGTTGTGGTATCTTTCTTAGATGGATCTACGCTATAATTGCATCATTATTTCAATTAAAATGAGGGAAATCAGGTCAATTCTAGCCTCATACACAATGATGAAATTTGTGAGGTTCACCACGTGTGCATGTTTGTGGATAATTTGACATCACATGTTTGAGTCTCATGTATGTTTGAAACCATATGTTTGATTCAATAACATGTAAAGTCCTTGGTTAGCATTGCGTTACGTAACATGTGCATATGAGGTGATATGTGTAGTGTTTTAATGTTAGGATTTTAAAAATAAGGACGTCTGCGTGCATCATGAATGTATGCTTGTTAGCATAGACTATTTTATTATTAGAATATTGTGTCTATTGGAATAATTGGGTTGTTTTCATATGAAAAAACAAATATTTTATTCTATATATCTAATGATGTACATGTTTAACATGGTGTTGGAGATTAAAATAGGTGAATATAGGAAAAACGTTTTTCATTAAGGTTTCAAATATTTATTCATAGATTTTAATATATCAAATGTTTCATTAATACCTTTGAATTATTGGCAGTTCTAAGTACACCATTATTTTATCCATGCTACTCATGAAAAAATGAGAAGGTAAAACCTTATCTTTGGATGAGTGTTTGCTTTCATGAATCGGGTAGTGAATATGGAAGTTTCAATTATTGGATGAGTTTTGATGATAAGGAAAACTTTCATGTGCACCCGTGGAGTATAGATGAGATTCAATCCTTTGAAAGGTCAGATGATGAAATCTCTTAATATCATTTTTATTATTATATTAAATTATTTTTCATGTATGGAAAATAATTTATTCCATTGCTGGGACGTGAGCAAGTGTGTTATTCTAAAAAACGAAATGAAGGTTTTTGTTGTGTGATTTTATTCTGATTGGTGTAAGATTCACAAAATTGTTTTTTCACTTTATGATTCAAATCCATAGTTCGGTTCTTATTTACATTTGAAGGTGACCAGCCATAGTGTATATCAATAAGTATCTTTAAATTTATTTCAAATCCAAAACTTACTATGAATTACCCATAAGACATTTTAGGATTATATTCTTATTAGATTTTCATGGGCGTGTGAATACATGGTGGAAATAATTAATATTATTTATTTAAGTTTTCCACATTCATTTCACAATTCCCATGGTAAAAGTTTGGAGTTATCATCCTTCATCTCAAATTGTTTGTGTTTATTATGAATACATGGGATGGATAGAGAAAAAATCATATTTACAACAAAAATTCCCTTTGATTGTGGTTTGCATGGAGAAGCAAAATTTGGAAGAAAGCACGTACACCAAAGCTGGGAATGCACGTGTCGTGAAAGGAGGGGGCCTGATTAAGAAAGCTACATCTATGGACTTCAAGAACGTTTGTACATATTTATATTTAACTATATGTTTTTTTGCAATATTGTTACGTTGGGTGTTCCTTTTACTTCAACGCGAATTGTTTTGACGTGTGAAAACCATAGAAACAATTTGTAGAATAGTTTATATGAAGTTTCACTTGTGACATTATCCTCTTTCCCTCAAGAAGTTATTCATATGATCTACGAATAAATGTTATATGAGAACATGTTGAAAAGAATGTTTTAGGACTATAAAATATCCATTGACGTACAGGTGGACATTGGAAATGGATTCTATGAACTACGGGCATTGATTGCTCTTAATTTCTTATGTTGTTTTTCTTGCTTAATTTTCTTATGATACCCTGAATGTAATTGTGAAAGTGCGATATTCTTTATGTTTTGCGTTATATCTAGATGTTAATATTTAAGAAATATTTGATTTTTGGTGTCGTAAGGAACTTGGATATTTCTCCTTTCACATGGTTCAATTGAGATATTTTTATCTTACAAGATGAGGGGTTTCAAATTTAAAGGATGTATGCACATGAGGATTTGCACAGAAACGGGGAATTGGTTTTTGATAATAATCAATTAAAATTGTTTTGTAGGTTATGTTTTCCGTAATTTGATGTTTGAAGAGGAGGTAGGATGAAAGTTTGTTTTGGAACTAGAACGTTTGTGCGTTCCAAGTATCGAAATTCTTTCATTTTCAGGTTGGATACGGTAATGGTTTTGTTTCTATAGAACTGAATATGATGTGAGTCGATTTATTATTTATGTTCTTGTTTTATACTGTCCTCCTATTTTTGTTTGATGATTTGTTTTGTTCAAAATGGTGTTTGTGGGTTTGTTGTGTGTTGTGGCCTTCTTACATGTTTTTGCATGGGGTTATGGATCCTCGTTTCACACTCCTCACCGGAAAGTTGGTCAGTGACTGCACCCCTCCCGCTGTCTTGGGGGTCCGAAAAGCGTGGAGGCAATACGTGCCAGCGGAGTTATTGGCACGGCTGACAAATTGGATAAGGGTTTACTTCTTGGCCACATCATGGCTGTCCTCGAGATTTTGCAATTCCGACGAAGATCCATTTTCCGCCGTCGATCTGGACAGCATGAAAGTGTACGTGCGTCATCGTGTGCTCTGGCCTGCCTATCGCACGAGTGGTCAGTGCTGGACGGATGGGCGATGACTCACTGATGTCGCGCGCCAGCAGCTGCCTGCCACAACGACGGCGGCCACCGTACGTGGTGTTGGGAAAAGGGCAAGGGGGATGAGGAAAAAACAAATGCATCTCCTGTTGGATAGGGATCGGCAAGCTCGAGAGGCGGCAAGACTGAAAAGCGTTTCTCAGTCGGCGGGTGATGGCGGGAACACCTCGACGGCCCAGATCCGGAGGTGGGGTGCTTCCGTAGATGTCGGAGCCGATCGGACGAGGCTCCTTGGTATCACGTCCACGCTCCCGCGGCAGTGGGATTCTCCTTCCGATAGACGGCTATGGTGACCCTTAACTTCCGTCTACGTTGTGAGATCTCCTTGAATGCTTCCGCTGGGGAAGTGAGACGCAGGAGGTCAGTGCACCAGCGGAGGGAGCCACAAGAATCCATGGTCGCGCGTGCGGCCCGTGCGTGGATCTCTTTCCGCCGCCGCATATTGAGTTTGTTTCGTATCTGACGTTCGATTGGACGACTGTAAGGGCGGGTGAATGTATTGAGCAAGTGGGTCCCTTGAGTTTCCTTGAGCTCCTTGGACCCGATCTTGACAAAGGGCTTCCACAATAACAGAAGCCGTCTCGTTTGTTCCTTCGTCGATTGGGCGGGAATGCATCGGAATGGCTGATTATTTTGACTTCAAATACGTTGGGTTACACACTTGCCTCAGACCGACCCCCATTGGCAACAGAAAGAGCCTCCTGGCAAGCAGAAAGCTCTCGAGCCAAAATCTCCACCAGGTTGTAGATTCACGGCTGGCACCGAAATCGAAGAATTATTCTCCGACGCTCTTCCTCCCAACTCGGAAGGCGAACTGCTGTACTCGAATGCAACCAAACCTGCTTCCGCTCAACCTTTCCAGTTTTCCATTGTTGCACGCCCTAACTTCGATTGCCCTGCCGGGTACGAGCGGACTTAACCTCCCAGACGATGTGCCGTCTCGGAAACCCAGAGCTACCGCATAACTGTGAAACAGTTTCGCGCGTTTTCGACAAACGGAACCGCATCACGCGGCTCACCTGTCTGCTGTCGTGTGTGGTGTGGTTTGCAGCGAGGTCTGCAGTCCGGCAGGAATGGATCAGCAAACTCAACACCCCCTTCGACCTTCCCCCTTATCCCCCCTCCCCCAACCTGGCCAGCTCCGCCACGGGCTCTCTGCTGGCAACAGCAGCCGTGCAGTTCTGCATCAGCTGGTGGCGACAGCGCACCCTACGCCTCGTCTCAATCTTCCCCTCTCGCTCCATGACGGACGTCCGCGGCTGCAGCTACTTGTCGGCAACAGCAGGCCGAGCAGCTGACGTCTCTCCTCACTCTCCTGTCGCCCAGCGCACTGGCGGCGAGTCCCGCTCGTGCGACCAGCCAGGCGTGCAGTCCTGGCCCGAGCCACCCAGCTCGTGCGCATCCGAGTGGTGCGCAAGTAGTAGGGCTCTTCGAACTGTCGCCGTGTTAGCCCAAACGCGTAGTACCACGGATCCGCAACGATCGTCGCTACACTGCTGCGCCTTCCTCAGATGGCCTTGCCCCCTTGACCTGGTCGCTGGACAAGTGGGCACCGCACTGATCCATCACTGACGGGACCAATCGCTTGTAACTGACTGCCTTCTGCCTCCATATCCGGATCCACCACCACAGCCAAGACGGCTGGTTTCTTAGAACCCTTCATATTAACTCAATTGGCCCCGCGTCACTCGTCCTCCCGGCACGCTATTCGAATGACGCTGGTAAATCAGAAAGGGATTCGAACTCACACTCTTCCAGCCGAGCAGTCTGGGCAACGCATCCCTATTGTCGGTGTCCACCCCCTTTTTTGCCCTCAACCTTGAAACGGTA
This sequence comes from Penium margaritaceum, assembly GCA_023375785.1. Lineage (NCBI taxonomy): Eukaryota > Viridiplantae > Streptophyta > Zygnematophyceae > Desmidiales > Peniaceae > Penium > Penium margaritaceum. The sequence goes on from SZWC01001147.1 coordinate 86,962, forward strand.
GCACGCCCAGGTCATCGACATCGTCATCGTCATCGTCGTAATTATCGTTGTTGTTGCCATCATCATCGTCATCGTCGTCGATCCCTTCGGCGGCGGCAGAAGGGAAGCAGGGGCAACGAATCAGCTCCAGAGGAATTGCCAACAGCGGAATCAGGGTAGCCCTGGAGTCGGAAGCCGTGACAACAGCGGTAGTGAAGCAAGCAGCAACATTAGCTGCATAAGCAGCAGCGGCATCATCAGCAACAGCAGCAGCAGCAGCAGCTGCGGCAGCAGCAGCAGCAACAGCAACTGCAGAAGAAGCGACCTCCGCTTCAGCTCCCGCATTCCCAGCATGAGCTGCAACGGGTGCCGCGTGCTGCGTAAGGGGTGCAATGAGGCGTGCATGCTGCGGCAGTGTCTTACCAGCATCGACGGCCCAGAGGCGCAGGGCCATGCCACGCTCTTCCTCGCCAAGTTCTTCGGCCGCGCGGGACTCATGGGCTTCATCGCCGCCGTGGACGAAGCGCAACGCCCAGGTAATCAGACGTGTCAGCGCCGGAGCAGCGGCATTAAGGCCAGATGCAGTTGTGTGCCGCACCGGCCGCGGCGGTGATGGCGGATGGAGCAGCAAGGTGGAAAGGTGGTGCGGAGTTGGGGAGGGTTTAGCGGGGCGTGGGCGGTGGGCGAGGGTTCTGGGGGAAGGCATGCTCCGTTGGCAGCAGGGGTGACGGCTCTGATGGCCGCGACTGGCTTTCTCTTGCCGGCAGCATTCGTCGCCTCGTAGGACTGTGGCACACGTAGCCTGGCCCCGAGGCACACAGTTTGCCGGAGATGGCCGATGCTGACTGTACAGGGATTGTGGCACGGCTTGGCCCGCGTTCGAAGTGGTGCCAGAAGCATTCGCTTTCGTCGGTCGTTTGCTGATTTAAGCTAGGCAGAAGCGAACAATTGGTCGCGGCAACAAATGCTCGGAGGTGGTTGTGGTGGTGGTGGTGGTGGTGGTTGTGGTGGTGGTGGTGGGGATGCTACTGATGGTGCTGGTGCTGGGCTTGCTATGTCCATAGGGTGAATTGCTTACGTTTGCAGCACATTGATCGGGGCCCCTGAAGTGCACCTTTTTTGGAGGCTCCGCCCACCCTCCCTCACTCCTCCCATCGTTTCGTCTGCTGCAAAAATACAGAGCATGAGAATGAGCGATGAAGTCCGCTGCAGCAACAGCAGCAGTATTGACCATCTTCACTTTTTTGTGCGGTTTTTCACCGAAGATGGCCCTCTTTTTTTTCCTTCGCACAGAAGACTGTCACGCCAATCAAATGCCTTTTGTGGTCAGTTTCGTACAGGCTGCCTGTTCCACTTCCTGGCCGCGCCTCTCTGCTTTGCCTGCGGCAAAGTACGCCTCTGCACTCGGGCACTTGGAGCACTGGGGCGAAAGCTTCCAGTATGCCCTGTTTCTGCTCCTGCGGGACAGGTCCTTTGACCATACAGCTTGTTGCTACTTCTGTCTCACTCCTAGATAATATGCACCCTTGCCTCGCCACTGTTTCGTTGGTTGGCTGTTTTTTGTCCTGACGTGCCCCTGCAGCTCTCTTCCAGTCCCTCTTGTTCGAGGCATGCGGTCGGACCATCAACCCCGTCTACGGGTCAGCGGGCCTGCTGTGGACCGGGCAGTGGAGCCTCTGCGAGGCTGCTGTCGACGTCGTGCTCAGAGGCGGGTCACTGCAGACATTTGCTGCGTCGTTGAGACCCCCGCCGGCTGCGCAAGCCGCAGCAGCAGCCGGCACAGCTGCCAGCCCCACTTTGCCCGGAGCTCAGCCTGCTGCGGCCACGGCTCCTGCTCCCTCTACGCCAGCAGCCGCACCTTCTCAGAGCCAAGCAGGCGCGGTCTCGCAGGGGTCGATGCCGAGTGGACAGCCATCGCCGTCGGGGGCGTCGCCTCTCCCCTCGCACCCAAACGCGATGCATGCAAACTTGCCGGGAGCCAGCAGCAGTAGCTCTGCCGCCACTCCTCCTCCCACCACAGCAATGGCTGCTGCTGCAGCGGCTGCTGCAGCCTTCGGTGCCTTTGGACAGACGCACCACCATCACCACCACCACAATTCGATGGCTGCCGCAGCGGCTGCAGCAGCCGCTGGGATGTATCCCCAAGTCGGAGCCCCTAGTGGGCCGGGAAACGGGAGTGAGTACCCGGCTGCTGCTGCAGCAGCTGCAGCCGCATCGATGGCCTACTGGGCCCATCCAGGGGGCCCATCAGCGTCCCCTGCTGCGGCAGCAGCCGCTGGCTTCAACCGCATCGGCACAGCTGCTCTGTGTGGCATGCAGATGGGTGGGGGAGCGCACGACATGGTGGGGACGCACGGCATGCACGGCGCCTATGGGATGCACAACATGGCCCACGACGCGATGGGCATGAGCGGGGGAGTGGGCGGGGGCATGGGTGGGCCCTCTGCTTTTCGTTCCCTCCACGGACCCACCTCCGCCATGGTCGCCGCAGGAAACCCCACCCTCATGCCAGGGATGCACGGAGTGATGCCGTTTGGGACGCCAGCAGGTGCTTGCTGGACCGCGCCTCAGCCCATGGCGGGTGATGCAGCGGCTGCAGCGGCGGCGGCAGCAGCAGCCGCTGCGGCTACCTGCTCAATGCCCCAGTACAGTCAGCACCAGGCGCGCATGTCTGCTGGACAGCAAGGCGCTGCCAGAATCTCTGCTGGTGGACAGCAGCAGCAGCAGCAGCAGCAGCAGCAGCAGCAGCAGCAGCAGCATCAGGCTCAAATGATGGAGGCCGAGGGCCACAGCAGGGCCGCCATGGATGTTGCTCAGACGCCAGCGGCTCCTCCCATGGGCTCCTCGGCAGCTGCCAATTGCCGCAGGCTAGACGACTTTTCTGCGGGACCCGCCGTGGCGTGCGACGAAGCAGCTGCGTCGAAGAACCCTTCTCTCGACGGGGCAGCCAACTGCTCTCGGTCTGACCCTGGCAAGGCGGGCCTGGCTGCAGCCCCGTATGGGGTGGGCTCAGGATGCCTGTCCCCTGTAATTAGCAACAGCAGCGGCATGACGGTGAACAGCGGCACCAGCGGTGCGACGGCGGCGACGGCCGCTGCTGTTGCTGCTGCTGCCGCCGCCGCCGGCAGCGGTTTGGCAGGCGGTGGCAGTGGCGGTGGCGGTGGCGGTGGCAGCAGCAGCCCTCATGGGTCCTCGTCCTGTCAGGGGAGCCCCGCAGCGCTGCGCGACAGCTGCCAGTCGCCGCTAGTGGCCCCTGTTGCCCGGAGGCTGAAGCCCAGCCACTCCGTCTCGGCTCCCGGGGCGTCTCTCCTCTCCCCCTCTGCCACGAGCGGTGTCGCAGGCAGCTCCCCCTGCGGTGCGACTTCGACGCTTTTTTCTGGTGTCCCTCCCATGCTTCCAAGCTCGGGCCTCGTAGGCGTTCCGGTGTCCGCTCCCATCGGCATCAAGCGGCCGCTGGCCTCTGCCGGTGAGTCGGCCGGTTTGGTTGGCGTGTGGTGGTTGTTGCGAGGCTGTAGGGCTGGCTTGCATGGGCTGTGGCTGCCGAGTTCCCCATTGTGGTGGTGGGTGGTAGGTAGCTGGGCCCTTTGGCCTCTTTTTTCTGCAGTCTGGTCTCTGGTTTGGTCGAGTATCTCGCTTCGTTGTTTCTGTGAAGTGCTCGGTTGGTGTTTTTCCTTACCCTGGCTTTTGGGCTCTGGTAGTGCTTGGTGGTGACGGAGGCATCGCATGCTCATTGGTGGCTGGGGCGGCACTGTTTCTCACACTGTCGTTGCGGTGCTATCGCTGTGCAGGTTTCTGGCCAAGTGGCCAAACCAACGGCGGCAGCGGTGTGCCGGCAGCTGCAGCAATGACAGCAACAGCAACAGTGGGAGAGAAGGCGACGCACGTCCTTCAGAGCAAACGGGCCAACCTGACGGTGTCGGTGGCCACGGGGATGGAGCCCTCTCTGAGGAAGCCTCCTCTCCCACTCGGCCTGTCTGAGTGGGGTGGGGCCGGCGGCAGCGACGGTGGCATGGTGGAGCACCCTCGGCCGAGACCCTTGCTGCCTCTGCTATCGTGAAAGGTGGACGGGAGGGCACCACCCTTCCTCTCTCTTTCTTACACATCATGAAGGGGATGGAGGGTGGAGCCCAAGGAGAAGCGGACAAGGGGAGAGGAGAGTGGGCAGTGAATGAGCTGTTGTGCAGGGGTGTGGGGTATGGGGGGAGGGGAGGGCTGAGGGAGGAAGGTGGAGAATTAAGGGTAAGCCTGAGGAGGATGTCTTGCAACTGGGGGATTGTGGGGGGGAGGTCTGAAGGAAGCCTTTTGTGTTGATCTAATTTTATTCTGACCTGCATGCGGGTGGCGGTGACTTGTTGACAAGTCCCAGCCGACGCAGCTCGAGTCCTAACCAGGGCAGGGGGGATCTTGCCCTCCTCCATGGTTGTGCAGCAGAGGGCCATCCCTCCCTCCCGCCCTTCCTCGTGTTTTGCCAGTGCAGCTGTTGCAAATGGCTCGGCTGTACTGTTTCTGCATTTGGGGAGCACAGCGTGACATGCTGCGCCCCCGTTTCCGGCTTCTCATTGGTTGAGCACATGCGACATTGCATGTGCCGGTTCGTGCTGGGCTGGTGCCAGTGTCTGGCAGCACCTTTTTTTGGTTTGGGCAGAGATTTGAGATTGGGCAGGTTTTCAACTGGTTCTGTCTCTCCAGAGCTTTAAATTATTTTCCCAATCTCTCTGTGCAACCTGGTACCATCTTCCAGATGCAGTGGAGCTTTTGTTCTGAAACACAAAATGCTCATATTTCCTACTGGTGTCGCCTGCTCCATAAATAAACGATGCGAACTGCTTCGAGAAAGAAAACAAGGTTCTGAGACCATGTGTTGGTTCCAAGGCCTAAGGTCCGGAAAAGTTTTGAGGGAAAGCCAATGGCTCAACTGTGTACAGAAAGCAATGCTTGTGTGAGCCTGTTGAAAGATGTTCTAGAACTTGTACCATTCAAGTAGCCCCTGGAGAAGGAGAACGCACCCACTGCCCACCGCATGGGAACAGTAGACAGGGAAAAAGGTTGAGGGGGAGAGAGGGAATGCGGTAATCCTCCTAGCAACAATCTGTGTGAGGGTGTATGTTGTGAGAGGTGGAGAGACGGTAAAGATAAGCTTGGATTGAAACAGTGAAATTGGGTTTTCAGAATGAACGAGAGGGAGGGATGTGTAGGTAGCAACACATGCTAGGGTGGGCACGTGAGCATGGACACAGCAAGAGGGAATGCGGCGCCATGGATCGGGAAAGGCTTGCATTGCGTGAAGTGTAGGAACAAGCAACAAGTTGTTGTGATGTTGTCAGTCATACACAGTTGTACAGTTGGTTGTGACCACTCGGCCGTGTCCATGCTCGTGCAGATCCTTGAGGCGGACCCAGTTGGAGACAAAGTTCCCTGAGGTGATGCTCCGCCCGCTCGAGGCAGCCTGGCAGCCTACCCAGTGTACCAGAGGGCTCCCACAGCCCACGGACTACGTTTGGAGGTCTTCAGGATTTTCTCGGTGGACAGCCCTGCCAGGCTGATTTACATGTTTGTTTTCTTACACTC
>SZWC01001147.1:96344-114122 GCA_023375785.1 Penium margaritaceum
GCTGAGTGCGGTCTCCCGGAGTCCTTCGCCTTCGAGGGCTTCGCCTACATGACGTGGGTCTGGAACCGCCTCCCGCATGGTCCCTTGCCGGACCACGTCACGCCGTATGAGCTGTGGTTCGGTCACCGTGCGGACCTCAGGCTTGCTCGCGTCTGGGGTTCCTTGGCCTGTGTCTGGTACACCGAGGACCAGCAGGGGTCCAAGGTCTCTCCGCGCGGCCGGATGTGTGCCTTCCTCGGTGTCTCCTTGCGCTCCAAAGCATGGCGTTTCTGGGATGCGGGTCGCCACCGCATCGTTGAGTCGCGCGACGCGCTATTTTTTGAGGCACTGTCGTACCGCGACCTGTCTGCCATTCTCACCCAGGCAGCGTCTCACGTTCCCACCTGTGAGGCCTCCCGTCGGATGGGGGAGTCTACCCCACAGGGTGAGTCCGTCCGGGGTGCCTGCGAGGTGGGACCGTTGCTGGCCACCATTGACCCGGCCATCATTGCTGTCGGGCCTGTAGTCTCTACACCTGCCCCGCTTGCGCCCGCCACGACTGTCTCGCCTGCGCCTGCCGCGCCTGCCTCACCCGCGCCTACCGCGACTGCCTCACCTGCGCCTGCCGCGCCTGCCTCACCCGCGCCTACCGCGACTGCCTCCCCCGCGCCTGCCGCGACTGCCACGCCCGCACCTGCAGCGCCTGCTTCGTCCGCACCTGCAGCGCTTGCTTCGCCCGTACCTGGAGCGCCTGCTTCGCCCGCACCTGCAGCGCCTGCTTCGCCTACCGGGGCTGCACCTGCCGCCTCTTTGCCTGCGGCGCCTGCCTCACCCGCGCCCGCCGCGATTGTCTCGCCCGCGCCTGTCGCGACCGTCTCGTCCGTGCCTGCAGCGCCTGTTTCGCCCGGGCCTGCCGCGCCTGTCTCGCCCACGCCTGCAGCGTCTCCAGAGACAGCACCTGCCCTCCCTGTGCCAGAACCGTCGGTCAGCTCAGACTCGGACTACTCCCGTGGACCAGGTGGGCGTCTCCGCCCACTCGCCTCACGAGCACCTTCGACTGCGGTTGCGCCACCCAGACGACGCACGCGCAGCGTGCACAGTGGTGACCCTGGCACAAAGGCTCTCGGCCTAAGTGTCCAAGGCACCTACACGGAGGTGCACCCAGCTTGTCCCATTGGGCACCAACTGATCGCTGACGAGCACGAGGCTGCACAGGCAGCTGCCGCTGACCTAGTTGCGGTCCGTCCGACCCATGAGGCATGTGTCCTGGCCACCCGGAGCTCCCCTTTGACGGTCCCTGATCCAGACACGTTAAAGGAGGCTCTCTCAGGAGAGGATGTTGAGTAGTGGCGGACCGCCTGTGAGGACGAGCTCAGGGCCATCTGGGAGCACGGAGTCTTTGAGCTGGTCGACCGTCCTGAGGGACGGAAGGTCGTGCAGGCAAAGTGGGTCTTCTGCAAGAAGGTGAAGCCTGACGGCTCACTGGACCGCTATAAGGCCCGCTTAACTGCCAAGGGATTCTCTCAGGTTGAGGGGATCGACTTCACTGACACCTTTGCCCCTGTTGGCCGCATGACCACAGCTCGCGCGCTGCTTGGTGTGGTTGCTCACCATGACTGGGAGCTGCACCAGATGGATGTGAACAATGCGTTCCTCCACGACACCTTGGAGGAGGAGATCTACATGGTCCAGCCACCTGGGTTTGAGGTCGAAGGCAACAAGGTCTGGTGCTTGCGCAAGGCCTTGTATGGCGTGAAGCAGTTGCCCCGGTGCTGGAACCGAGAGATCACTCGCACCCTCACTCAGGCCGAGTACGTCCAGAGTGATGCCGACCCGTCACTTTTCATCCGACGGACAGCCGAGCACCTCACTGCCATTCTGGTGTATGTGGACGATCTCTTGATTGCGTCTCCTTCACTGGAGGCCATGAAGGAGGCCAAGGCGGTCCTGCCGGCTGCCTACAGGATGAAGGACCTTGGTCCAACGGCTGTTTTCCTTGGGATGGAGATTGTGCGTGATCCTCGTCGACAGACACTCCTCCTCCATCAGGCACGATATGCACAGGTTGTGGGGGAGCGGTTTGCTGACCTCCTTGGTGCTGTTCCCGCCGCCTCGTCACCCATCACTCCCGACGGGCAGGACGCCCTGAAGGTGACAGACCCAGCCGATCTGGGCGAGACTGTGGACGTGACCCTGAACTTGCGCATCATTGGCTCACTGATGTACTTGGCCACGACCACGCGTCCCGACATTGCGTTCGCTGTCAACCTACTCGCACAGTTCAGTCAGTCCCCTCGGGCTCGCGCTCTGCACGCAGCTTTGCGAGTCGTCTGGTACGTGGTCTCCACACCGCATCACGGTCTCTGCTTTCGGAGACAATGCTCGGTTGTGATAGATGGCTACACCGACAGCGAATGGGCATGGAGTCGTGATGGACGCAGCCGCACGGGTTACGTGTTCCTGCTTGGTGGCACCGCTGTGTCTTGGCGCAGTGGCAAGCAGGGGTGCATTACTTGCAGCTCCTCAGAGGCTGAGTATGTTGCTCTGGGCGCTGGCGCCGCTGAGGCGGTGTGGCTGCAGCGGTTGTTCCAGTGCTTGGGTCAGTCCGTGCCTACCATCATCCTCCGATGCGACAACCAGAGTGCTCTCGCGATCGCCGAGAACTCTGGTGTGTTCCACGCTCGTACGAAGCACATCGCTGTCGAGTATCATTTCGTGCACGATCTGGTGGAGCGGCAGTTGATCTCCATCGTCTGGGTGGGCACAGACTTGCAGCACGCTGACTTCCTGACCAAGGCACTGGCACGTGGGAAGTTCCTCGAGGCTGTTCGTTCCGTCAGATTGCGACCCCTGTCCAAGAGTGGGTGATTGTCCGGGTCCCTGTTGAGCACTCTGTGTTGCACCGGCACGCGTTCTGCACGTGTATGGACATGCGTACCATCGGGTCATGGGGGAGTGTTGTGATGTTGTCAGTCATACACAGTTGTACAGTTGGTTGTGACCACTCGGCCGTGTCCATGCTCGTGCAGATCCTTGAGGCGGACCCAGCTGGAGACAGAGTTCCCTGAGGTGATGCTCCACCCGCTGGAGGCAGCCTNTTTCTTACACTCTCCGGCTGTTCCCGGACGTAGGCGTGTGACCAGTCATTGTGTCTGTCTTTTCGTCGTGCATCCGTAGGATCAGACGGCGCTCCGTTTGGACGCTTGTGCGCAGAATTATGGCCAAAACAGTGGTTTTGGGCCGGTTCAGGTTTGACAGGCACCGCCGTGTGTGCCACCCGCCGTGAGCCACGGCGGCTATTTATGCTGTCGACCTGTCATTTGTTATCTCTCTCTGCATTTACTTCAGTTGAAGCTTGAGATACAAGTGCACGTGTCTCTCCCTACCCTTGCTGTCCCTTGCATGACCTGTGTGTCAACCAGCCAGACCCGTGATGTCAGGCTAGCAAGCAGAAAGGCTAGGAAGCTTCCTGGAATCTTCTCACAAGTAACAAGTCTCGAGGGAGCGAGGTGATATTGTTGTGATGTGAGTCGTCCCAGTCTGTTTATACAGCTTACTGTGACCACTTGGCCGTGTCCATGGTCGTGCACATCCCTGATACGGACACAGCTCGTGCCGGAGCACCGACAAGTGATGGTTCTACCCACAAGCAGCTGCCAAACAGCTGCCACGACATCCCGGGTGCTTGCCGAGGTGCTTTGCGCTTTTATTACAGGCGCTAGAGTTTTCTTGGTGTTCTGGTGTAGGTAGCTGTGCTTGCTAGGATAAGCAAGCAAGCAAGCAAACAGGTGGAGGGAGCGACACCATGGATCGGGGGCAAGCTCATGTTACGTACGAGGATCAAAAGGCAACAAGTGAGCTAGTAAGGAGTGAGCGAAGTGATAAGTGCTGGTTGACCGGGCCACGTTGGGCCCGGACGCCACCCACAGATCGAACCGGGCTCTTGAGTGAGCGAGCTCTAGCGGGTTTCTCACACGCCAGCAGAAACCAAATGTTCCGTCTCGAGGGATCAGCAACCCAGCTCACTACGCTAGAGGCATGCAAATGTGCAACAACCCAACCACATCCATCACGAGCGTATGTGGTGCATGTACTCCTCCAAGTGTGTGTTGGTTTTTGTGCATCTCTCATTGTACTTTGTTGTGTCCTCCAGGCTTGTGTACATCGGCGTGCAGATGACTGACGGCGAGACTCGACGTTGCTGGAGTGTCGATCGGTGGAGTCGACGCACGTTGAGGCCCACTCACAGTTCGCTGGAGCCTCCTCCCTCCGGCGACGCGCTCAGCTCCATCGGCAGGCCTCCTCGGCGGTCGGGCCGCCGACAATCACTGCCAGTGCAGATGCTGTCTACATGCACCCAGTGCTGCTTCCGGTTGTGCCATTGCGTCTGCAGCATCATGCTGTGCCTAGGGTCCATGTCTCTTGCTGTGTGGCATTGTTTGACATCACTGACTATCGTAGGCACTGCCTGGATTCGGGCAGCCGTAACTCTTTGCTACTATTTTCTAGCTGATTCTGACCACACAACTGCGTTCGCAGCGTTGGTATTATGGTATGGTCCAGTTTTCAGGCAAAACGGACGATGCCCGGGTTTTGGGCTGTCGAGCGTATGGTAGGGTTCGCCGAGAAAACCCTGCCTACCAGAAAATAGGTCTACGACTATTTTCTGATTGGCTGGTTAGCTGAGTAACAAGTTCTACACTAGTGGGGGGGAGCTAGAACTTGGAGGGGTCTCCCATTGTTGCTCATTCTTCATTCCGTATCAGTTACTTTCAGTTTCCAGCTGCTTTTTGGTGCTAACACTGGCGCGCGCAGTTATGAGTAACAAACCCAGAGCTTCCAGACTTAGTCTCTAGAGCAGTAGACTGAGGGGGCAGTAGACTTAAGCAACGAGCGTGGAAGCCCGCACACTGCATCAACAACGTTGCTGCCCCAACTTGCTGCCTAGCATTTCCATCTTGGTATCAGAGCCAGAGCGTGGCAGCAACAGCAGAAGACTGATGTACACGTGCCAGACAACGCCAACAGACCTCTATACGCGCTAGTGCAAGGGAAATGCTGCGGGATTTTTTCTGGTAGCATTGACCCGCCTGGTGGCGGCATGAAAAAAATTCTCACGGCCACTGGGCTAGGGGAAATGCTGCCAGATTGTTTCCGGAAGCACTGATCCCCACGCTTGACACGAGAAGGTGAGCGGCAGGCCACGTCAGGCGCTTGCTGGTGACGACGCATGTGACGAAGTCATCCAGGTGTGACTGACAGCAGCAGCCCGCAGCAGCAGCAGCAGCTTGCAGCAGTAGCGAGCAGTGGCAGCAGCAGCCAGCAGCAATAGCAGTTGGTAGCAGCAACAGCCCGTAGCAGCAGCAGCAGCCGCGAGCAGCAAGAGGCAGCAGTAGCAGCTCGCATCAGTAGCAGCTGGCGGTAACAATAGCAGCAGCAGCGGCTACAACGGCAGCCAGCAGCAGCAGTTGCCTGTAGCTCGCTGCGAGTAGCGAGCTCGCTGCTCATAGCGAGCAGCATGGAATGAGAACCGAGCAGCGAGCTCGCTGCTCGTGGCTCATCGCTCGGAGCGAGTAGCGAGCTCGCCGTGATGAGCAAAAAGAAAGGAGAATAAACAAGATCCCCATCCCGCCAGCAGCCATAGCAGCGGCAGCAGCTGCAACAGCAGCAGCAGCTGCAGCAACAGTAGTAGCAGCTGCAGCAACAATAGCAGCAACAGCAGCAACACCGGCTGTAGCCGTATAGTAGTGGCTACATCAACCATTACTGAAGTCAGCAGCCATCCGCTGACATCACTACCGATGTCAGTACTGACTTTATAAAAGAACAAAGTAGTAGTCCTGCACACACTGCAATAACATCTGCTGACATCAGCCATCCTCGGCTGATGTCAGTGCTAACATCAGCATCACACAAAAGAGACAGAAACAAAAAAAAGAAAAAAGGAGGGGAAGAGAGGCACCATAATCCACTATGACTAACAACCCATTTGAGGTGGGGTCCTATTTTGTTAGGGGGACCCCCAACCCCCATTTCCTATAACAGCTGGAGAAGCAGCAACAGCAGTAGTAACCGCGGTAGTAGCAGCAACAGTAGCAGCAGCGACGGTAACAGCAACAGTAGCAGCAGCAGCCCTCTGGCGTCATTGGCGGCAACTCTGACCCCTGGCTGCTCTTCAGCAATACTGCGCCGCCTTGACGCAGCAGCTTGCAGCGCTACAGCCAGTGGCCTCTAAGAGTGCCACTAGTGTGCTACCACCATTTATTCCTCCAGGGCACGCCAACCCCGCTGTGTTCGCCGCCACGCATTACCTAACACAGCAGCAGACTCAGTGCCAGCGGCAGACGGTGACCTCCGTCCTTGGCTCCACTCTTGGCACCGGCCGTAGGCAGAAGGACGTTTAAACGTCCCCCCCGCCGCTTCAGGCTGGCAAGCAGTTCCAGATCTGGGAGCTCAGCTTCCGGATCTGAGCGCAAGGTGAGGGCCTGTGGGCATACTACACCCTCCCGTATGACCCCACCCAGGCTGACCAGTTGTATGACGTTGGTTGCGCCGTACGTGCCCTCGTCCCCGTTGCCCCTCTGACTTCCCGCCTGGCCTTGAGCCTTTCCTAGGCGACTTCACCCCTGGCGCCACCCCAGACCCTGTAGCCGCGTGGCACATCCTCACTCGTCCCCATCGCCTGTCCAGCGAGGTTGAGACCAGCCATCTGCTGCGGCAGTTCAACTCCCTGCACATGGGGGAGACTGAGACGGTCACCGTCTACTAGCAGCGGGAGGACGACATCCTTCATCTCCTCGGGACCTCTGCCCCACCCCCTCTGGCCGCGCTCCTCACCATCAAGCGTGGTGCCACCGACGCATACGCGGACGTCTTTGTGCACTACTCCCAGGACGTCCTCTCCACTATGGCGGTCCAGGGTACCCTCATGCCTTGGGCATACGAGCTCTTCCTTCGGATTGAGGAAGCTCGTCTAGAGTCCCGACTCCAGCATACGGAGGCTCTTGCCTCCCCTGGCGTCACCTCCGTGGCTGTCGCTTCCCCCGTCGCAGCTATCCATCATTGTCGAGAAAGAAGAAGTGTAGGAATAAGAAAGGCAAGGGTCAGCAGCAGTAGTAGCAGCAGCAGCGGTCAATAGGGTCCAATGGTGGTGGCTCAGTCTGCCACAATTGTGGCCAGCCCGGATACGGGTTGTACACGTGCCCTCTCCCGACGGAGGAGGCGTGCGTCATCGCCACCATGCGTCGCTAGCGGGAGCGCCGTCTCGCCTCTGCCGCCACAGCTGTTGTCGGTCCTGATGCCTCGGCCTCGTCCAGCTGCTCCACCACTCCGACAGCTTCGCCAGTCCAACAGACACCAGTGCCGTAGCAGCACCATCTGTAGCCGTCGGCACCTCCGTTTCCTTCACCGGCATAATCCTCATCCTACCCGGCCTCCGGTGCTGTCACCCCGTACTTGGTCTACACTCCCGGGCCGTCCTCCCGTGAGCGTCAGCTGGAGCAGTTCATCGCGCTCCAGCTCGGCCTGCCTCGCCCTCCCCACCAGGGAAGTACAAGTTGCGTCACCTCCTGCTCTCCTGCCCAGTCCTGCATTATTGAGACTGAGCTACGGTCGTTTCCCATTTCCTCGTCTGTCTCGTCGTCTCCCGTGATCTCCCCTACCCCCTTCCATGACGACGTTGCGTGGCTTGATGATTGGAAGTCCCGGTTCTCCCCCCCTTCAACCGCGTCCGCGTCTCTTGGTTCTCGCCATGTGACCGTAAGCGATTTAGCGACCCCGGTCCAGGACCTTGTTGAGACCTGGATCATTGACACCGGGGCCACGCATCACATGATGGCCTCCCGTGAGGCCTTTAGTATGCTCGGTCCTGTTGGCGATGTCTCCGGTGTCTGGACGGGCTCCAGACACGTGTTGTCTATCGGCGGTGTCGGTGTCATTTGTTTTTGTGGTCCTGCTGGCGATGTCTTTCTGACCGATGTCCTCTTCTTCCTAGTTCTCGAGCTCACCCTCATGTTCGTCACTGCCCTTGACCACATGAGCATGGACGTTGTGCACTCATGTTGTGTTGGCACTGTGTCGTTGCGTCCGGCTGGTCTTGTCGTACTGCACGCCAGCACCCATGGAAACCTGTGGCATGTACCTCGTCTGTCCTCCTCCCCTTCTGTCTCCTCCCCCTCGGCCGCCACAGGCCATGTGTTTGTCACCAGACGCTATCTCCTCAGCACACCCGCCACTTGCACTGCCACCTTTGCCACTTCCACTCTGCGGCCGTAGTTAGCATGCTCCGCACCCAGCCGGCCAAGGGCCTTGACCTAGAGACTTTCCCTCTCCCCCGCCCCTCAGAGTGCATTGGTTGCGCTCAGGGCAAGATGCACCAGTCCACATACCCTTTGTCTTCCTCTCGTGCATCCGCCCCTCTTGACCTGGTCTATTTTGATGTCATGGTCCCTCTCCCCACCGAGTTCGTCGGAGAGAGGGGCCGCTATGTCCTCACCCTCACTGACGACTATTCTCGCTACCGCCGGGTCTTCTGCCTTCGGCAGAAGAGTGATGTCGCCCGAGCCATTCAGGACTGGCTTGTCCTTGCCGAGCGCGAGTGTGGTCGTCCTCTTTGCCGCTTTCGCTCCGATCACGGTGGTGAGCACATGGGTGCAACCGCAACCTTTTTCGAATCCCGAAGTATCCACCATGAGACGTCTGCGCCCTACACGCCTGCCCAGAATGGTGTCTCCGAACGGTGGAACCGTACCATGGCTGACGCCGTCCGCACCATGCAGGTCGAGTCTCGAATCTCCGATGGCTTCTATTTTGAAGCCATGGCCTACATGACATGGGTCTAGAACCGGATTCCCCACGGTCCCCTTCCCCGCCAGTCCACGTTGTAACAGCATTGGTGCGGTCAGCGCACTGACCTCCGCCTGACTTGCGTCTGGGGCTGCGTGGCCATTGTGTGGCTGCCCGCCCCGCAGCAGGGCGGCAAGCTCACCCCCCGTGGACGTCCTTGCACCTTCCTTGGTGTCTCTCGTCAGTCCAAGGCCTGGCATTTCTGGGATCCATCCCGGCACTACATCGTCCAGTCCCGCGATGCCCTCTTGTTCGAGGACCTGTTTCTCCACAACCTCATTTGTTCCAGTTCGTCCGTGTCCATCCCATCGTGTGGGAGAGTGGTGAGTCCGTCCTCCGTCCTGCTGCTTCCGGGTTGCACATCCCTCAGACCCTTTGAGCGGCAGCCCCAGTCGCGTCCACTGGTCACTCCAGGCTGGTAGCCCCAGTCATGTCCACTGGCCCCTCCGAGCCGGCAGCCCCAATCGCGTCCACTGGCCCCTCCGGGCCAGCAGCCTCAGTTGCGTCTGCTGGCCCCTCTGGGCCGGTAGCCCTAGTCGCGTCCACTGGCCCCTCCAGGCCAGCAGTCCCAGTCGCGTCGACTGGCCCCTCTGAGCCAGCAGCCTGAGTCCCATCCACTGGCCCCTTGGGGCCAGCAGCCCCAGTCCTGTCCACTGGCCCCTCTGGGCCAGCAGCCCCGGTTGCGTCTGTTGGCCCCTTTGGACCTGTAGTCCCAGTCACGTCCACTGGCCCCTCCGGGCCAGCAGCCCTCGTCGTGTCCACTGGCCCTACGGGCCAGCAGCCCTAGTCGCGTCCACGAGCCCCTCCGAGCCAGCAGCCCAAGTCGCGTCCATTGGCCCCATCGGGCCAGCAGTCCCAGTCGCGTCCACTGGCCCCTCCGGGCCAGTAGCCTAAGTCGCGTCCATTGGCCCCTCCGGGCGAGCAGTCCCGGTTGCGTCCGCTGGCCCCTTCGGGCCGGCAGCCCGAGTTGCGCCTACTGGCCCCTACAGGCCAGTAGTCCCAGTCACGTCCACTAGCCCCTCTGGGCCAGTAGTCCCAGTCGCATCCACTGGCCCCTCAGAGCCAGCAGCCCCATTCACGTCCATTGGCCCCTGCGGACCGGCAGCCCCAGTCACGTCCACTGGCCCCTCCGGGCCGGCAACCCCGGTTGCATCCGCCTGCGTTGGCCCGTCGGACTCAGTCCCATCTCTTGCTCTGCCACGCTACACACGTGGCCCAGGCGGTAGCCTCTGACTCAGGCCGTCGGTGAGCGCACATACCGTGGCACCGCGCTTCGTGGCCCCTCGACCCCCTGTGGCTCCACGTGTCTCCTCCACTCCCATGGTGGTGAGTGGAGATCTTGGAACCAAGGCCCTCGGCCTGACTTCCTCGGCCATCATTGTAGACCTTCACCCGGGCTCCACATTGGACTATGCCATCCTTCATCACGAGCATCGGCACGCTGTCGTTGCTGCACTAGTGCACATCCCGCTTGGAGCTCGGGATGCACACGCTCTCTCAGTCCGCTCCACAGCACACCCGGAGGACCCATCCACCTTGCGCGAGGCACGAGTCTCTCCTTTGGCCGTACACCGGGACGTTGCCTGTGCCAATGAGCTCGCTGCCATCCGACAGCACCACGTGTACGACCTCGTCGACCTTCCTCCAGGTCAGAAGGCCATCGGCGCCAAGTGGGTCTTTCGGCGCAAGTGGAAGCCCGACGGGTCCTTGAACAAGTACAAGGCTCACCTCACAGCCAAGGGGTTTGCCCAGATCCCTAAGGTCAATTACGACCAGATCTTTTCCCCAGTTGGTCGGTTCTCCACTAGCTGGGCGCTATTCAACCTGGTTGCCCAGTATGGGTGGGAGCTGCATCAGATGGACGTCAGCAACACGTTTCTCTATGGCTCACTAGAGGGTGAGGAGCTCTACATAGTGCAGCCCCCAGGCTTCGACAATGGCATTGGGAGAGTCTTGCGGTTGCGGAAGGCCCTCTATGGCCTGAAGCAGTCGCCTCGGTGCTGGAACCAGGAGATTAGCAGAACGCTCCTTCGCAGTGGGCTCCAGCGCCGAACCGCTGATCCCGCACTGTTTGTGAGTTCGCGAGGCCAAACTTTCGCTGCTGTTCTGGTTTACGTCGACGATCTCCTCATCGCATCGCTAGACACGAATGCCATCCAGCGTGTCAAGGAATTGCTACACGCCGCCTACCAGATGAAGGATCTCGGATCTGCTCGAGTCTTCATGGGCATGGAGCTCGGGCATGATCGCTCCCAGGGCGTCTTGCACATTCAGCAGGTTACCTATGTGCACACTCTGTCCACCCGCTTTGCGGAGGACCTGCCACTCATGCTGAGCGTATCTTTACCCATGTCACCTGATGGCTAGGTGAAGCTGAAGAGTCCTCACCCAGCTGTTGTGGAGGAGCTAGTTGACGTGACCACGTACCTGCGAGTCATCGGGTCACTGATGTTCCTTGCAACGACGACGCGCCCAGACATCGCGTTCGCCGTCAACCTCCTGGCCAAGTTTTCTTATGAGCCGCGTCACCTCCACTTCGAGGCCGTGATCCGAGTACTGCACTATGTCATCTCGCCACCTCGGCGAGGTCTCATGTTCCACCGCCAGCCGTCTGTTGTCACGGTAGGCTACATCGACAGTGACTGGGCCGGCAGTCCAGACGGTAAGAGTCGCACTGGCTGGATCTTTCTCATTGGTGGCACAGCTGTAACCTGGCGTAGTGGCAAGTAGGGATGCATTGCACGCAACACTGCTGAGGCTGAGTACGTTGCCCTTGGCTCAGGCGCGTGTGAGAGTGTGTGGTTGCATCGTCTGTTGTCCGAGTTGCATCAATCTGTCGCATCCATCACGTTGCATAGTGACAATGAGAGTGCCATGGACATCGCCGACAATGACGGCGTGCATCAGACATGCACAAAGCACATCAATGTTGAGTATCATTATGTGCATTCATTGTTGCATGACGGCAGCATCAACATTGTGTGGGTTGACACAGCACGGCAGCTGGCTGACTTCTTGACCAAGGCACTGAAGCGCGACTCGTTGAAGAAGGCTGTGAGTTCGGTTGGCATGCGTCCATGAGTGACTCTCTTTGTCCTTGCCTGCGTCTCTGCGTGCCCTAGGGGAGTCTGGTTTTTGACTGTATCTCTGCCCGCACATGTGCACTACGCCTGTGAGTCATAAGGGAGTGTTGGTTTTCGTGCATCTCTCATTGTACTCCGTTGTGTCCTCCCGGCTTGTGTGCATCGGCGTGCAGATGACTGACGGCGAGACTCGCTGCTGGAGTGTCATTCGATGGAGCCGATGCACGTTGAGGCCCACTCACAGTTTGCTGGAACCTC
Source organism: Penium margaritaceum (assembly GCA_023375785.1). Taxonomy (NCBI): domain Eukaryota; kingdom Viridiplantae; phylum Streptophyta; class Zygnematophyceae; order Desmidiales; family Peniaceae; genus Penium; species Penium margaritaceum. Next base: position 108,509 of record SZWC01001147.1, read on the forward strand.
CTCCCTCCGGCGACGCGCTCAGCTCAATCGGCAGGCCTCCTCGGCGGTCAGGCCGCCGGCGGTCACTGCCACTGCAGATGCTGTCTACATGCACCCATTGCTTCTTCTGGTTGTGCCATTGCGTCCGCAGCATCATGCTGCGCCTAGGGTCCATGTCTCTTGCTGTGTGGCACTGTTTGGTATCATTGTCGTAGGCACTGCCTGGGTTCGGGCAGCCGTAAATCTTTGCTGTTATTTTTCTAGCTGATTCTGACCGCACGACTGCGTTCGCAGCGTTGGTATTATGGTATGGTCCTGTTTTCAGGCAAAGTGGACGGCGCCTGGGTTTTGGACTGTCGGACGTCTTGTAAGGCTCACCGAGAAATCCCTGCCTGCCTGAAACTAGGTCTAGGACTATTTTCTGATTGGCTGGTTAGCTGAGTAACAAGTTCCACACTAGTGGGGAGAAGCTAGAACTTGGAGGGTTCTCCCATTGTTGCTCATTCTTCATTCCTAATGAGTTGCTTTCAGGTTCCAGCTGCTTTTTGGTGCTAACACTGGCGCGCGCATTTCTGAGTAACAAACCCAGAGCTTCCAGACTTAGTCTCTAGAGCAGCAGGCTGAGGGGGCAGCAGACTTAAACAACGAGCGTGGAAGCCTGCACGCTGTATCAACAACGTTGCTGCCCCAACTTGCTGCCTAGCGTTTCCATCTATGTGTGTCCCATTCTAGAATGTAGCAATACGAAAGACCATTACAATCAAACTCTCTACAAGACTGGTGTTGGTGCTGTGGCTACCACTTGACAACTTGACGGTGTTTCCACTACTGTGTGCCCGATATTGCGCCACAACTTTGCACCGGTGAGCTTGAATCTGGATTAATCACCTGTAGTGATGATGCATGTGTGTGTGTGTGTGTGTGTATGTGTGTGTGTGTATGTATGTGTGTGTGTGTGTGTGTGTGTGTGTGTATAGTCAAAAGGTCACTTGCGTGTGCCACAACCACAACGAAAACTCCCCCATGACCCATGGACAAACAGTCCACACACACATAAAACAAGAAGCACGTCATAGACGTGCGTCTTGTTTTATGTAGCAGCAGCCACTACTACACCAACATGCGCAGCAGCAGCAGCAGCAGCAGCTGCTGCTACTGCAACAACAGACTACGTGCAACAGTAGCAGTAGCTTCCCTGCAATTGAGACAACAACGGCTCCAACATCAGCCATTGCTGATGTCAACAGTCCTCAGTTGACATCGTTGCTGATGTCGTCAAGACAAATAAAAGGAGGAAGAAAATCTACAACCACAACCCTGTAGATAATGCTATAGCAGCTGCTGACATCAGCCATCCTAGGCTGACATCATTGCTGACATCAACAGCACACAAAGAAAACCAAGGGGCAACAAAACCCACTATGGATAACAACCCCAGTGGAGAGGGGTCCTCCTCGGTTGGGGGGAAACCTAGCCCCTCTTTCTTGCAACAACTGCAGTAGCTAGAGCAGCAACAGTAGCAGTCACAGTAGTGTTGGTTTTTGCACATCTCTCATTGTGATATGTTTTGTCCTCCCGACTTGTGTACATCGGCGTGCAGATGACTGACGGCAAGACTTGACGCTGCTGGAGTGTCGTCCGGTGGAGCCGACGCACATTGAGGCTCTCTCATAGTTGGCTAAGCCTCCTCCCTCCGGCGACGTTCTCAGGTCCATCGGCAGGCCTCTTTGGTGGTCGGGCCGTCGGCAGTCACTACCACCGCAGATGCTGTCTGCTTGCACCCAGTGGTAGTTTTGACAGTGTCATTACGTCTACCTGGTGCGCGTGAAGCAGTGCTCATCAATAGAAATCTCCAACTATCGAGTGAACCCCACGTTCGACCGGCACATCTTGAGCAGTGTAGCATCATCCTTTGCCTAGGGTCCATGTCTCCTACTGCGTGTCAGTGTTTGGCATCATGGACCATCGTAGGCATTTCCTGGGTTCAGGCAGTCATAACTCTTTGCTGCCATATTTCTAATTGATTCTGACTGTACGACTGCGTTCCCAGCGTTGGTATTATGGTATGGTCCAGTTTTTAGGCAAAACGGACGACACCCGGGTTTTGGACTGTCGGGCGTCTGGCAGGGCTCACCGAGAAAACCCTGCCTGCCAGAAAATAGGTCTATGACTATTTTCTGATTGGCTGGTTAGCTGAGTAACAAGTTCTACACTAGTGGGGGAGAGCTAGAACTTGTAGGGGTCTCCCATCATTGTTCATTCTTCATTCCTAATCAGTTACTTCCGGTTTTCAGCTGCTTTCTGATGCTAACACTGGCACGCGCGCTTCTGAGTAACAAATTCAGAGCACTCAGACTTAGACTCTAGATCAGCAGAGTGAGAGGGCAGCTGACTAAGCAACGTGCGTGGAAGCCCGTACGCTGCATCAACACCGCCACTGCCCCAACCTGCGCTCTAGTGTAGTTGATACCAGAGCCAGAGACTAGCAACAACAGCACACGACTGGCGTACAAGTGCCTGACTACGCCGGCGGACCCCCCGTACGCGCCAGTGCAGGGAAAATGCTACCGGATTCTTTCCGACATCATTGACCTGCCTGGTGGCGACGTCAGAATTTTTCCCACGGCCACTGGGCCAGGGGAAATGCTGCCAGATTTTTTTCCGGCAGCACTGACCCTTACGCTAGGCACGAGGAGGTGAGCGGCAAGCCACGTCAGGCGCATGTTGGCGACGACGCACGTGGCAATGTTATCCAGGTAGAGTGGCTGGCAGCAACAGCCCGCAGCAGCAGCAGCAGCTTGCAGCAGAAGCAAGCAGTGGCAACACTAGTTGTACGCAGCAGTAGCTAGTAGCAGCAGCAGCTCGTAGTAGCTCGCAACAGCAGCAGCCCACAGCAGCAGCAGCCCGCAGCAACAACGGTAACAGCCAGCAGCAGCAGCAGCAGCAACAGCTGCCCGCAGCCCGCTACTCGCAGCGAGCAGCGAGCTGCTGGCATCGAGCTCACTACTCGTAACGAGCAGCGAGCAGGCAGCAGTGAGTAGCGAGCTCGCTGCTCGCAACTCGCTGCTCGCAGCGAGTAGTGAGCTCGCCGAGACGAGCAAAAAGGAAAGAAAAAAAAGGAAGGAGAAAACAAATCCCCCATCCCCCCAACAGTAGATTAGTAGTAGTAGAAACAGCTACAGCAACAGTAGGAGTAGCAGCAGTAGCACCAGCATCAGAAGTAGTAGCATTATCTGTAGTAGCTGTAGCCGCCGTAGCTATACCAACAACCGCATTAGTAGCAGCAGCAACAGCCGCAACAGCTACTACAACAGCAGATCAGCAACAACAGCAGCGGTAGTAGTAGCAGCAACAACAATTGTTGCAGCTGCATAGCAGCGGCTCCAACAATGACCACTGCTGACGTTACCAGCCTTTAGCTGACATCAATATTGAGGTCACTATTGATGTCATCAACACAAAAAAAGGAGAGGGGGGGAAGAAACTCTAGAGCAGTAGCAGCAGGAGATAACGCAAGCAACAGCTGCTGACGTCAGCCATCCTAGGATGACGTCACTACTGACATCATTAGTACACAAAGGAAAAAAAAAACACAAAGAAAAGGGGGCACCAACATCCATGGCTAACAATCCCACTAAGGAGGGGTCCTCCTCCGTTGGAGGGACCCCCAGGGGGTACCCCCCCTTTTCCTTGTAGCAGCTACAGCAGCTGCAGCAACAGCAACAGTAGTAGCAGCAGCAGCAATGTCAACAGCAATAGTAGCAGCAACACCAGTAGCAACAGCAACAACAGCAGAAGCAGCAGCAGCAGTAGTCCACAGGCTCCGTCACCGACGCCTCCGACCCCCTAGCCACCATCCAACAACAGCTTGCCGCTCTGACGCAACAGCTTGCAGCATTGCAGCCGTCGGCTTCCCAGACTCACACCAATGGTCCGCCGCATTTCATCCCTCCTGGGCACGCAAGCCCCACCGTGTCTGCTGCTATGCATTACCTTGCGTAGCTACAGACTCAACGCCAGCGGCAAACTGTGACCTTAGTCCTTGGCCCCACTCTGGGCGCCAGCCGCAGGCCCAAGGACTTTGAGACGCTGCCCCCACCGCTCCAGGCCGACGAGCAGTTCTGGAGCTGGGAGCTCAGCTTCCGCATCGAGGCATAGGATGAGGGCTTGTGGGCATACTACACCCTTCCGTACGACTCCATCCACGCCGACCAGTTGTATGACGCTAGTCGTGCCGCACGCGCTCTCGTCCCTGTCGCTCCTCCAGCGTCCCGCCTAGCTCTAGAGGCCTTCCTCGGCGACTTCACCTCTAGCGAGACACCAGATCCTGCTGTCGCATGGCATGTTCTCACCCGTCTTCATCGTCTGTCCAGCGAGGCTGAGACCAGCCGTCTGCTGCAAGATTCAACCCCCTGCACATGGGGGAAACCGAGATAGTCACTGCCTACTGGCGGCAAGCTGAGGATATCCTCCGTTGTCTCGGCACCTCTGCTCCATCCCCTCTCGCCATACTCCTCACCATCAAGCACGGTAACAACGACGCATTCGCGGACCTCTTCGTCCACTACTCCCAGGAGGTTCTCTCTACCATGGCGGCTCAGGGCACCCTCATCCCCTGGGCATACAAGGTCTTCCTTAGGATTGAGGAAGCTCGTCTGGAGTCCTGCCTCCAGTGCACAGAGGCCCTCGCCTCACCTACCGTCGCCTCAGTGGTCGTCGCCTCCCCCATATCAGCAACTTCCACCTGCTCCTCGTCGCCGGGAAAAAAATTGTCGGGACAAAAAGGGCAAGGGTCAACAGCAACAACAACAGTCGACTGGGTCTAGTGGTAGTGGCTCGGTTTGCCACAACTGTGGCCAGCCAGGGTACGGGTGGTACACGTGCCTGTTACCGACAGACGAGGTTTGCGTCATCCACTCCTCCTATCACGACCCCGGTCCCGCAGACGCCAGCTGCTTAGCAGCATCATCCGCAGCTGTCGGCACCGCCGTCCCCTTCACCGGGACATTCTTCCTTCTATCCGGGCTTTGGCACCGTCACCCCGCACTCCGTGTACCCTCCCAGGCTGTCCACGAGTGAGCGGTAGCTGGAGCAGTTTATTGCGCTCCAGCTCGGCCTGCGTCGCCCTCCCCCTTAGGGAAGTGCGAGTTGTGTCACCTCCTGCTCGACCCCCTCACCCTGCATGACTGAGACTGAGCTACAGTCATGTCCTGCCTCCTTTTGTCTCGCCGTCCCCCGTGGTCTGCCCTGTCCCCCTCTGTGACGACGTCCCGTGGCTTGATGATTGGCAGTCTCGGTTCGTGCCCCCTTCCACCGCATCCGCATCTCTAGCTTACTGCTATCTGACTATTAGCGATCTGGCGACTCCGGCCCAGGACCCGGCCGAGACCTGGATCATTGATTCCGAGGCCACGCATCACATGACGGCCTCTCGCGAGGCCTTCAATATGCTTGGCCCTGTTGCCGATGTCTCTGGTGCCCGGACGGGCTCCGACCAGGTGTTACTTGTCCATGGCGTTGGTGTTGTTCGTTTCTGTGGTCTTGCCTGTGACTTCTTCCTGACCGATGTCCTTTTCGTCCCCGATCTTGAGCTTAGCCTCCTGTCTGTTACTGCTGTTGACCGCATGAGCATGGA
>SZWC01001147.1:114206-144193 GCA_023375785.1 Penium margaritaceum
GACCAGGTGTTACTTGTCCATGGCGTTGGTGTTGTTCGTTTCTGTGGTCTTGCCTGTGACTTCTTCCTGACCGATGTCCTTTTCGTCCCCGATCTTGAGCTTAGCCTCCTGTCTGTTACTGCTGTTGACCGCATGAGCATGGATGTTGTGCACTGTTGGCAGTGCACAACGCTTCCGTGGGCTCATCGCTACCTTCTCCAGGTGACATCTACTCATGAGGCTGCTGTCGCCCATTAGCAAAGTCCACTTATTGCAACAGTGAGTGTGTCCCCTCCTACGCCTCTATCCCTATTCACCAGTCCTACCTTCAGCGCTTTCTCCTCCTCCTCCTCTAGCCCAAGTAGCCAGACTCAGGGCGTTGCAGCAGCCATGCATGTGAAGAAGGGAAAAAAGACGTGCAGGAAGGGAGAGCAACAGAAGCAGCAACAGTCGATGAGTAGTGGTAGTGGTTGTTCTGTCCACTACTACAACTGTGGGGGTGCTCATTGCTACACAGAGTGTGAGCAGTCCCTTGATTGGCTTTGGATCATGCCTGGCCTCCTAGCAGTGCATACGTAGCGGATGTCCTCTAGTAACACACCGACAAGTTGTGCCACACCCAGAGCTAAAGCAGACGTAGCCGTTTCACCAGTCAGTAGTGGTGATATGGATCCTCGAGATCGCACGATTACGGAGCTTCGTCAGATACGGGCACTTCCTACCAAGGGAGGTGCGAGCGTGTTGTCACAGCTGAGTGATTCCCAGAGAGCTTGTCCTACTGTGTCTGTTTCCCGTGATGATGCTTGTGGAAGAGAACGGTCAGTCCGTGCTGAGGATGGACCTGATAGTACAGAATGGCTTGACGAGTCACATGTCTGTTTTTCATTGTTCCGAGTCTTCTGCTTCTGATCCAGTAGAGGCAGAGTGTTCTGTGGCATGTTGTTGAGTGTCGAAGACTGGTCGTGAGCCGAGTGGCACCTTAATCATTGACTCTAGTGCCACCCATCACATGACTTGTCGTCGTAGTAACTTTGTTGTGCTTGGTCCCGTTGCGTCTGTTTGGTCCGTTTGCATAGGGTCTGGTCAGTCATTGCCCGTCTAGGGAGTTGGGATTGTACGGTTTGATGGTCCGTCTGGCCCCTTGTACATTTTCGATGTACTCTCTGTCCCTGTTCTTGAGCTCAGCCTGTTCTTTGTTTGTGCTTGTACTAGGATGGGTCTCTTCGTTGAGCACTCCGCTGACTGTGCCACTGTGACTCCTCTCGACACTCGTTCCATTGTTCTTCATGCCTCAGTTGTCGATGACTTGTATCGTGTGTCTCGTACAACTTCCTCTGCCTTCTCTATTTCCTCCACACCCGCACGCGTGTTTGTCACTGGTGTTCTCTCTCCAGAATACCAGCGTTTACTGTTAATCCTTGTACATATTCCTGTTTGTGGATGTGAGTGTGCAGGGCATGCCGGCCATTCGACTGGAGACGACGCATGATGAGCGCGTGCTTCACATGCTGAAGATGCAGCTGCCTCTTTATGCTGCAGCTCGTGCCTCACGTGCCTCGGCTCCAACTCAGTCGCATGCCCATGCGTCACTCTCTCACTTAGCTCACTTGGTGCTACCAAACCTAGATTAGACTTAGACCTTCAAGTGACATACTTGATGAGCTAGTAGAAAGACCTAGAATAGACCTTGATTATTGAATGATGTAGTTTAGGTTTTCCCGCTAGGGGCAGTGGACCGAGAAATCCGTCTAGGGGCGAGTTTCGCCCTCGAACAGCGAGAGCGAGCTAGCTCGGCCGGCAGGCCTCGCTGCCCGGCCGAGCGAAGCAAAGCACGTAACTCGTGCTTCGCTCTCTCCCTCTCTTGCTTGTTAGGTCATGACACTTCGTGTCGAAACCGACTACATGGCTGTCACATTCTAGGCCCTAGCATGCTCCATGCTTAGCCGTTTTGAGTGAATCAAGTTGCAAATTGAAGCTCTTGCAATTCTCATGGTACCAGAGCTGATCCAAAGGCCTGCGCTTGCGAGAGCGGGGAGAAATCCATCGACGTCCAAAACGGCCGAGAGAGGAAAAATCACGATTTTGCCAACCTAGGCCGTTAGGGATGAGTGCAAGCAAGGGAAGGGGCAATGCAGAGCTAGGACGAAGCGTTCTAAGGTGCCTAGGGCCTGCGAGGCCAAAGGAAGGCACAGAAATGACGAAGCGGCGGCAACGGTGGACACCACGGGCCGCGAGACCGTCGGTGATCCCTGCAAGGAGTCGCACACAGCAGAGGGAGAGGGGGCGCTAAGACCCTGCGCCCAGGAGTCACAATTGAAGAGAGGAACTCAGCGACGATGAGTGGTGTAGGATCCGTGAGGGATGGTGAACCTCGCCGTGGCAATGAGGACGGTGGGAATGCACAATCGGCCACCTCAGTGGCAGCAGTGACATGGGACAATCTCAATAGGATTGCGCTTCACAAGGACCTGACGCCGCCACCACTTGGAACACGAGACTTCCTTGCATGGAAGGACGTGTTCCTAGCATGGGCGGCCGAGCATGGGCTCGAAGAGCTCTACCTCCACCCACCGCCAGAGGAGGTGGACGACCGTACCCTCCTTCGTGCTTTCAACGCCCTCACGCGGGCTCTACCTGATGACCAGTCTTACGCCATTCGCCACTTTAGGTATGGCAGGAGAGGAGAGGACCCAACCAACCCTCGTAGTGGGGCTCCCCGTCCTGCTGAGGCATGGCAGCATTTGGTGACGCGCAAGGAAGAGCAGGGCATGGCACTGGTCATCAGACTTTGTGATAAGCTTCGCCGTCTTTACCCGAAGCCCGATGCCCCTAAAGCAGAGTATTCGGATGCGGCGATGGACATCAGACGTCGGATCTTGGGACTGGGTGCCCCTTGCACCGTCCTCGAGTGGCTTGATCCAGTGCTGCTCCATCTCGACGAGCCGTACAAGGAGTTTCGCCGTGACCTGCTGCGGCGTCTTCTAGTAGCCGACATCAAAAGCACCGATCTGTCAACGGTGTTCGAGGAATTGAGGAACTACGAGGACATACTTCGAGGAGAGGATTGAGAGGCTGGACCCTCTACTGCCACTGCCTACACACATCAGGGGTCTGGAGCTCTACACGCCATGGCGAGACAGGGAGGTTATGGAGGTGGAGGTGGTCGTGGAGGCCAGGGTGGCAGAGGTCGGGGACACAGGCGCGACACGGGGACCCGTACTTGCAACTACTGCCGTCAGCCTGGTCACTACTGGCGTGCCTCTCCCGTGTTGCAGCACATCATAAACCCACAGCAGTAGCAGTACCAGCAGCAGCCCTACCAGCAGTAGCTGCGTCCACCGACCATGGTGAGCATACACACACACTGCGTCACGTGGTCCCTCACCTACTGCTACAGCCACGTTCGGGCCACCGATGATGCAGCCGATGATGCAGCCGATGATGTAGGTGATGATGTAGCAGCCGATGATGCAACAAATAGTGCAGCCGATGATGCAACTGGCCTCTTTTGTACCTCCTACGCACTTCCTGCCTCCACACTCCACAGTGCCAGTCCCCGCACCCGAATGGGCACAGCGCGTGTACGCTAACTTGGTGGCAACGCAGGAGCCAACACCACCGTCCCAGCATGCTGGATGGCTTCCCAGCACAGAGTTACAGCCACCCGAGCCGAAAACAGCACCACAGACGGCAGGTCAGCGGCTCGATCACACACACATCACTACATCTCACACACTACCCATGCATGAGTGGTTGTATGACACAGCATCGTCTCATCACATGTCACCTCACCGCCAGTTGTTCACCTCATTGTATGCCACGCATGATATTGATGGGGTGAAGACTGGGTCGGGGGAAGTACTTTCCGTTGAAGGTGTCGGGACTTTGGCTCTCCAGGTGCCAGGGGGGGTGCTGTGGCTGACTGGTGTGTTGTATTTCCCCAAGTTGAAGGTGAATCTGTTGTCGGGAGGACAGCTAGACCGGCAATCGAATGTGTCCACCGTCACGCAAAAGCAACACTACATGATCTTTGATGCCTCAGGGTCGTTGCTGGCTGATGGACCATTGCATGATGACATGCTGTATAGAATTACTCTCTTTCCTCCTGTCCCCTCAGCCAGAGCACAAGCGCATGTCACAACCACAGTTGATGCAAAACACACTGATCTCATCCATCGTCCTTTCTCACACATCAACACGGCACTGGTTGCTGACCTCATAAAGCACACCCCTGCTCACGGACTCCTACCCACTGACTGTCAGCATGGTCTAAAACCAGGAGCATGTCTTGAGTGTCATGAAGGAAAATCCCACAGACAGACTTTTCCCACTTTGCAGAGAGTGAGCACTTCTCCTCTTGCACTGGTGCACGCCGATGTCACTGGGCCCATGCCTATGCCATCCGTGCAGTACGGCCCAGTGTATGTCTTGACTTTGACTGACGATTACAGTCGGTTCCGCTGGGCTTTCCTGCTGAAAACGAAAGCTGATGCTCAGCGTGCCATTGCTGAGTGGATAGCACTAGCGGAACGTCAAACAAACAAAAAACTATTGAAACTGCGCACAGACAGAGGTGGATAATTCCTCGGATCTCTGACCTCTGAACTCAAAGCAAGAGGCATAGAACATCAGACCACCGCTCCCTACACGCCCCAACAGAATGGGGTTGCAGAGAGATGGCATAGGACCCTGGGAGATGCCTTGCGCACACTGCTTGGGGAGTCTGGCCTGTCCATTGGGTTTTGGGAAGAGGCGGTCAAGTACGTCACATGGATTTGGAATCGCATTCCCCAGGGCCCATTGCCGAAATCAGTGACGCCCTGGGAGAGTTGGTTTCAAGAGAAGGCAGACTTGAGACCGGCACTGGCTTGCGTGTGGTTTGCACAACCCCAGAGAGATCACAAACTCAGCCCACGTGGCAGATGGTGTGTGTTTGTGGGCGTGTCCCATGCCTCCAAGGCATGGAGGTTCTGGGACATCGCCAATCACTGCTTTGTGGAAAGTCGAGATGCATCATTTCTGGAACACATGCCTTACAAAATGTTTCGCACCCTTCGGCATGTCCCGCTTATCCCATCTCCACACCATTACCTGGAATATGTGAGTGTACCTGTCTTTGTGTCTCGTCCTGTGCGTCACACGTCTACTGCAAGACAGTCGCACGGTGCACCTGTGGCATCCCCAGTTCCCACATATATGTTAACACCGACTGACCTAGCCAGCACAGCATCAGACACACTGCTCTCACCACCTGGCTTGGCACCTGTCCTTCCAAGAGAAATTGTCACACAGTCTCGTCCCACAGTTGCTGAGCCTGTACGCTGGTCTGCACGTAACGCTGCACGCGTGGACTACAAACAATTCTACCATACCGTTGGACCTACCTCTGTGGACTCCACAGTTGTAGAACCGCTCACACTGACAGAAGCCAGGGAACGACCAGATGCAGCACAGTGGGAAAAAGCAATGGTGGCTGAATTGAATGCACTATTGGAACATGATGTGTATCAACTCGTGCCACTGCCTCCAGGACGAAAAGCAATAGATCTGAAATGGGTGTTCAAACTCAAGAGGAATTTGGCAGGCATGATTAAAAAATACAAGGCTCGTCTGGTCGCCAAAGGGTTTCATCAGATCCCTGGACAGGATTTTACAGACATGTACGCCCCGGTCGGCAAGTATGGTACCAGCCACGCCTTGCTGGCCGTAGCGGCACACGACGATTGGGAAATACACCAAATGGATGTTAAAAACGCCTTCTTGAATGGCCCCCTTGAGGAGGAACTGTATGTGAAGCAACCTGAAGGGTTTGAGGATGGAACTGATCGTGTCTGGCTGTTGTTGAAAGCTCTGTATGGGTTGAAGCAAGCTCCCAGATGTTGGAACAAAGAAATTCGGCGCACTCTAGAACGTGGTGGGTTTTCCCAAAGCATCTCTGACCCATCTTTGTTCTTGCAATGGCAGGGAATAGATCCCATTGCATTGCTTTTCTATGTGGACGATTAGTTGATTCTTTCCCCTTCACTCACACTCATCTCACAGATAAATTCGCTGCTCACTGTGCACTATCACATGACTGATCTTGGCGAAGCACACAGTTTCTTGGGCATGCCCATCACACAAGATATACCCACACGTACACTGACCCTGCATCAAGGACGCTTTGTTGCTCATCTGACTGCACGGTTTCATCACCTTGTGCAACACTTGCCATGTCAACAGTCACCCATGAGCCTGGACGTCTATGCTCACTTGCTTGACGCACACACCACAGACTACGGACCTGAGAGTGATCCAACACTCTATCGACAGATCACAGGCAGTCTCTCCAATTTGGCATCCACAACACGGCTTGAAATTGCATGTGCTGTCAACACCTTGGCTCAGTTCAGTCAGCAACCCCGCAGTTGTCATCACAAGGCCTTGTTGAAGTTGCTGCGTTATGTGCTGGACACCGCCGAAGTCGGTCTTATCATCTCTCCCTCCTCAGCACCACTCTTGGACGGATATTGTGACACTGACTATGCATGCGATCGTGTTGCACGCAGTCGAGGGGGGTATGTCTTCCGTGTGTGGGGCATGGCTGTGTCATGGAGAAGTGCTAAACAGTCGTGTGTGGCACGTGGTGTGGCTGAGGCTGAGTACATGGCATTGGGTGAGGCTGCATGCGAAGCCATAAGGCTGGGACGGTTGTTTGAAGAATTGGGTCTGACTGTGCATGCCATACCATTGTACAGTGACAGCTCAGCAGCACGACGGATTGCACAAAATGATGGTGTACTGCACCCACGCACTAAGCATATCAGTGTCGAGCATCACTTCGTGCGAGAAGCAGTTGAAGCAGGGGCTATTCAAGTGTGCCCCATTGCGGGAGACACTCAGTTGGCAGACTTCCTCACCAAAGGTCTTCCCTAATCAAACTTTACTGCTCAACTTGATCAACTCGGCTGCATGCCTTTGGCACTCACATCCAAGGGGGTATGTTAATCCTTTTACATATTCCTATTTGTGGATGTGAGTGTGCAGGGCATGCCGGCCATGAGACTGGAGACGACGCATGATGAGCGTGTGCTTCACATGCTCAATACGCAGCTGCATCTTTATGCTGCAGCTCATGCCTCACGTGCCTCGGCTCCAACTCAGTTGCATGCCCATTTGTCACTCTCTCACTTAGCTCACTTGGTGCTACCTAGATTAGACTTAGACTTTGAAGTGACAAACTTGATGAGCTAGTAGAAAGACCTAGAATAGACCTTGATTGTTGAACGATGTAGTTTAGGTTTGCCCGCTAGGGGCAGTGGACTGAGAAATTGGCCTAGGGGTGAGTTTCGCCCTCGAACAGCAAGAGCAAGCTCGCTCGGCCGGCAGGCCTCGCTGCCCTGCCGAGCGAAGCAAAGCACGTAACTCGTGCTTCGCTCTCTCCCTCTCTTGTTTGTTACGTCACGACACTTAGTGTCGAAACCGACGCCATGGCTGTCACGTTTTAGGCCCTAGAATGCTCCACGCTTAACCGTTTTGAGTGAATCAAGTTGCAAATTGAAGCTCTTGCAATTCTCATTTTCTACATCGATACCTTTGCCATGTGAGCTTAGACACTGTGTCCAAGCTCATTCGGGCTCAGCCAGCTCTCGGTCTTGACACGGCTTCCTTCAAGAAGCCACCCAAGACCGACTATCTCTTCTGCGCTCAGGGTAAGATGCATCACTACACTTATCCTAACTCCACCTCCCGGACACTACGGCCGCTTGAGTTGGTCCACTCGGACCTTCTCGGTCTCCTCCCTATCGAGTCCTTCTCAGATCGGGGGCGATATTTCCTCACTTTGACTGATTCCTTTACCCAGATGAGGTGGGTCTACAGCCTCCACCACAAGAGCAATGCCGCCTTGGCAGTTCGCCTGTGGCCGGTGATGACTGAGCGCCAGTCTTGTCATACCCTCCACATGTTTTACTCGGATACTGGTGGTGAGTTCTTAGGCGAGATGAACACCTTCTTTGTGGAGCACGGTATTTTTCACCAGCTCTTTGTCCCTGCTACACCACAGCAAAACGGTGTGTCTCAGCGCTAGAACCGCACCATGGAGGATGCGGTCTGCGCCATGCTGTCTGAGTCCGGTGTTCTAGAGTTGCTTGCCTTTGAGGGGTTTTTCTACATGACGTGGGTCGAGAACCGCCTACCGCACAGTTATCTTCCAGATCATGTCACACCGTACGAGTTGTGATTTGGCCATTGTGTCAACCTCTGTCTTCCTCATTTTTGGGTTTCCTTAGCCTGCGTCCGGTACACCGAGGACCAACAGGGGTCCAAGGTCTCACCTTGGGGTCGAAAGTGTGCCTTCCTCGACATTTCCCCGTGGTGAAAGGCCTGGCGCTTTTGGGATCCCGCTCGTCATCGTATCGTCGAGTCTCTAGATGCTCTCTTCTTTGAGGCTCTCACCTACCATGACTTCTCCAGCATTCTGTCAATGACCTTCAACCACATTCCCACTTGTGTGGCTTTCCGGTGGATGAGGGAGTCTAGTACTACGGATGGGTCCGTCCGGGTCTCCCTACCTGTGGTCCGGTCTCCATCTGATGACGATCTAGCCAGTTTGGTTATCGGTTCAGTAGCCTCGTCGGCTGCCTCTCGCACACCTGATCCCCTGCCATTCTCATTCCCTTCCGGCACACATGCTCCCGTGCTAGTCTCAGTCCCTTCTGGCATCCATGCACCTGTGCCAGTCTCAGTCCCTTCTGGCACACCTGATCCCGTGGCAGTCTTAGTCCCTTTTGGCACACCTACTCCCGTGCCAGTCTTAGTCCCTTCTGGGACCCCTGCTCCCGTGCTAGTCTCAGTCCCGTCTTGCACACCTCGTCTCGTGCATGTGGCACTCTCCTTGGTCACACCTGGTCCTCTGTATTCACCTGCTTCCCGGGCGCATGAGCGAACACCTATTCATGATTGTCATGCATCCTCTCCCCTCCCAAGCGAGCCTATAGTCCCTGTGGCTGTGGACCAGTAATTTGCTACGTAGCCTAAGGTGAGCAGCTCAGCTTCGGGCTACTCTTGTGGGCCTGGTGGTCGTCTTCGACCACTGGCGTCCACGGATCAACAAACAGTCGATTTGACACCTAGACACTCTACTCGTAGTGTTCAGAGTGGAGATCCTGGCACAAAGGCCGTTGGCCTGAGTGTCCAGGCGGACTACACAGAGGTGCACTCGACGTGTCCTGTCGGTCATGAGCTGGTCTCCCAAGAGTTCTCGGTTGCTTGCGATGCCGCAGCCGACCTTGTCGTGGTGAGACCGAGTCTGGAGGCGTGTGGCTTAGCCACCCGGAACTCTCCCTTGACGATGCCTGATCCAGGCACATTGAAGGAGGCACTCTCGACTGAGGATGCACAGTTGTAGCATGCTTCTTGTGAGGATGAGCTAAGAGCCATCCGTGAGCACGGTGTCTATCAGCTTGACGACCTCCCGCCTAGACGGAAGGCTATACAAGCCAAGTGAGTCTCTTACAAGAAGGTAAAGCCTGATGGCACACTGGATCACTACAAGGCTCGCTTGACGGCCAAGGTTTTTCACTGGTTGAGGGTGTAGATTTCATTGACACCTTTGCACCTGTTGGCGGCATGACCACCACTCGTGCTCTGTTCAGATTTGTAGCTCACCACGATTGGGAGCTGCAGCATATGGATGTGAACAACACGTTCCTCCATGGCACCTTAGAGGAGGAGATCTACAGACTCCAACCACCTAGATTTGAGGTTGGTGACAAGGTCTGGCGCTTACGCCAAGCCTTTTACAATTTCAAACAGTCACTCGGGTACTGGAACTTGGAGATCACCGACACACTGACACATGCCGGTTACGTGCAGAGTAATGCCGATCCATCTCTCTTTCTTAGACGGTTAGATGAGAGCTTCACCGCCATCCTGGTCTATGTGGACAACCTCCTGATTGCATCTCCTTCTATGGAGGCAGTGAAGGAGGCCAAGGCAGTCCTTCAGGCTGCCTCCAGGATGAAGGACCTTGGTTTTGCAGTTTTGTTTCTCGGGATGGAGATTGTACGTGATCGTGAACAACAGAGAATCTTGCTTCATCAGGCACGTTACGCCCACATTGTGGGGGAGCAGTTCATTGAACTCCTTGGTGTAGTTCCCACAACGTCCACCCCCATCACACCTGATGGATAGGATGCTCTGAAGGTGGATGATCCAACACATCTCCGGGAGATTGTGGATGTGACCCTATACTTGCGACTGATTGGCTCTTTGATGTACTTGGCCACTACCACACGACCCGACATTGCCTTTGCCATCAATATCCTTGCAAATTCTTCACTGTGTCCTCGGGCGAGAGCCCTTCACGCATCTGTGCAAGTGGTGCGGTACGTAGTCTATTCCTTGTACTTTGGACTCTGCCTTTGACGGTAGTGTTTGGTGGCAGTCGACAGCTACATAGATAGTGACAGGACGTGGAGTCTTGATGGACACAGTCGGAAAAGCTACGTGTTCCCATTGGGTGGCACTACTATGTCGTGGTGTAGCAGCAAGCAGGAATGTATCGCACGCAGCTCATGAGAGGCCAGGAATGTTGCGCTCGGGGCTGGGGCTGCTGAGGCGATGTGGCTGGACCGCCAGTTTCTTGGGTTGCGTCAGTTTTTGCCTTGCAACCTGACAACCAGAGTACTATCGCCATTGCAGAGAACTTTCGGTATGTTTCATGCATGCACGAAGCACATTGCTGTTGAGCATCATTGTGTGATCTTGTGGAGCGACAGGTAATCTCCATCATCTGGGTCGGACATGCAGCAAGCTGACTTCCTAACCAAGGTACTTGGACGCAGAAAGTTCATGGTGGCCATTCGTTCTGTCCGGCTTCGCCCCTTACCTGAGAGTGGCTGAGAGTGGGGTGTGTGAGCATGGACTGTCGAGCATCTTGTTGTACACCTGTGGCAGTTCTGTACGTATGTGGACATGCGTACCATTGGGTCATGGGAGAGTGTTGTGATGTGAGTTGTCCCCGTCTATCGATACAACTCACTATGACCACTCGGCCGTGTCCATGCTCATGCAGATCCCTCATGCGGGCCCGAAAAGTGGATTCTCTATCCACTAGTAGCTGCCAGACAACTACCACAATGTCCCGGGTGCTTGCTGGGGTGCTCTGTAGTTTTTCTGAAGTCGCTAGAGTTTTCTCGGTGGACTAGCTCTCGAGCCCAATTTGCATGTTTGCATTGTCTGTCCACCAATCGATGCCGGGCTTGTGTGTGTGACCAGTTGTAGCATCAGGCTCAAGATTATGCATCTCTAGATTCTGACGGTGTTGCGTTTGGATGCATGTGCACGGAGTTATGGCGAAACAAGTGGTTTTGGTCCGGTTTTAGGACAAACTGTCACCCCGCGTGCGTCACCCGCCGTGCGCCGCAACATGTATTCATGCTATGTGCTTGTTAGTTTTCATCTCTCTCCAAATTTCTAATCTATTGGAGCTTATGAGACTTTGCGCGTCTCCCTAGTCCAACTATTGTTGTTTCTTACAATTGCTTGCTTGCTAGTGCGCCAGCTGACTGGACTATGCCGTCACGTGAGCAGCAGCAAGGCTATGAAGCTTCCTAGAAGTTTCCATGTAAGAGTTGAGTTAAAAAAAACAAGCAAGTGTGTACATGTAGTCTCATCCACGTACGCGCAACTAAGCACACAAGTGCAACCAACCGGTTGGAAAATAGACTAACCCGGCTACAAGCTCCAAAACAACAACAAAGGAGAACCCGATAGCCGTACGGGCTCCTCGGTTGTCCGAATGCAAAACCGAAAGAAGTGTCAAGTGCAAAAACAGGAACCCTACACAACTGTATCATGAACAAGCAAGGATAGTGTTGCTGTTTTGTCCGTGTACTGCCTCACTGACTCCTACTGTGACCTCTCGGCTGGTGTACATGCTCGTGCAGATGACTGACTGGATGGACACTAATTCTAACGGGGCACTGCTCGGTGGAGTGGACGTGTCGCTGTGAAGCCGAGAGAAGGAGGAGAACCACATGCTCGAGCATGTGGTTCTCCTCCTCCTCTCGCTTTAATTTGCTGACTCCTACTGTCGAGGAGAACCACATTCGAGAACTACACCCTTACACGACCAGCCCCATTGGCAGCAAATTCTAGCTGTCATGTCACCAGTAGTATTTGATAGCTCTCAGGAGCAGTGAAGTCGGCACCCAAGTTCGGGCAACCGTAACTCCACTTAGCTATTTTCTTGCTGATTCTGACTGCATGACTGCGTTTGCAGCGTGGTTATCTTGGTATGGTCCAGTTCTAGGAAAAATGGACAACGCCCAGGTTTTGGGCTTTCTGGTGCCTAGTAGGGCTCACCCAGGAAATTCTGCCAGATATGATAATTCTAGGAATTTCCTGGTTGGCTGATTTTCCGAGTATCAAGCATCACAAAGCTGAGGTGAGGCTAGAACAAGGAGGGGTCTCAGTTGGTCTCTTATTCTTCACTCATAATCAGTCATTGCTTCGTTCGAGTTGCTTTCTGGCGTTACCTCTAGTGCACTTTTGGCTAACAAACTTAGCTCTCAGACTTTGACTCTAGTGCTGCAGTCTAAGGGGGCAGACTAAGCAAGGAGCGTGAGTTCCCGCACGCTGCATGAACAACGCCACTATCCCAACATGCACACTAGCTAGTTCCTTTTTGGTATCAGAGGCATAGCGTAGCAGACGCAAAAGCAATAGCAGTGGCGTATAGGTTCCTGACTACACCGTCGGACCTCCCATACGTGCCAGTGCAGGGAAAACGCTGCCAAATTGTTTCCGGCAGCAGTGACCTACCTGGTGGCAGCGTCAGAAAATTTCCCACGACCACTGGGCCAGGGGAAATGCTGCCGGATTTTTCCAGCAGATCTGACCTCCATGTTTGACGTAGGGATGTGAGCGGCCAGTGCAGCAACGTCATGCAACCTGCTGCGGACGACGCAAATGGTGACTTCAACCAGAGGTGTGAGTGACCCGCAGCAGCAGCAGCAGCAGCAGCAGCAACAGGAGCAGCAGTGGCAGCAGCAGCAGACAGCAATAGCAGAGATGCAGCAGCAGCAACAGCAGTTTCAGATACAGCTGCAACAGCAAGGAGCAGCAGTAGCGACAGCAGCTACTGCCCCGTCCTCGCACCTTCTTGGAAGCCGCACGGACGAGGAGGAGACGCAGACACAAACTGCGTCAGCCACCCACGTCCCCTTAGCCCGTTTACACCGAACTCAAACAGACGTCAAATATTACGCACATAGGCTCGTTCTAAAGCTTAGGTCACAGGATTTCCATAGCCACCATGCTCGGCTCGTTTGGTGGTCTGTAGCCTCCGGCTTTAATCGTCCCGTGTCGCAGATCTAGTGTTTTTTCAACATTTCGAGTTGAGCACGGAATTAGGTCATTTTGGAACTTTTTCCACTTTTTCAAGCCAAGAATTGCAACAATGAATTGAGCACAGTCAAGCGCACCTGTGGCCCAAATTTTTCTTGATTTGGACAACCTCGATTTTTAATTGCTGAAGTTTTACAAATAAAAATTTCAGCACTTCGTCAAATTTGTTGACTGGAGGCCAATTATTGCCACCATCTGAAATCAGCAAGTAACGCAGTCAGATTTTTGATCGGACCACTTTCATCATCCAGCTCTTAACTGAGAGGAGACTGCACACCAACCCGGCGTGGGGCGGCAGGAGCAGTAGCGACAGTAGCAGCAGTGGCAGCAGTAACAGCGGCAGTAGCAGCAACAGGCGCAATGATAGCAGCAGTAGCGGCAACAGTAGCAACAACGCAGTGACAATGAAAACAACAACAGCGGCAGCAGTAGTAGCGGCAGTAGCAGCAGCAATAGTAGCCGGAGTGGCAACAGAGGTGTCAGGAGCCTCAACAGTAGAGATAATGTCCAGTTAGGACAATGTCGCCAACATGCATGATAACTCTGTAGACCCCTGCACTGTAGCCACCATAGCGGATCTGCAACGCCAGGTCGATCAGTTGTGCCACATGCTTTCCACAACCAGTACTAGCCAGACTGTCCTCCCCGGACAGCCTGGTCTTGCTCTGATTGTGGTAGCGCAGACAGCAGCACTGCAGCAGGTGTGGCAACAACATGAGACGGTTACTAGCATCCTAGGCGTTGGAGCGGCCGGCCCCTCTCGGCACAAGGACTTTGAGTCCCCTCCTCATGCCTTCATTGGAGATGAGCATTTCTCGTCTTGGGAACTTCTCTACCGCATCTGGACATAGGGAGAGGGCCTGTGACCGTACTACACTCTTCCGCATGAGGACACCATCCCAGACCAGGCGCTTGAGGCAAGCCGTGATGTTTGCTCACTCATCCTCGCCGCTCTCGATGCTGACCGCAGTGCCTTGGAGTCGTTCCTCGATGACACTGCTGACGACACCAGCAATGACCCCCGGTGGGTTTGGAACACGCTGACATGGCCGTATAGTGCCTATGGCCAGGCAACTGTCAGCCACCTCTTGAAGGAGTTCAGCTCCCTTCACATGAGGGAGTCCGAGTCCTTCACCACCTACTAGCGCCGGGCACAGGATATCCTGCACCGGCTCAAGACAGCCGCGCCTCCCCAGCTTGCTACCCTCCTCACCATCAGGAATGGTGCCACTCCTGAGTTTGCGGACATTTTCACCCCCTACGGCCTACCCATCCTCGAGGCACTGGTAGCCTTGGACACTTTGATGGCCCGGGGGTATGATCTCTTCCTCAGCATGGAGGAAGCGCACAGGGACACACAACTTCAGTACAGTGGCTCTTCTGTGATCGTAGCTGCCACCTCCAACGGCTCCTCTACCCCTTCCCCTGGCACTTCCTTCTCCGGCAGTACCAAGGGCAAGGGAAAGAAGGACGGGAAGGGCAAAAAAAAGGGACAGCATTCTTCTTCTGATTGCAATACCCTGACGTGCCATAACTGTGGCAAGATGGGGTACGGACTGTACAATTACCCCATCCCTACTGACGAGGCCCGCATTGTTGCAGACATGCGCCATCAGCGTGAGCACCGTCTCCGCTGCCACTGCTAATCTCTTCTCCCCTAGTAGCACTGTGGCCACCACCTACTCCACCCCGCAGCCAGCTCCTGAGCCTTGAATGCAGCTTTCGCTGTCCCTTTTCTATCAGCATCAGTAGCAATAGTATGTCCCACCTCAGCCATAGTAATATGCACCACCGCCACAACAGTAGCAGTGCGCTCCGTCGTAGCCGGTGTGCTACCCATAGCCTCCGTCTCAGTGGAGCTCGTATTCCCCGTCCGGAGCTGTTACCCCGCAGTCCGTGGTGCTTGTCAACTCTGGCGCTCGGATCTGCCAACTATTATCATGCAGCTCGGCATCACGCCCCCTCCCCAGGGAAGTGTGAGTTATTTGATTGCTAACTGAGAGGTTTCCCACTGCCGGACAGAGGCCGACCTTCGAGGGGACCTCGGGGAAGCCGCCTGTTGCCCTTTGGAGCCGGCTTTGGATGATGTCGCATGGTTGGATAACTGACACAATTGCTTTGCATCTGTCCTGTTTGCTCAACTTGCGACCTCCATCCCCCTTCCCTCTTCATGTTTTGTCGCTCACTGTAATGTTACGGTCTCGGTTCACAACCTTGATGGCACCTGGATCATCGACTTCGGTGCCACGCATCACATGAGGTCCAGTGGCCATGCATTTAGCATGCTTGATCCCGTTGGTAATGTTTACGTTGTTTGGACTGTGTCCAGGTAGGTCTTGCCGGTCTGTGGTGTTGGCATCGTTCATTTTTGTGGTCCTTCCAGTGACGTCTTTGTGACTGATGTACCGTATGTGCCTGGTTTGGAACTCAGCCTCCTGTCTATCATGACTCTTGACCTCATGAGCATGGACGTCCGTCACTCCTGTGGCATAGGCACTGTCTCCCTTTGCCCGTTCGGTCAGGTCATGTTCCGAGCTATTTGTTGTGACAACCTTTGACACGTCACTTGACTCCCTTCATCTGTGTCTCATCCCTCTTCCACCACTGCACATGTGCTTGTCACCAATGTTCTTTCTCCCCAATACGTGCACCTCCTCCACCGTCGCCTTTCCCACGTGTAGTCCAATGCTGTCGATAGCTTGCTCTAAACTAAGCCCACGCTTGGACTTGATCCCGCCACCTTCTAGTGACCTTGCCGCACCGAGTGCACCGAGCCTCCTACCTTGTGTCCTCTTCTTGGGCTATGCACCCGCTGGATCTCGTCCACTCGGACCTCATGGAACCTCTCCCAATCGCGTTTGTTATCCAGGACGGCCAGTATATGTTGACCCTCATGGATGACTAATCGCACTATCGTTGGATCATTTGTCTTCGCTGGAAGAGCGACGTGGCCTCTGCCATCAGCGCCTAGCACCTCACCACTGAGCGCGAGTCAGGCTGCACCCTCTGATGTTTCGGTTTGACCGTGATGGCAAGTACATGGGGGACACTACTGCCTATGCCGCCAGTCATGGGGTCCGTCATGAGACATCCGTCCCTTGGACACTACAAGAGAACAATGTCTCCAAGTGCTGGAACCGCACCATGGCTGATGCTGTCCGCACCATGCGTGTCGAGTCCGCTTTGTCCAAAGGCTTCTTCATTGAGGCCATGTCCTACATGACCTAGGTGTGGAGTCAAATTCTCCATGGTCGCTTTTACCGCCAGGCTATGCCGTACACATTGTGGTGCGGTTAGCGTGCCAATCTTCGGCAGGCTCGTGCTTGGAGGTGCATCACCAGCGTCTAACTTGCCGAGGACCAGTGGGATAGCAAACTTGCCCCTCGTGGTCGTCTCTGTACCTTTGTGAGTGTCTCGCGTTAGTCCAAGGCCTGGCGCTTCTGGGACCCGGTCCGGCATCATGTTGTTGAGTCCCGTGATGCCCTGTTCTTTGATGACCTCTTCCCTTGCGACCTCCCTTGCGTCCATCTACCTCCTCTCTTCTGCCGTCACTGTTGTCTCGTGGGGGAGATACTTGTCATGCCGTCGCTCCAGCTCCAGAGGTACAGGTCGTCCCGCCTGCATCCATACCCCCGGCAGGGGATGGCCCAGATACTCCTTCCTCGCTATCCGCCTCGCCGCCCAGGTCCCCTGCAAAACATTCCGCACACCCGTTTGGAGTCGGAGTCCTCCATTGAGTCCTTAGCCCAGCCTGACCCCTTGTCTAACCCCCTTTTGGCCTCCTATGCACCCATCCACGTGGATCCGCCCGTGTCTAGCGGTTTCTCGACATCGGACTCGGCGCCACCTCACCCTCGTCGGGCTCCCTCAGCCGTCAATGGCGCCACGGTGCACTAGGTCTACACCCGCACTCCTGGTGGCATTCTGTGGCCCCGAAAGCCGGCGCCGTCCCCGGGTCCTTGCACCAAGACCCCCGGTCCAGCATCCAGTACACCATTCAACACACCTTCCTCTCCTCACATTATAGTGAGCGGTCAGGCTGGCATCAAGGTTTTTGGCCTCACGGCCCTTGGCCTCATCGCCTAGGACACCCACTCAGGCTCGGCCCTGTGCTACGCTCTCATCTCCCAGGAGCATTACCGTGCGGTCTGTGCTACTCCGGCATGGGCTCCTGCAAGACTTAGCCGCAAGGTCACAGAGGGGAAGTGGGTGTTTCACCGAAAGTTGAAGCTAGATTGCACTCTGGACAAGGCCTGGCTCACCGCCAAAGGCTTCTCCCATGTTGCTGGAGTTGACTATGACCAGGTTTTTGTCCCGGTTGGCTGTTTCACCACCAGCTGGATGTTCTTTAGCCTAGTCGCACATCATGGTTGGGAGCTCCACTAGATGGACGTGAGAAACGCCTTTCTTCACGATGCTCTCAATGGTAAGGAGCTCTACATGATCCAGCCCCTCTGGCTTTGAGGATGGGACGGAACGGGTCTGGCGAGTACGGAAGGCCCTGTATGGAATCAAGCAATTTCCTGGATGGTGGAACATGGAGATCAGCCGTACCCTTTCGAAGGGCGGATTTCCCCACAGCACTGCAGACCCGGCATTCCTCATCACTCCTCCTGGGACTCCATTCACTGCGATCCTTGTCTACGAGGATAACCTACTCATTGCGTCTTCCGACCTTACCGCTGTCGAGCAGGTGAAGGAGCTGTTGAAGGTGACCTACTAGATGAAGGATCTCGAGCCAGGGTAGGTATTTCTCGATATGGATATTGAGCGCGATCTTGTACACGGCATCATGCGGGTACATCAAGCAGCGTACATTCAGACACTCCAGACCATTGTCCCCAGCGCCTCCACCCTGATGACCCCAGACGAGCAGGCAAAGATGAAGGCTACTAACGCTAGCGCCTTGGGTACAACGGTGGACATTACGTTGTTCCTCCGCGTTATTGGGTCACTCATGCTTCTTGCCACCACCACACGGGCTGACATTGCCTTTGCTGTGAATTTCCTCACCTAGTTCTCATAAGTCCCACACCAGCTACACCTTCATGGAGCTGTCCGTGCGTTGTGTTATGTGGTCTCCACCCCACACCAAGGCCTCACATGCCTTCGTCAGCCGTCCATGGTGGCCGGCTGGGCGTGGAGCCCAAATGGGAAGAGCCACAATGGTTGGATCTTTCTCATTGGGGACACGACAATATCATGGCGTAGTGGAAAGCAAGGATGTGTTGCATGTAGCACATCAAAGGCAGATTATGTGTCTTTGGGCGCTGGTGCATGTGAGAGTGTGTTGTTGTCTTGCTTGTTGGGTGAGTTGCGTCAGCCTGTATCGTCCATCACCTTGCACTGTGACAACGAAGGTGCCGCTGTGATTGCCAGAAATGATGATGTCCATCAAGCACGCACAAAGCACATCAGTACTGAGTATCACTACATATGTTCCTTGTTGCAGGAGGGCAGTGTTCACATTGTGTGGGTCGAGGCTGTGAAGCAGTTGGCTGACTTCCTCACCAAGGCATTGAAGCGCAACTCTTTCAAGAAGGCTTTGAGTATGGTCGGATTGTTGTTCTAAATATGTGTAGTGTGACTCCTCCGCTTGCATGGGTTCCTATTGCACATGTGATTCGTCTCCCTCTGCTCTTTTACTGAGTGTTGGGCCAGGGAGCATGGAGGAGCATGACTTCTGCATGTTCATGTACACTGACACCTTTGGATCATGAAGGAGTTTTGTCAATTTTTTCCGTGCACTACCTCACTGACTCCTACTGTTACCTGTCGGATACTGTACATGCTCGTGCAGTCGGCTGACTGGATGAACGCTAATGCTAACGAGGTGCTGTTTGGTGGAGTGGACGTACCGTCGTGAAGCCGAGCGTGTGGTTCTCCTCCTCTTCGCGCTTCTGACACTACACTCTTACAAGACCAGCTCCATCAACAGCATCTGTTAGCTCTCACGTCACCAGCAGTCTTAGATAGCTCTGAGGAGCGTTGTAGTCGGCACCTGAGTTCGGGCAGCCAGAACTCCACGTCACTATTTTTCTTGCTGATTCTGACTGCATGACTGTGTTTGCAGCGTGGTTATTCTGGTATGGTTCAGTTTCTAGGAAAAACGGACAACGCCCGGGTTTTGAGCTGTTTGGTGTTGGGTAGGGCTCACCCAGGAAATACTGCCAGACAGGATAATGCTAGGAATTCTTGGGTTGGCTTATTTTCTGAGTAACAAGCCTCACAGAGCTGAGGTGAGGCTAGAACTGGGAGGGGTCTTAGTTGGTACCTTATTCTCCATTCCTAATCAGTCATTGTTTCATTCTAGCTGCTTTTTGGTGCAAACTCTGGCGCGCATACATTTGAGTAACAAACCAGAGCTCTCAGACTCTAGCGACTCTAGCGCAGCAGACTAAGGGGGCACACTAAGCAACTAGCGTGGGTTCCCGCAAGTTGCATCAACAACGCGACTGTCCCAACCTGTACACTAGCTAGTTCCTTTTGATAGCGCCATTGAGAAAATGGACCCCGGGACGTGGTCACCAAGAAAAATCTAGAGACAACGTGAGAGTGTGTCGGCTGGTGCTGATGTTGTTTATGTAGTCATTGAGTGTCCTGGCATACCACCGAGCCATGGTGACAAGTCCAAAGGTCACCATGACTGATACACCAACACTCCCCCATGATCCACAGTTTTCAGTCACCATGAGCGATCAAGGGTCACAGAATGATGGCAACGACAGCGCATAGCAAGGGGCATGATACAACGCCACACAAGAACTGTTGGTGAATAGAGGAAGCATTAAGAGCGAGATATGAATCATGTAGGAGCAAAAGCAGGCACAAGAAGCCCAACATTGCGCATAACAAACTTGAACTTGCCGCTGCATAACGCTTTTGTGAGGATGTCTACATGCTGCTACCGCGTGTTGACACACACAACAGAGACATTGCCACGTGAAATATGCTCACATACAAAGTGAAACTCAATTTTGATGTGCTTAGTGCGCGTGTGAAACATGCCATCATTATCTGCAATGCGGCGCATGCTCTCATTGTTGTAGTGGATGGTGGTGCAGCGGATAGGCTGGCGTAACTGATGCATGAGACGAGACAACTACATTCTTTTACCAACACCAGCCCACAATGCGACTTACTCAGCCTTCGTCGAGCTCTGTGCTACGTAACCCTGCTTACCACTCTTTCAAGAGAAAAATATACCTTCGACAAGGAAGATATAGCCGGACCGGCTGCGCGCATCGCGATCATGGGCCCAATCGTTGTCAGTGTATTCGTCAACAACACACGGCTGTGCGCAAAAGCACAGGCCTAAGCGTGGGGCAGACACAACATACCACACCATGCGCATAGCAGCTTCTAGATGGATCTGACGCAGATGCTGTGGGAACTGCGACAAGAATTTCAGAGTAAAGGTAGCATCTGCGCGCATCTTCCCGAGGAACATCAGGGTGCCTATGACTCAGAGGTACGTTGTGACATCGACACGCTCCCCCAGACAATGTGGGTGTACTGACGTGAAGAACCTTTGCCCAACGGGTGTCATAGGTGTGGATGCGGGGGGGACAGTGGCCAAGAGGTTAGCAAAGCGCTCCTCCAACGTCTTGACGTAACCAGCCTGATGCAAATATAGTGTGCGATGCTGGAAATCACGCCCGATCTTCATTTCCACGAATACACAAGCTGGACCAAGATCCTTCATTCTGTACACAGATTGGATGAGATCCTTCACAACCTAGACACCCTGCAAGGGGATGCAATGGAAAGGCCGTCCACATAGACCAGGACAACAACGAAAGGTGCGGAGGAGGCACTCATGAACAGAGCTGTGTCCATTGTGCTATGGAGATACCCCCCCCCCCCCTACTAAAGGATACCGGATATCTCAAGGTTCCAACAACGTGGAGATTGCTTCAGACCATACAAGGCCTTCTGGAGGCGTCAGACCCTGTCTGTGCTATCCTCCCACCCTGGAGGCTAGACAAGATACATCTCTTCTTCGAGATTGTCGTGCAAGAAGGTATTGTTCACGTCCATCTGGTGGAACTCCTAGTCATGCTGTGCCGACTGACTGAGTAAAAATTTTTCTGTGGTGTACTTTGCCAACAGGGGCCAAGGTAGCATCAAAGTCCACACCAGGCACTTGGGAGAATCCCTTGGCCATAAGACAGATCTTGTACTGTTCCACTGACCCATTTGGCCTTTATTTCCTCTGAAACACCCAATACGCCGATATGCCATTACGACCAAGTGGAGCGTCACCTTCTCATAAACTCCATGCTCCTCAATCGTAGCGAGTTCCTCATGCATAACTTGCTCCTAGAGGGCTGTATCTGCAGCGGAACGTGCTTGCTGCACTGTGTTCGGTTCAGGTGCACGTGCCGTAGTGCCACTCATAACAAGTACGGTGGCAACAGAGAGATATGAAAGAGGCCGAGTAGACCCGGCTGCCTCAATGGCTTGATGGAACTCATCAGCGATGAGAGAATATCCAAGCGCGGTGTTACACTGTACCAAAGCCACCGCCAAGCCAAGAGCGTCAAGACCAGAGACAGGAGTCAGCTTTATGGGATCAACGACACCACTGCGAACAGGAAGGACTGACTGCACGGGCCCAGAGTGGCCAGCCAAGACTGTACGACTAGCAAGCGGGGCATATTGAGGCGTAGACTGTAACGGCTGCAGAAGACCGCCTGGCGCACGAATAAACGACGACGAGATGGGAGGCTGGGAGGGTGTGACAAGGTCCGCTGCTGATGGAACCATAACCGGTGATGTAGGCAACGATGCAGATGCAATAGGAGACGATGCCACCTCAGAAGGAATCTGCAAGGCAATGGGCGTGAGCCGAGAGGTCACAGTAAGCTATGTTCACAGTATCACTTCCCCTAGACCACACGGCAAACAGGTCCATGGATGTGACAACACTGATGCGTGCACAAGGAAAAGGATGGTGAACGATGACAGGTACAGCTCAAGAGCAAAGGTCAACCCAAAATACAGGCATGGTGCAATCCCAAAGAACGTATGGCCACAAGAAATTTCATATGGCAGATGACCTTTGTTAGAAAATCAGCCCACTACGAGTCGGTGCCGATCCACATGACCTCAATCCCACCTTGATCCACGAGATCTCGGATGTAGTGGTACTTGACGTTGATGTGCTTTGTGCGTGCATGAAAAACACAAGTTTTTTCCGTGATGGCCTTTGTGCTCTTATTATCACATCAAAGCACAACAGGACACATGGTCTGACATAGCTCATGCAATAGACACACTAACCACACACTCTCGATCGCGCCAGTGCCCAAAGCTACGTACTCCTACTTTCGCGGTACTACAAGTGGTGCAGCCTTGCTTACCACTACACCATTAGATGGAAGTTCCTCCAATGATGAAGATGTAGCCAGTGCGACTCTTGCCGTCCGGGCTCCATGCCCAGTCACTGGCTGTGTATTTGTCAAGGACCACAGAGGCCTGCCCTCGGCAGTGAAGGCCGATGCGGGTGGTGGACACAACGTACTGCACGCACCAGATGGAAGCCTCAATAACCCGCCTGCGTAGAACCTATGAGGACGACGCAAGCAGATTGGCAATGAAGGCAATGTCCGGCCGCGTCGTCGTGGTACATGAACGTGCCAATGACTCGTAAGTACAGGGTGACTTTGACCAGCTCCCACAGGTCTATTGGATCGCCGGCCTTCAAAGCGTTCTATCCATTGGGGGAGATCGGGGTTGACACCGTGTGCATGCCGCTAAGCAGCTCGGCAATAAAATTTCCCACAGTGAGAGCGTACTGTTCTTAATGGACCAGGAGAGTCCGACGAGCAGGATCACGCACAATTTACATGTCCAAAAACACTACGTCGTCTCCCGGGTCTTTTGTTTTGTATGTCGACTCTAGGACAATCTTGGCTGCTTTGACGACCTTTAGACCGGACAAGGCAATCAAAAGGTCGTCGATGTAGACCAAGATAGCCAAAAGAGGCTCAAGTGTCTATGACAGGAAAAATGATGGATCCGCTGCACG
The DNA here is from genome assembly GCA_023375785.1 of Penium margaritaceum. Classification (NCBI taxonomy): domain Eukaryota; kingdom Viridiplantae; phylum Streptophyta; class Zygnematophyceae; order Desmidiales; family Peniaceae; genus Penium; species Penium margaritaceum. The sequence continues at coordinate 137,611 of SZWC01001147.1, forward strand.
TTGAACGTAGCTGGCTTGCAGGAGCACCCTGGTGATCTCCTTGTTCCAGTACCAAGGCAGTTGCTTCAGAACGTACAGAGCCTTCCACAGCTGGCACACACGGCCACTGCCATCCTCAAGCCCTTGGGATTAGACCATGTAGATTTCTTCATCCAGCTTCCCATGTAAAATTACGCTATTGACGTCGATTTGGCGGAATTACCAGTCGTGTTGGGCCACCTGGGAAAGCAGGCCTAAGGCCGTGATCGTGTGTCTCATTGGTACGAAGCTCTCAATGAAGTCGATCCCTTCCACCTGAGAGAATCCCTTTGTAGTCAGTCGTGCTTTGTAGCGGTCAACCGAGTAGTCCGGCTTCAGCTTCTTCCGCAGGACCCACTTGGCCTGAACAGCCTTCCATCCCATGTTCATCAATAGCCGCCAGCTTAGCCTCGCACGCTGTGCACCACAGTGCCACAATGGACACAACCATGGCCTGACACAGTGTGTTGGGGTCTGGCTTTGCTTCCACCACACTGGGGTCTGAGGCCACAGTAACTCCATTCCACGTGGCCAAGGCATAGGCCACACACGGAGGGTCAACGATGACGGTTGACTCTGTAGAGTCGACTACAAGTCGGTGCTCACGAAAATGGAGCGCGAGGGTTCTATTGCAGCCAGGGTGGACTTTGGTGAGCCCCTGTGCACTGAGGCCTAGGACCCTCATGCCGAGGTCCTTACTGTGCACGTTGCGAGTAGGGCGTGGATAGAGGTGCCCACTCTCACCTCGTCTGTAGGGCTGTGGTGGTGATGTAGTAGGTACAAGAGGTGGATACGCATCAGGCACCGACAAGAGTGGTGACGTGTCAGGTGGTACTGGTACGTCAATTGGGGAGACAGAGGACTAGACCGGTGACACAGGTGACACAAGTGGTGTAGACGATGTAGACGATACACAACCTCTGCCGGTGACTCAGGTGAGGATGATACGGATGGCACTAGGGACATAGCATGTGATACACGTGCCGGGAATCCAGGAGGGGCTGGCGACACAGGTGAAACAGGCGGGAGAGGAGGCAAAAAAGAGCAGGTGAGTGGATGTTGCAGACGAGCTAGCTGGTGGATGAAACAGACCAGTAGCGCACACGATGACCGGGACAGTGTCATCGGTCAGCTCACCCTCCCCTGCGTGAGGGATTGCACAACACCTAGAAAAATGTGATTGTGGGATTCCACTGACGGGCAGGTCACAGAAGGAGAGACGCTCAAAGAAAAGCGTGTCTCTAGACTCGACAATCCGCCGCCAACTTGGGTCCCAAAAGCGCCATGCCTTGGAGCATGAGGCCGTGCCCACAAATGCGCAACCGTGATGGAAGAACTTAGATCCTTGCTCTTCTGGTGTAAACCAGATGCAGGCAAGAGATCCCCATACACACGGGAGCCAAAAGTCAGCACGACTTCCGTACCACAGTTGGTACGGGGAGTGGGTGTTTCGGAGAGGGTTGTGAGGGATTCGGTTCTAGACCCATGTCATGTAGGCCATGCCCTCGAAGGCAAATGTTTTTGGCATGCCACTCTCCACCCGCATTGAGCGAATCGCATCCTGATGGTGTAGTTCTAGTTCTCAAACACGCCATTCTGCTGAGGTGTGGCAGGGATGAAGAGGTTGTGAGACACCCTTACTTTGGCAAAGTACCGGTCCAGATCGTCCATGAACTCACCATCCTGATTGGAGCAGAAGTTGTGGAGGGTATGGCTGGAATGGCCACACCCTCCAGAACACATGCGCATGGTGAGTGAAGCATCGCTTTTCAGGCGTCGAATGAAGATCCACCGCATGCGGGTGAAATTGTCCGTGATTTTCATGACATATCACCCACTATCATCATGGAACTCCACGGGGAGGGATATCAAGAGATCAAAGTGAACCAACTCAAAGGGGTTTTAGACCATGTGATTCGGACAAAGGGTACGTGGCACAGTGCATCTTACCTTGGGCGCACTATAGGCAATCGGTTTTAGGTGGTGCCTCAAAGGATGCTGTGTCAAGACCAAGCGCATGTTGTGTACGAATCAAGCGATTGTCAGCATCCAAGTGGACATGGCACAAGCATCTTTATAGTAGGGGTTGGTGCCCAGAAGAGAGCGTGCCCCTTACAAACACTCGGGCGATGGGGGATTTAGCAATGGGGATGGACATGGGTTCGCCAGAGACATGGTAAAAGTCTCCAACTGCCTTGCCACCGAGCACTACTTCAGCGGTAGTGTAAACACAAGCGGTGGCATCCTCACCAGTGAATACGACACTGAGATCCATCCGTGTGTAGGCACGTCCACACAGTAGGCTAAGTTCTAGATCAAGTACATATAACACATTTGAGATGAAAAACGGCCATGATGGCCCATGGAATTGCATCACGCCCTCACCCTGGACAGGAACCTCATGCCTAGTAGCTGTATGTGCACAACGCACAGAGCCAAGAGGACAAAACACAACAAAATCACAGTGGCGACATGTCATGTAATGGGTGGCACCCAAATGTAAGATCTAGGTGGCATCTATTGCACGCTCCTATGAAATGACTAAACTTCTACCTATAGTTGAAGAAATGGACAAAGGATGCTCAACAGATAATTGCTGAGCTATGAAGGCCACATGTATTTGTGAATCATCAAGCCACGACAGGTCGTCGTACCCACCGCCACCAACCTGACTGCAAGTCATGGGCTTGATAGATCCAAGAGTGGGACTCCTTGACTCAGACAATATACTCGCACCTCCTTGAGTGGTGAGCCGTAGGAGCTGGCCGAGCTCGGCAATGTCGCGCGCATGCGTCGTGAGCTATTGCTCCAAAAGTGACAAGTCACTGGAATTGTCTGTGCCTCTATCACTTGTTGATGTGGGTTACCGGTTTGTCACTGCCGTGGAATGTGCGGAGGCGTGCTCACGCCGCTTGAAGCGTAATCTTCATAATCTTGGTCTAGTTCTTGGGGAGCATGCACTTTGTTTAGTGGTAAGCTCCCTCGTAGTTTTAGTACTATCACTGTTGCCCCTGGGTTGGCTTTGGATTCTCATGTCCCTTGCCATCCTTTCCACCTCTCCTCTTGTTCGTACCCTTCTTTCCTTGAACTGCTACAACTGTGCCAGTTTCTGGTGCAGTTTCCATCGTCGGCTCCGACGACTGGCGAGAGGAAGGGGCAATGGTGCATGCTACTTGAATTGTTATGACGGCTGCGACTGAAGCACCATGACGGGCGTCATTTACTGCTCCAACTCCTGCCACGTGTAGGAAATGCTAAGTGGTCCACGATAGCAGCAAGCCTCTGTCGGCCATCTCCTGGATGGCCGACAGAGGCTTCAAGCTGAATTTGTTGAAGGTTTTGGCGTAGTTGCATCCAACACTGATCCTGATGGTGTTGAACGCCATGAGTTGACCCGGCCCATTCTTCCCAAGGGCCTTGTACAGTTACATCGCTCGCCGCCAGTAGTCGGTCGACGTCTTATGTGCACCCTAGCGTAGAGAATTGAAGTTTGAGAGGCATTGTGATATTGTTGCCATGGTCGTGCCTTTGAAGAGAGTGGTTGTCAACTTCCAGGCTCCTCAAGGGTCAGTCCTAGCGCCGGTGTGAGGATCACCAAGGAAGGGTTTGAAGTCAAGGGTGTACTTCTCTATGACGACCTTGAGAAGACCGTAGGCGGTGTTACCGGCGGTTGTCGTCTACTGGGGGTATGTAGTCTGATACTGACTGGTGTAGCCCGCGTACACCCCCTCACTGACTGCCCATATGCGGAACCGCGGCTCCCAGGTGGCGTAACTGTCTTCCTACGCTCGGCGGGAGGATTGGTCTCAGACAACTTGGGAGGCTTCGCCGTCGGCAGAGTTTCTAGGACAGCTTGCTTGAGCTATGGAGACAGGGGATCTTCCCTCAGTCCCAGGCTCATGCGGAGCATCTGGACCTCTAAAGACGCTGGGTCTGTGATTTCCCCGATCGTGCCGCTTGGGCCTGCTTTGCCGCTCGGTGCTCCTTTGCGTGCTGAGCGAGTCCGATGTCGTTTTTCTAGGTGTGCAAGGTACATTCGTAGCATGCCTTCCTCGTCACTAGCATCTAAGTCCGACTCTAGAAGGTCGTTGGACGGCTCAACATCGAATGCTCCTAGAACTGCATCGACGTCAGCTGCAACCTTACTCTCGACTGTCATTTTGCCCTTGTGCACTACATCGCATAGTAGCTTCTGCTGACGCTCCTGCTCTTGTTTTTGTTGCTATAACTGTGGCTAGAATACATCTTGAAAGAGCTTGAACAGATCAGCCATCTACTTGGCCGTCTGTTTAGCCTGCCGAGCTTGCTGCTCACGCAGCTCGTGCAGGCTACGTGCCAGCGAGCTTGGGCTAGACGGGGATTTGTCCCGCATCGTGCCCAGTGTGCCACCAACTACGCCAAAGGCGACAACGCCAGCATCCGTAGTGGAGCTGGTACTGCTGACTCCGGCGGGTGTGTCCTTAGACATGGAACTGGTTCGGGCATTGTAAGCATGTACTGCTGCCGCTGGCAATGCCGTTGGGTGGCACATGCTGCCGGAAGAATTTGACAACGTTTACCCCGCTCTAGTGGACATGGGATCTGTGTCGAGGCTTACCTCGACGGCCATAATAGGGGCACTACTGCTCCGTTTCAGACGTGCTTGGATGCGTTGGAAAGCTCTGATGATATGCTATAAGAATCTGATGTAATTTCACTATAAAGAAAAATTCCCACTATGATTGAGTGCAACTTCTTGCGACTCGTTTCTGCCCATTCTGGGCTGTGATCCTTGGACTCCACACTCTTCCACCTTGCTTTGCATTGGCTATTGAACCAGCGTCAGCGTGCTCCACAGAAGGCCAGGCATCCTTGAGAGTGCTTCCACTCCTCCCAGGGCATACGACAGGACAGAATTTCTGACACTGACCCACCCCTAGCCAACCCAGGAGTACAGGGGAGCCAAACCAGTAAGGGGAGGGGAATACCAGACCAGATCCAACGGCAGAGCGCCGTTGCTACTGCTGTTGCTGCTACTGCTATTGATGCTAATGCTGCTATTGTTGCTACTGGTACGGTCGTTGCTGTTACGGGGCGGTAGCTCCCACCGTTGTGGATGGTTGCTGCTATAGCCAACTGCCGTAGCCTCGCTACAGCTGCTACCCACCGCTGCAGCCGCTGGCTGCTGCTGCCTCCTGCTGTTGCACGCCGCTGCCATTATAGATGATGCTCCACGCAGCTTTCGTCACCGCAGCGGAGGCTGGGCAGTCGTCCTTGCGGCTGCTGCCCAATGTTGCAGCTGCTGGCTGCCGTTGCTACTCGCTACTACACGCAACGGTCGTTGCAGCTTCTACTCAACGCAGCTGATGCCGGTAGTGTGGTTGCACAGCTCTCAACGCGACTGCTGCCCGCTACTACAGTTGCTGGCGGCCGCTATCGCCCGCTGCTTCGCCGCACCACCGTTGCATTGCTCCTCCACACAGCTACCGTGACATTTGAAAAGGAATAGCCTAGGCAGCAGGTTGGGGCAGCAGCATTGTTGATGCAGCGTGCGGGCTTCCACGCTCGTTGCTTAAGTCAGCTGCCCCCTCAGTCTGCTGCTCTAGAGTCTAAGTCTGGAAGCTCTGGGTTTGTTACTCAGAAACGCGCGCGCCAGTGTTAGCGCCAGAAAGCAGCTGAAAACTGTAAGTGACTGAATAGGAATGAACAAAGAACAACAATGGGAGACCCCTCCAAGTTCTAGGCCCCCCCCAGCTCTGTAGAGCTTGTTACTCAGTTCAACAGCCAATCAGAAAATAGCTCAGTTCAGGCTGGCAGGTTTTCTCGGTGAGGCCTGCCAGACAGCCGACAGCCCAAAACCCGGGCGTCGTCCGTTTTGCCTGAAAACTGGACCATACCATAATACCGCCGCTGCGAACGCAGCCGTGCGGTCAGAATCTGCTAGAAAAATAGTAGCGAGGAGTTATGGCAGCCTAAACCCAGATAATGCCCACAACGGTTTATGCTGCCACACAGGGCCATGCAACATGCAACTGGGACCCTAGGCAGTGCATGACGATGCAGACGCAATGGAATGCGCTGGAACGCATGCAAGCAGCAAATGCGGTGTCAATGACCGCCGGCAGCACGACCGCCGAGGAGGCCTGCCGATGGAGCTGAGCGCGTCGCCTGAGAGAGGAGGCTCCAGCGAACTGCGAGAAGTCCTCAGCGTGCGTCGGCTCCACCGGACGACACTCCATCAGCGTCGAGTCTCGCCGTCAGTCATCTGCACGCCGATGTACACAAGCCGGGAGGACACAACAGAGCACAATGAGAGATGTGCAAAAACCAACACTCCCCCATGACTCACAGGCGTAGTGCACATGGGCGGACAGGGACATGGTCAACATCCAGACTCCCCCAGGGCATGCAGAGACGCAGGCAGAGATAAAGAGAGAGCCACTCACGGACGTACACCGACCGAACTCACAGCCTTCTTGAACGAGTCGCGCTTCAGTGCCTTGGTCAGGAAGTCAGCCAACTGCCGTGCTGTCTCAACCCACACGATGCTGATGCTGCCGTCATGCAACAATGAACGCACATAGTG
>SZWC01001147.1:147432-164829 GCA_023375785.1 Penium margaritaceum
CCCAACCGCACCCAACCGCACCCAACCGTGCCCAACCGCAGCAGACCACACCCAAGCTGTGCATGCAGACTACAGCCTTGTCATTCAGCTGCACTCTGCTGCCGCCGCCGCCGCTGTCGCTGCCGCTGCTACTACTACTAGTCGTCTTCTACTCGTCTGCGAGTCATCCGTTGCAAGGAGCTTAAGCGCAAGAAGAACAGATGCTGGTGCGACCGAATCATGGCGCCGACTGTTGCACACTGCGACTGTTGCACACTGCGACTGTCGCACACTGCGACTGTTGCACACTGCGACTGTTGCACACTGCGACTGTCGCACACTGCGACTGCTGCACACTGCGACTGTTGCACACTGCGACTGTTTCACACTGCGACTGTCGCACACTGCGACTGTTGCACACTGCGACTGTTGCACACTGCGACTGTTACACACTGCGACTGTTGCACACTGCGACTGTCGCACACTGCGACTGTTGCACACTGCGACTGTCGCACACTGCGACTGTTGCACACTGCGACTGTTGCACACTGCGACTGTTGCACACTGCGACTGTTACACACTGCGACTGTTGCACACTGCGACTGCTGCACACTGCGACTGTTGCACACTGCGACTGTTGCACACTGCGACTGTTGCACACTGCGACTGTTGCACACTGCGACTGTTGCACACTGCGACTGTTGCACACTGCGACTGTCGCACACTGCGACTGTTGCACACTGCGACTGTTGCACACTGCGACTGTTGCACACTGCGACTGTTGCACACTGCGACTGTTGCACACTGCGACTGTTGCACACTGCGACTGTTGCACACTGCGACTGTCGCACACTGCGACTGTTGCACACTGCGACTGTTGCACACTGCGACTGTCGCACACTGCGACTGCTGCACACTGCGACTGTTGCACACTGCGACTGTTTCACACTGCGACTGTCGCACACTGCGACTGTTGCACACTGCGACTGTTACACACTGCGACTGTTGCACACTGCGACTGTCGCACACTGCGACTGTTGCACACTGCGACTGTCGCACACTGCGACTGTTGCACAGGCGACACGGCTTCCACTCGTCTAGTGACGTGGCGAGGTCGTCGCCTCAGTCAAAGGGAGACAAGTCTTTTCGTTTGTTCTTCCCTCTTGTATGGTCGCACTCGATGCGAGAGTGTCCACGTCACCTCGTCAACTGTCACCTCGTCAACTGTCACCTCGTCAACTGTCACCTCGTCAACTGTCACCTCGTCAACTGTCACCTCGTCAACTGTCACCTCGTCAACTGTCACCTCGTCAACTGTCACTCCGTCAACTGTCGCTTGGCGTCGCATTGTTGCTTGACGCTGGCGGCAGTTCACGAGCGGTCAGTCTAGCCACCCCCACGACGTTGGTGGCACTTTTTCCCTTTTCGCCCTGGGTGGTAACCCAAACTTGCAGGGTGACAGTTCCACCCTTCCCTCCCCACCGGACCTGAAGGAGGTCCATAAAATCCGGCAATTTCATTCCACATTGGGACCAAATCATTTGAGGCCAAAGCATTCGGCCCAAATACACCGGCCCCAAGTTTTCTTATTGATCTCTTTTTCTGCCACTTTAGTATGATGGTTTCCTTTTCTTTGGTATGACTATGTCATTTTCTGCCACTGTGGTTTCTTGTTCTGGTACAATGGTTTTCTTGTTCTTGTTCTTGGTCTCAAACGTGGGCATCGTGGCTTGGCGAAAGAGCGTCGAGTGCGGGGCAGACAAAGGAGTGACTTGGCTGTTTGGGACGACTTGGTGGTCTTTTAGGTCGTAGCAATGATGGCTGTGGTGCTTTGGTGGTATTTTTGGGGGGGTTGCTGAGCGAGCGTGTGTGCTTAGGTGGGTTTGCTGTGATGGGCTTCCGAGTGGTTTGGTGGCATTCTCAAAACGGGAAATCGAAAAGAATTGCTTGTGCGGATTCGTCGTCCCGCTGGACCTGCATGTCCCTGCGCTCAAGTGCCGAACTTGGTTATACGCTGAACATGAAGTGGAAAAAGAAATTGGTTTCTCTGCTTATTCTGATGCTGACATGTACGTCATGTTTCCCAAAAAAAGAAAAACAAGTCCCACAACGGCCGCGCCCTGCCTCGCCCCACTCCGTCCTCAACCCAATCCGCACTCGCCCCACCCAATCCCGCTGCACCCCATCCCGCCCCGCGCAACCCCGTCCAACCCTGCCTTTCCCCTCGTCGCCTCGCTTCATCTCGTTCCGCCTCTCCTCAGAAACTTTACTTCGTAGACGTTTTGAAAAGCGTGTGAGAAATGCGTACCCCTGCCGCCTCGCTTCATCTCGCTTTGCCTTGCCACAGCTCACGCCCTCGGGTCCCTCCCTGGCCCTCCCCGTGCCATCCTGCTCCGCCCAGCCCTACCCCGCCCCGCCCCATTCCACCCATCCTCATTCCCCAGCCCCCTTCTTGCCCCGTCACCTGGCGCCCCACCCCACCCCACCCCACCCCGCCCCGCCTCACCCCGCCCCGCCCCGCCCCGCCCCAAGACTGGCCGCTTGTCTCACTGGAGGAACAAGAGTGTTTATCCTTCCTCCTTTCCTTCTTCTCGGTCTTTTTCTAATTTCCCCTTTTTCTTCTGTGTTGGCGTACTGGCAGGTCTCCATCGTCGCGTGGCTCATGTGCTGCTCGCACGTGTCGAGGCGNGTGCTCATTGCCAATGCCAAGAAATGATGTCCAACCAAAAGCAGCGAAAGATTGTGAAGTGTTTTGGGTTAGAGGAAGCCCCCTTAGTAACGTTTTGTGTAGGAGGGCAGGTTGCATAGAACACAGTGTGACAGGTAAAAAGGCGGAGAGACGGCAAAGATACGCTTTGAAATGTAGAAGTCAAGTTACAGTTGTCAAGTGCATGGATGTAGTCTCACCAAGTGCGCACAACTTGGCGCATAAGTACGGCCAACCTGTTACGAAATAGACTAACTTGATTGAAAGATCCAGAACAAGAGCAGAGGAGAACTCGACAGGCGTACACACTCTTCGACTGAATGGTATGGAAAGAAGCGCAAGATGGAGATTCAAAAACATTACGCAGTTGGATTATGAACGAGCAAGGATAGCGCCACTCACAAAATGGACCAGAGATGGTCACTGAGAAAACTCTGGAGAGCACGTGAGGGCGTGCCAGTTGTTGATGTTGTCAAGTGTTCATGGAGGGTCAGCCATGGCTACAACTCTAGCGAGCCATGGCCACAACTCCAAAGGTCCCCATGACTGACACACGAGTATGGCTCTTATCAAAGTATGGATTCCTTGAAGCAGACTTGCCTCTCAAAAGTGCCCAACCTCCGTGGACGTGAGCTGAAAACCTTGAAAAATCTCATGTGGAGGAGTTGAAATAGCTTGTCCTGTGCATCCTATGCATAAGGGAGGATGTTGAGATGTGAGTCATTCTCGTCTGTTTTTACAGCATTTTGTGACCAGTCGGTCGTGTCCATGCTCGTGCAGATCCATGATGCCGACCCAGCTCGTGCCGGAGGACAGACAGGTGGTGGCTGGACCCAACCGCAACTGCCTGATTGCTGCCACGGCGTCCCGGGTGCTTGCTGGGGTGCTTCGCACTTTTTCTGCAATCCCTAGAGTTTTCTTGGTGGACTGGGTCTTGAGCCCGATTTGCATGTTTTGCATTGCTTGTCCATTAATCGTGCCGGACCTGTGCGTGTGACCAGTGGTATCGGCCGCCTCGAGATTCTACATCTCCAGGTTAAGATGGTATTGCGTTTGGATGCATGTGCGTAGAGTTACGGCCAAAACAATGATTTTGGGCCGGTTTTAGGACAATCTAACAACGACGTTTGCGTCAGGCGCCGTGCGCCGCGGCTGGTATTTATGTTGTGTGGTTGTCAGTTGTATTTCCTCTCTGCATTACTAAGTTATCGGAGCTTATGAGACTTTGCGCATCTCCCTAGCTTAACTCTTAACGTTTCTTGCACCTGCTTGCTTGCTAGTGTGCCAGCTGACTAGACTATGTCGCCACGTCAGCAGCAACAAGGTTAGGAAGCTTCCTAGCAGTTTCTTGTGGTATCACGGAGGTGAGGCATCCCTCGCTGAGCTGCGTAGTAGAGACGCAGCAGTTGTCGCACTAGTTATTGCGACCCCTCCTACGCCTCTGTCCCAATTCACCATTCCCACCTCCACCGCTTCTTCCTCCTCTACCCTGAGCGACCAGACTCAAGGTGTTGCAGCGGCCGCACAAGCAAAGAAGGGGAAAAAGAGGCGTGGTAAGGGACATCAGCAGTAGTAGCAGCAGCCAATGAGTAGTGGTAATGGACGTTTTGTCCATAACCACAACAGTGCAACCGCTTATTGCTACACAGAGTGTGCGCAACCCCTTGATTTGCCTTGGATTATGCGCGACCTTCAGGCGACGCATGCGTAATGGATGTCCTCCAATGACACACGGACGATTTGTGCCGCACCCATGACTACAACAAATACAACCGCTTCACCAGGCAGCGGTGGTAATATAGACCCTCGGGATCGCACAATCGCAGAGCTTTGTCAGCTGCTAGCACTACGCACTCAGAGAGGTGCGAGTGTTTTGTCATAGCCGAGTGGTTCCTAGAAAGCTTGTTTTATTGATTCTATTGCCCGTGATGATTCTTGTGGGGGAGCTCAGTCGCCCCGTGATGAGGATGGACCCGTCACTACTGACTGGCCTGACGAGTCATAGGTCTGTGATGTTCGTCGTTGTCTCGGGTCCTCTGCTTCCCGTCTAGCGTAGGCAGAGCGTTCTGTGGCATGTTGTTTAGTGTCGACGATTGGTCGTAAGCCGAGTGACACATGGATCACTGACTCTGGTGCCACCCATCACATGACTTGACGTCGTGGTGACTTCGTCGTGCTCTGTCCCGTTGCATCCGTTTGGTCTGTTCGTACAGAGTCTGGTCAGTCGTTGCTTATGTAGGAAGTTGGGGTTGTGCGGTTTGATGGTCCGTCTGGCCCCTTGTACATTTCCAACATGCTCTTTGTTTCTTCTCTTGAGCCTAGCTTGTTTCCTGTTCATGCTTGCACAAGGATGGGTCTCTCTCTTGGGCACTCCGGTGACTCTAGCACTGTGACTGCTCTCGACAATCATGCCGTTGTTCTTCGTAACTTAGTTTTCGATGACCTGTATCGTTTGTCTTATACCACTCCCTCTACCTCCTCTCCTTACTCCGCATCTGCATGTGGCTTTGTCACTATTGTTCTCTCTCTATAACACCAGCGTTTCCTGTATCGCCGCCTTTGTCATGTGAGCTCGGACATTGTGTCCAAGCTTATTCATACTCAGTCAACCCTCGCTCTTGATGTGGTTCCCTTCGAGTAGCTGCCCAAGACTTATTGTCTCTTCTGCGCTGAGGATAAGATGCATGGTTGCACTTATCCTGACTTCACTTCCCGGACATTACGATCGCTTGAGTTGATCCACTCAGACCTTCTTGGCCCCCTCCCTGTTGAGTCCCTCTCAGATCGGGGGCGATATGTCCTCACCTTGACCGATGAATTTACCCGGATGAGGTGGGTCTATAGCGTCTGCCACAAGAGCGATGCCGCCTTGGCAGTTCGCCTATGGCTAGTGATGGTTGAACACCAATCTCATCAGACCTTCCACACGTTCCACTCGGATCATGGTGGTGAGTTCTTAGGCGGACACCTTCTTTGCAGAGCGCGGTATTTTTCACCAGCTCTCTGCCCCTATTACACCACAGAAGAACTGAGTGTCTAAGAGTTGGAAGCGCACCATGGAGGATGTAGTCCACGCCATGAGGCCTGAGTGCGGTCTTGCAGAGTCCTTTGTTTTGAGGGATTTTCCTACACGACGTGGATATGGAAATACCTACCGCACTGTCCTCTTCCGGACCATGTCACGACGTACGAGTTGTGGTTCGGCCATCGCGCCGACCTCCATCTTGCTCGTGTTTGGGGGTCCTTACCTTATGTCTGGTACACCGAGGACCAACTGGGGTCCAAGGTCTCACCTCGGGGTCGCATGTGTGCCTTCCTAGCCATTTATTTGCGGTCGAAGGCCTGGCGCTTTTGCGACACCGCTCGTCATCACATCGTTGAGTCTCAAAACGTTCTCTTCCTTGAGGCTCTCACTTACCATGACCTATCCATCATTGTGTCGCTGGCCGCCGACCACGTTCTCACCTGTGAGGCTTCCCGGAGGATGGGGCAGTCTAGACCTACAAATGGGTCCGTCAGGGGTTTCCTCACTTGTGGTCCGGTCTCTGGCTGATGACAATCCAGCCATTATGGCTGTCGGTCTAGTGGCCTTGTCGGCTCCCTCTAGCACACCTGGTTTCGTGCCAGTCTCAGTCCCCTTTGGATCACCTGATCCCGTGCCAGTCTTAGTCCCTTCTGGCACACCTACTCCTGTGTCAATCTCTGTTCCTTTAGGCACACCTGCTTCCGTGCTGGTCTAATACCCTTCTGGCACACCTGCTTTTGTGTCAGTCTAAGTCCCTTCTGGCACACCTACTCGCGTGCCATTGTCATCCCCTTCTAGCACGCCCACTTTTGTGCATGTGCCAGTTTGCTCTAGCACAGGCATGGTTTTCTTGTCTCGTGCGTGTGGCAGTCTCCTCAGTCACACTTGGTCCTCTGTCTGCACCGGCTTCCCCGATATGTGAGCCAGCACCTCTCCATGATCGTCCTTCATCCTCTCCCCTTTCGAGTGAGCCCACAATCCCTGTGGCTATGGACATGCCGGTTGCTACGTAGCCAGAGGTGAGCACCTTAGCTTTGGACTACTCTCGTGAGCCCCGTGGCCGTCTTCAACCACTGGCGTCCAGGGCTTAGCGGACAGTCGATTCAGTATCTAGACGCTCCACTCACAGTGTTCAGAGTGACGATCCTGGCACAAAGGCCCTTGGTCTAAGTGTCCAAGCGGACTACACAGAGGTGCATCCGGTGTTACCTGTTAGTCATTAGTTGGTCTCCCGAGAGTTCTCAGTCGCTTGCAATGCTGCAGTCGACCTTGTCGTGGTCAGACTGAGTCCAGAGGCATGTGTCTTAGCCATCTAGAGCTCTCTCTCACTTGATCCAAGCATGTTGAAGGAGGCAATCTCGGCTGAGGATGCATAGTTGTGGCGTGATTCTTGTGAGAGACATCTGTGAGCACGGTGTCTATGCGACTGTCGACCTCTCGCTTGGGCGGAAGGCTATACAGGCCAAGTGGGTCTTTTCGGAGAAGGTGACGCTTGATGGCAAACTGGATCGCTACAAGCCCCACTAGACAGTCAAGGGGTTCTCACAGGTTGAGGGTGTAGATTTCATTGGTACCTGGCCGCATGACCACTACTCACGATATTTTCGGGTTTGTTGCTCACCAGGACTGGGAACTGCACCAGATGGATGTGAAAAATATTTTCCTCCATGGCATCTTAGAAGAGGAGATCTACATGGTCCAGCCACCTGGATTCGAGGCCTATGACAAGGTCTGGCACTTGCACAAGGCCTTGTACAACTTGAAACAGTCACCCAGGTGCTAGAACTTGGAGATCACGGGCACACTGATACATGCCGGTTACGTGTAGATTGACGCCGACCCATCCCTCTTTCTTAGATGGACAGCTAAGAGCTTCACCACTATCCTGGTCTACGTGGACGACTTCGTGATTGCGTCTCTTTCTGTGGAGGCTGTGAAGGAGGCCAAGGCTGCCTATAGGATGAAGGACCTTGGTCCTATAGCTGTACTTCTTCGGATGGAGATCATATGGGATTGTGAGTGACGGACACTCTTGCTACATCAGGCATGTTATGCCTGCGTTTTGGATTAGTGGTTTGTTGACCTCTTGGTGCAGTTCCTACAAACTCCACTCCCATCACAACTGACGGGCATGATGTTCTGAAGGTCGATGATCCAGCACAGGGGAATACAATGGACGTGGACTTGTACTTCTGCCTCATTGGCTCTTTGATGTACTTGAACACTACCACACGACCTGACATTGCCTTCACCATCAACCTCCTTGTACAGTTTCCATAGTGTCCTCAGGCGAGAGCCCTTCATGCAGTTGTGCAAGTGGTGTGGTACGTGGTCTCCACACTATACCTCGGACTCTGCTTTCGACGGTAGTGTTCGATGGAATTCGCCGGATACACAGGCAATGACTGGGTGCGGAGCCCTAATGGACGCAGTCGGACAAGCTACGAATTTCTACTAGATGGAACCCCTATGTCGTGGTGTAGCGGCAAGTAGGGATGTATCACACATAGGTCATCAGAGGCTGAGTATGTTGTGTTGGGGGCTAGGGTTGCTGAGGTAGTGTGCCTGCATTGTCTGTTTCCTGAGTTGCGTTAGTCCCTGCCTTGCATCGTTTTGCATTGTGACAGCCAAAGTGTTCTTGCCATTGTAGAGAACTTTGGCGTCTTTTATGTTTTCACGAAGCAAATTGCTATTGAGCATCACTTGTGCGTGATGTTGTGGAGCGACAAGTGATCTCCGTCATCTGGGTCGGCACGGACATGCAGCGTGCTGACTTCCCGATCAAGGCACTAGCGTGTGGAAAGTTCATGGTGACCATTTGTTCTGTCAAGCTTCGCCCCTTGCCTAAGAGTTGCTGAGAGTGGGGTGTGTGAGTATGGACTGTTGAGCATCTCATAACACACTTGTGTTAGTTCTACACGTGTATGCACATGCATACCACCGGTTCATGGAGGATTGTTGTGAAGTGTGTCATTCCTGTCTGTTTGTACAGTTTTTTGTGACCACTCTGTCGTGTCCATGCTTGTACAGATCCCTCATACAGACCCAGCTGGTGTGGGAGGACAGACAGGTGGTGGCTTGACACACCCGCAGGTGCCTATCAGCTTCCACGACGTCCCGGGTGCTTGTTGGGGTGGTCTACAGTTTTTTGTGCAGTCGTTAGAGTTTTCTCGGTGGACTGGGTCTGGAGCCCGATCTACATGTTTTACATTGTGTGTCCATTGATCGGTGCTGGACCTATGCGTGTCACCAGTTGTAACGTCCAGCTCGAGATTATGCATATCTAGGTTCAGACTGTGTTGCGTTTGGATGTGTGTACATAGAATTATGGCCAAAAAATTGTTTTGGGCCAGATTTAGGATAACAAGACACTACCGTGTGCGTGACCCACCGTGCGCCGCGGCAGTTATCTATGCTTTGTGCTTGTGAGTTGTCATTTCTCTCTACATTACGAAGCAATTGAAGCTCATGAGAGTTTGCGCGTCTTTCTAGCCTAACTCTTGCTGTTTCTTGCACTTGCTTGCTTGCTTGTGTGCCAGCTGACCAGACTGTGTCGCCACGTCAGTAACAGCAAGGCGAGGAAGCTTCCTAGCAGATTCTCGACATGCAGCTTCGTGAGCCATGGACCATGACTAAACCCATGACTTTATCAAGAGGAGAAGACGGGAGAAATACACAACCCATTATTGCACTCTTAAACTTCCTATCCAATGTTATTTCTTTTGTCATGTCTAGGCATGTGGTAGTAAATGGCATGGGAGAGTGTGCAAATCAGTGTGTGGAAGAACCAAGAGATTCACACGCACACACTCATGCACACCATGGAAGTGAGAGGAAATCCTTAGCAGGTAAAAGCAAGAGGTGATGGGGAGTAAACGTGAAAGGGCGTGATGTCAAAGCCGGTTGACCAAACCAACCATGTGAGACTTCAGCATGGATTTCGGTCGTTATCCCGGGGTCAAATCAAACCTGCCTGGAGAGAGCTTGTGATGGTTATCTCACACACCGAGAAAGAACTCAACTGTGTGAACTTGTTGATCAGCAACCCGACGATGCCAATGCAACAATCTTTCACATGCGAAGTTTAAGAACCACTATCTTCATCGTCCACGAGTGTATGTCACCTGAACTATTTCTGCTTTACACTAATGAAGTACTTTTAAACATCTTTGTCAAAATGCCATCTGTCGGCATTGCCCTCTCACCATCAACCCAAGATGGGCACATTCAATGATTCGAGTGTAGAATCATCCATTTCAGTCGGACCACGGTGCTCCATCCACACAATATGATGTGCGTTCATTGTGACAGCGCCTTAGAGCCCAACATGTACAAGTCACTTGTGGTGATGTGCATATGGACAGGGTCATGTAGGAGTTGATGAAGGCGTAAGGGAGAGAGTAGAGCTAGCGAGTACAGGAAACCATTGATAGAGGGGAAGTCATGTCGGTTTGTCATGAGGGTTGGAACTTGCTAGAGTGAGTGTGAGGTACTATGTTGCATGCAGGAAATTGAGCAAGGGAGCGAGCAAGAAAGCAAGCTGTGAGCTCACTTGCGCTCTTGAGCTTTGTCGCGCCACACGAGTGTGAAGAAGCACCGTTCTACAGAAAGAAAAAACCAATATGTGAGATACCAAGAAACCTGGCAACATATCTAGTGGTATGAAGATGACTACTCAAACTACACCCAGAGGCATTTATTCACCATTTGGCCAGATGTAACATCATTGCAAGAGTGCAACATTTATTGGAGGAAAAACAACAACCTATTGGGGTCCTGGAGTACAAGAGAAAGAGTTGAGCAACACAGATGGGCTCTCCCACACGCTATGTGCCCACATTTCCTCCATACTTGTCGGCTACAATGTCACCAATGTATCTCCCATGGTGCCTCAGCCAGTGCTAGGATTCCTCGTCTGTCAATCATCTAAATGGATGGGGTGAGTGTGCAGAAATGTCAGAAATGTCATGTCTGTGTTTATGACGCACATGACGACAAGTGAATAGATCACTTGCGCATTCATAACTCCACATACAATACTCCTCCATGACCCATAGACAAACAACCTACACCATGAACCAGAACATGACATGAAGGGAAAATCATGGGCAATGCGGGGAATCACAAATGACAATGAAAAAACAAGAAGAAAAAAAGGCATCAATCAGGCGGATAACGAGCAAGCAACAAGCCAAATTCATGCACAAGTACCTTAAACACACTTCTACTGAGGGCCTACGTGAGGATGTCAACACCTTCTTGACGACCTAGAGAACCTTCACTTCTCTCTAGCAACAATGCGCTCACGTATAGAATGATGTTCAATTTTGATGTGCTTTGTGTGTGGATATGCATGCTGTCGTGCTCAGTGATTGATCAAATGCTTTGGCTCTCACAGTGCAGAGAGATGCAACGAATGGATATGCACAATCGCTGTTGCAGGCAACAAAGCCAAACACTTCCACATGCACCTGCACCGAGCGCGAAATAATCAACCTCGCTCGGACTGTGCGCCAGGCAACCTGGGTTCCACTGGTCCACAAGATGGTTTTCCCGCCGACTAGGAAGGTGTATCCTGTTTGGCTGTGATCATCGGTGTCGTGTGCACGATCTCTGTCAGTGTACCCTTCAAAGAAGACAAAGGAATATGCATAATAGTATTTCCTGGTGCGCATTGAAGATAGCACACAGCAAATGACATAAAAGGCTGTCTCAAATTGCCACTCTTGTAGTAGTTGCGATAACTAAGCAAAGCATTTGACTAAAAAATACACATCTGCCTGTGTGGTGTTGGCAAGCTAAATGAGGAAACCTGTCCCGTTAAGGTAATCCGGATCATGTACCGTCTTCCCCTGTTGTGATATATGAAAGGTTTATAGCAACCGCTGGCCCATTGGCACCATCGACGTCGACAAGAAGGATGCATCAGCCAGCTGGGAGGAAATATGGTCTCAAAGGTTGCAAACATACACAACCTGGTGGATATGCAGTGTACAATGCTAACAATCATGCTCTAGATCCATTTCCAGAAAGAATGAGCGTCTTGACCGCCTCGATGGCAGCGTGGCAGGAGGACTCAATGAGGAGGTCATCGACATCGACGAGAATGGCCACAAAGGGCTCCAAAAAGGCACCAAGAGATAATGCCAGATTGACAGTGTTGCGACTATAGCCTCCTTTCTCCATAGTACATGAGATATCCATGTCCCAGCATGGAAGGGATTTTTTAAAACCATACAGAGCATTGCGCAATCATGAAACATCGTTGGTGTTGTTGAAAAAACCCGGTAGCTTAATTGTGTGGATTTCCTTGTCAAGACGTCTCTGGAAGAACACATTGTTCATGTCCATCTGCTCTAGTTTTCAGTCATTATGTGCAACGGGCTCAGAAGTGCACGGACGGAAGTGTATAGCCCAACTCAAGGAAATCTCTCATCAAAGTTGATACTTGGAATCTGTGAGAACCATTTTGCGTCCATAACAACCTTCTAACAATATACATTCCATTATCCTTCAGCTTGCTTCAAAGGGCCCGGCAAGCTGAGACATCCTTCCATCCTCGAAGCAGATCGACCAGCTTTCAAACACCATGCTATTTGAGGACATCCAACTCCTCATGCATGAATGTTTTCGTATATGTCAGAATCGGCTACCTCTCTCGCCTGCCAAACTATGGCCGGCTCAGGTGGAAGTGTGGAAAGACTCCTGGCCGCAAAGCAGACAGCAACATAACCTGAGATGAAGGCATCAAGGGCACTACCAAAATCATGTGCTATCAACGCCAAATCCACTGTAGAGTTGGGATGAAGGGCAACGACAAGGGTAAGCGGCAAGGGAAGGTGAAGCAAGCCACAAACAAAGCAAAGAAAGCAACAAAGGAGTCAGGAAATAAGGAGAGCCAAGAGTAGATGGCGTTACTCCTGGCTCCTCTCTGGCCAAACCGCCAGTTGACCGTCCACCCGAACGCCTTGCGGAAATTTAGGGGGTTTCCAAGGTCAAGGCATGGGATAAGGTATGAGGAGGAGCAGCCCGTATTTTTCTTGGAGGCGCGAGTGAAAGGCATCAAGCGGAAGCTGGGGATTCTGCTGGATTGTGGCATGAGACAGGGCTTTGTGAGCATGGAATGTGCTTGGAAGTGGGGCCTTGCGCTCACGAGCGAGAAGCGGACCGCTAACCAAGTGGACGCCATGATTGAAATGGGGTATCTGGCCCTTCCTCTCTTCATTTACGTGGGGAATTTTTGCATACCGACCGTATACCGGGTGTGTCTGATGAAGGATTACAATGTGATCCTTGATCATGACTTCCTCCACAAGTACAAACCCCGTCAATTGGGAGGCGTTTACAGTCTCAGTCAAGCTTGGAGACAAGGAGCATCCCCTGCCTTCGTGGTCCAAGGAAGAGGCCGCGAAGGAGGATACTTGCAGGGAGGAAGCGTCGCAGCAGCCGGTGCCTCACAAGGAGGAATTGGTACCTATGATGTTGAACTTGGTGTAGCTCAAGCGCACGATTAGAAAAAAGGAGCAGATTGTTTTGGTGTTCGTGCGAGAAGTGGAGGAAGATTTTGATGAAGTAGAGGACATTGCGCCTGCTGTGGCGCATCCGGCGACTTGTGAGCAGCCATGGCCTCAAGACAAGTTTGTCGTGGTGCCAGAGGAGCTTTGGAAGGTGTGTACGGAGCTCAAGGACGTGTTCCCCGACACCCTCCCGATGGGTATACCACCGAAGCGGGACGTGGACCATCACATCAACCTCAAACCTGGAGGGTGTCGGCCTGTTCGTACAACGTATTGCATGAGCAACATGCCACTACAGGAGCTCAAGAAACAGCTGACAGAGATGACGGAGTAGAGCTTCATCCGCCCATGCTTGTCTCCTTATGTTGTACCTGTCTTGTTTGTGAAGAAAAGATGGGGGAGATGCGCATGTGCGTGGACTACATGGTGTTATTCAAGTTGAACATCAAGAACCGGTACCCATTTCTAAGAGCGAAGGAGCTCTTCGATGAGATCCATGCAGCTCTCTTTTTCGCGATGATCGACCTCCGATCCGGCTACCACAAGATCCGCATCGCAGCAGATGATATGGAAAAGACGGCCTTTCGTACCCGCTATGGTCACTATGAGTTTGTTGTGATGCCTTTTGGGTTGTCAAATGCACGGGCCACTTTCATGGCGGTAATGAACAACATCTTCATGCCGTAGTTGGATGAATTTGTGGTGGTTTACCTCAACGAAATCTTGGTTTATAGCAAGATGGCAGAGGAGCATGAGGAGCATGTGAAGAAGGTCCTCACATATTTTAGGAAGGATAAATGTTCTGCAAAGCTCACCAAGTGTGATTTCGTAGTGAAAAAAGATGATTTCCTTGGACACATAATGTGCAATGGAAAGATGGCCATGGACCCATGCAAGGTTTCGGCCATGCAAGGGTGGCCGAAATTGCATAGTGTGCATGATATGCAAGTGGTCCTTGGTTTTTGCAATTACTACCGCAGGTTTATCCTTAACTATGCGGAAGTTTCAGAGCCACTCTCCAATCTAACTCGCAAGGATCGCAAGTGGAGTTGGAAGTTAGCAAACAAGAAGCCTTTGAGAATCTCAAAAGGGCTCTGACCTCCCCGCCGGCCTTGCACTTGGACGACAGCGGCCATGAGTTTGAAATAGCAATGGATGCATTGGACCTAGCTATTGGTGGGATCCGTTTACAGGACTTTGGCAGTGGCTAACAGCCGGTCTCCTACTACTCGTGAAATTTGTGCAAGGCAGAGCTAAACTACACCACACACAACAAGGAGATGCTCACTGTGGTCGTAGTCTTTGAAAACTAGCAGTGCTACCTCGAGGTGCACAAATGCATGGTCTACACCGACCACCATGTGTTGAAATACTTCAAAGTGCAGCCAAACCGGAATCGGTGTCCTGCGCGTTAGATGGATTACCTTGAGTTGTACTTCCACTACAAGATCGTGTACCGGCCAGGTCGCATCAACCCACCTGACGCACTCTCACAGAGACCGGACCTGATGATGCGGGTCGCATCTCTCACCATCCACGATCCACGAGGATGCCTTCCTTGCGAAGCTCTTCGTGGAGGGTTACAAGGCGCATGGGGAGTACGACGCTCAGAGATTTTTCTTTGAGGCACCATATTGGCGATGCCGCTACTCGCGACAGGTGGTGGTTCCCTCGGTGCCCGCGCTTTGGCAGCTGATTTTGGAGGAGTGCCATGATAGTGGCCCAAGCGGTCACTTCTCAGCCGACAAGACGTTGAACACAGTGGCTTGCTTCTTTTGGTGGCCCACCATGTCGTTGGAGGTGGCTGAAATCCCTTGCCCTGAAGTTGTGACGTGTTCCAATCCCACAAGAAACGGAGGACGAAGTCACGGGATCACCTCCAACCCTTGCCCATCCCCGAGCAGCCGTGGCAAGACATCTCCATGGAATTTATCACGGGATTTCCTAAGACAGCGGCAGGTCACAATGCGGTGTTGGTCGTGGTGGATTGCTTCAGCAAGATGTCGCACTTCATCGTGACGCATGATACGTTGAGCATGGAAGGCATTGGTTGGCTATTCCTCGAGCACATGGTGCGTCCCCATTGCGTGCCACGATCCATTGTAAGCGACCATAGCCTGTGTTTCATGAGCAAGTTCTAGCGAGATTTCATGGAGCGGTACGAAAGCAAGGTCCAGCTGTCGACCAGTTTTCATCCCCAAACTGACGGACAAATGGAGCGGACGAACCAGACACTGGAGAAGCTCCTTCGTACAGTGGGTGATCTGGAGGAGACAGCGTGGGACCAGCGGTTTCCGGTCACTGAACTGGCATACAACTCCGCCACATCCGCCTCCACCGGCAAGGCACCATTTGAGGTGCTGAAGGGGACGGTGCCTGCCACACCCCTCAGTTTGGACGTCGTAAGCAAATTCTCCGCGGTGGTGCCTACCGCACGTGACTTCAAGAATATCTGGACGGTGACGCGACAAACATTGGCAAAGGTGCAAGAGCAAGAGAAAGTGCAAGCGGACCACCGATGTTTAGAAGCAACGCTCAAGGTTGGTGATTGCATGCTTCTCAATAGCGCATACGTCAAGCTTCGCAAGATTCAATCGGACAAGTTAAGACCCCGGTGGCTTGGCCATTTTGCCTTCCATGCCAGTCCAAAAAAGTGTTCCACATCTCCAAGTTCAAGCTATACCATGATCCGACTGAGCATTGTCCTAGCCGTAGTTTTGAGCCTTCCCCTTTGGTGGTGATCAAAGACGAGAAAGAGTTTGATATGGAGGTCATCCTTGACGGCCGTCATCGTGATCGCGGCTAAGAGTACCTGGTCAAGTGGAAGGGCTATGATGCAGCCCACAACTCATGGGATCCTTCCCACAACTTCAACATTGGCGGGGTGAATGCCTTTCTCCGGGAGTACCTAGAGCAAACTGGGATGGCTCTCTTCTAAAGGGGGGGAGGGGTAGTGTAAGCCGGAGAGTGCCAATGGCACTGGTCACATATTGAGGCTTCTTTCAATATGTAATCTGAATGTGGATTTCAAATCTACAGGAAAACCAGTGCGAGATCGACCCAAGAATGGGATCAATCCATCAAGAATTGAGGAAGGTATGCCCGGCCAAAGGTTGGACCAGCCGGGGGGAAAACAGGTGATGGAATGTCATCCCCACGGACCAAGGCTCCACCCTCGGAAGACCCAACAAGGCCGAAGCGTGCTTTGGAGTCCCGTTAGTCAATGAATCAAGGATCATTGAGTACCAAGGGCGCTTTGGAATTGCACCCCAGTGTGTTATTGCCAGAAAGGGCGTTTCGGGTGGGCGTCGCCGCCGATAGCGGTGCTGCCAATGGTAGATATCCATGGTTCACGGAACAGCCAATTCTTGTTCATTCCTCTATGGAATGATGAAATTCTTGGTGCGTTGGAAAGCTGGGAAGATGAGGTATGTGATGCTGAGGAAATAACAATCATCCCACATCCATACGGAGCCGCGCATGGCTCTGTGACCTCGGATCACCTAGGATATGTCATCATGTACATATAGTCTGTATTTTGACACTTGAATAACGGGTACAATTTACTCACACTGTGCCACACGTGTTTTCGTACTCCCCCATGATGATCCTATGCTTTTGCAAACCCAGAAAGGAATACACCGGTCTCCCCTTGGGCGTCGTTGCCACCGGTTGGTGCCTACGCCATCCGGTTGAGGCTAGCACACCGCGCCCGGTTTACACTTGGTATCAAAGGGGCGCCTCGGCCATGGTGTGCGTGGTGAGAGTCGAACTGGTTACCGCTGGATCGATTTTCCGGCCGGTACCAAGGCTGCCGTCCAAACTTGGACGGCCAGCACCACCTCCCAACTTTGACAGACCATAACTCCCTCAATTCCTAGTCAATTTCTACAATTCAAATTACAACTGGTTAAGCATGTCCTATAGTTTCTGAAACATCCATCCATGCATACAAACTTACACTGTACAAGGATCTGGAGCCATCTCCCTGACAAACGGTGACTTCAGGGCATGGCACGAGGCAATAGGGAACAATCTCCCCCTTGCACCTGCCATGCCGGATGCCTTCCTGCTCACTCCTGCTGATCTTCCATAGTGCTCTCGAGCCCATCATAGTCCATAAGCCCAAGGCCCTTCACACTGAGCACATGCCAATCTCTGGGCAGAGC
>SZWC01001147.1:164840-180473 GCA_023375785.1 Penium margaritaceum
CACGAGGCAATAGGGAACAATCTCCCCCTTGCACCTGCCATGCCGGATGCCTTCCTGCTCACTCCTGCTGATCTTCCATAGTGCTCTCGAGCCCATCATAGTCCATAAGCCCAAGGCCCTTCACACTGAGCACATGCCAATCTCTGGGCAGAGCCTTGGTCAAGCAATCCGCTAGCATGTGCATCGTACTACAATGTTGTAGCACAACCTGTCCCTTTTGAACCATGTCACGTGCGTAGTGGTTAGTGCACGTCAACGTACTTCATCCTCATGTTCTGTGTCAGGTTGTTGTTCAGCAAGATGGAGCCGGTGTTGTCTTCTTGTACCACCGTAGGCTCTTGTTGCGCCACACCAAGCTCCCCCAATAGCCTCCGATGCCAAACCGCCTCTTTGACCGCTTCGACCATCGCGATGTACTCCGCTTCCACTGTGGAGGTGGTGACGCAGTCCTGCTTTCTGCTGGACCACGAGACCGCTACACCTGCGAGGAAGAACATGTAGATGGAGTTTGGCTTCCACTTGTCCACGTCGCCTGCGTAGTCTGTGTCCAAGTAGCTGACCGGACACAAGGATTCGGTCCTCCCCTTGCCGTCGAACCTCAGGCACGCGTGCCGCGTCGCCTGAAGGTAGCGGAGGATGCGCTTGACCGCCTTCCAGTGTAGTGGCCCTGGATCAGCCACGTACATGCTCACTTGACCCACCATGTAGGCCAGGTCCGGTCGAGTCACCACCATGGCGTACATGAGGCTGCCCACCGAGAACTGGTACGGCACCCCCGCCATGTCCTCCTGCTATTCTTTTGTTTGCGGCGACATTGCCGCGCTCAGGTCACAGGTTGTGGAGACAGGAGTGCCAAGAGGTCCTCCATGCCATGCCGCTTCAGCACTTCGGCCGCGTTCATGGCCTGTCCCATCTCAAGCATGCGCGCCCTCCTATTCCGTGTTATGTTCACCCTAAGATAGTACTCCAGCTCCTCCATGTCGTACATCTGAATTACATCTGAAATCTGCTGCACAGATGCTCTTTCAGCTGCTATAGAGCATGCAGATTAGAGGAACACAAAATAAGGCCGTCCACGTAGAGTGGGACAATGTAATGGAGCTTGTTATTGCACTGCACATACACACTATGATCAGATTCACAGTGCTTGATTCCAAGCTATGTCATGTAGCCGTCCATCTGCTGGTATCAACACCGCGACAACTGTTTTAGCCCTTACAAGGACATGTGCAGCTTGAACACCTTGCCCTCCGGTGAGACCACCCCCTTTGGCACCTCCATGAAGATCTTCTTGTCAAGGATGTCATTTAGGAATGCAGTTTTCACGTCTATTTGGTGTAGCTCCATGTCCTTGGCAGCTGCCACCGCGATGATCGCCTGAATGCTTGTGAACTTGGTGACGGGGGCGAATTTATCATCGTAGTGCTTGTCCTTGCATTGTGTAAACCCCTTCGCCACCAGCCGGGCCTTGTACTTCTCCAATACACACTCCTTGGTGTACTTCGTGTTGAAGACCCACTTGGAGTCCTTGACCTTGGCGTCTTTCGGCTGGTCCACGAGCTCCCAAGTGTCGTTCTCGGTAATGGACGCAAGCTCTGACTTGATAGCTGCGTCCTACTGCTCTACTTTGAGCCGTGCAAACACCTCTTACACAGTTTTTGGCTCCGCTACGGCTGCCATCATGCACCGCGCCATGCCAATCCAGCTGCCCATTTCTGCGTTGCACCGTTTTGCCACACTCCGCTGCCTTCGGCTATGTCACGGTGATTTTGGTGATGCCAGCAGCTGGTCATGCTGCCACTCCATGGTAGTTCTGTTTGCGTCCTTGGCCTCCTCTGCTTCAGCTGCTGTGTCCTACGTCTCTGCAACACCTGCATTTGCACCGTCGTCCTGTTTCGGCCCAGCACCGTTGCACTTTGATGGCACTTTGTCAGTATCGACGTCCGCTGGCTCCTCCTCATGGGTTAGGAGCTGGAACCACTCTCCCTACTTTGAAGAGTCCACAACATCGATGTCACTAGTGCTACTGCTGTACGTCTCTTTCTCATTGAACTTAATGTCACGGCTGCTAGAGAACTCCTCCTTGCTCACGTCGTAGAGCCGGTACGCCTTAAGCGCGCTCTCGTAGCCAAGGGAGAGACACTGTTTGGCACGCGGGTCCAGTTTTCTGTCACACAGTTGTGTCGTCTACACCATCGCGTGCGCCTTGTACCTGAAGACCTTTGAGTGTGCCACACTTGGCTTGCACCCCGTCCATACCACTTGCGGCATCTTCCAACCGCTCTTCCCCTTCAACACTGTGGATGGGATCATGTTGATGGTGAAGCTTGCTGTACGCACCGCTTCCACCCAAAAGTTCCACAACAATCTCGCATCCACGAGCATCGTCCGTACCATGTTCAGCAGCGTCTGGTTTGCTCACTCCGCCACGCCATTAGACGGTGGAAAGTAGGGAGTCGTGTGCTTCCAATTGATGCCGTGCTGCTTCAGCCACCCACTACAGCCCACATACTCTCCGTTATTATCGTTGCGTAGCACTCTAACCTTGCGGCCAGTCTTCCTCTCCATTGCGGTGACCTACTCCTTCAGCCGTTCGAGCACCATGCCTTTCTACTACATGAAGTGCACGTAGATTTTTCTGTTATAGTAATCAATGAAGGTGACAAGGTACCACACACCACCTTTTGATAGTGTTTGTATCGGTCTGCACACATCGATGTGCACGATCTCTAGCTGGTCCTGGGCGCGTCCCACATTCTTGTTGAACAGCTTGCGCTTCACCTTGCTTAAAATGCAAGGCTTGTACTTTTTATGTGCTACTGCATCTGCTGCCGCGTCTGCTGCACCGGTGATGTCGAGGTCGTGGACCATGTTGCGCTTCGCCAACACCTTCACGACTTTGGGCGACGAATGCCCCAGCCGCCGGTGCCAGAGCTCCAGATTAGCTCCCTCTCCTTTGGCCAAGTTGACGGCGTGTTCTTGCCATTCTGTTGCGTCTGCTACTGTGGGGATCACCTTCGTCTCCATGATGTAGACACCGCCCTCTTGCTTTGCCTCCAATACGAATTTGCCGCCGCCGTCCATGCGCACCACTGCACCTTTCCTACGGAAGAGCACCTCATACCCCTCATCTGTCAAGAGACTAACACTTAGAATGTCAGCCAGGTTGGGGACATGTTTCACATCACGGATGACACACAACATCTTCTTACCATTCACCTCCAACTCAACGTCTCCTTGGCCGGCCACCGGCTCGATCTTGACGTTCAGGACCACCATAGACTTGGCAGATTTGGTGTAGTAGACAAACCCTACCTTCTCGACTTGGGTGTGCTCCCCGGCACCGGAATACAGGCACTGACTGTTGGCCCCTTTGAGGTTGTGGTTTTTGGTGCCGTTGAGGAGCCCCTTCTTGCCTTTGGTATCCTTCCTGCCTGCCTTCGCCTCCTCCAGGCACTCGCGGGCCCAATGGCCCTCCTTGCTGCAACTGTGGAATGCACGTTTCTTGATTCCATTCTTGCCGCCACCCTTTCTGATGCCTCCCTTTTCGCCGCTACCACCACCACGTGTTTTGGTGACCAGGGCCAATAAGGACAATGAGGTCTCGCCGCCATTGCGATGTTACGCCTTGTTGCGGATGTACTCAGTGACTGCGCCATAGGTGAGTTTGTCTTCTGCCCATCCTCCAAGGACGGGGGCTCCAACTGTCAGGTAGAGCCATGAGGAGGGTCATCACCTGTAATTGACAGTTGACCTTCCTCTCCATTATCGCATTGCGAGGCGAGTGAATTGATCTGTTGCATGGCAGTGAGGATGTCCTCGCCCTCCTCGATCCTTACCGTTAGAAGCCGCTTCATTGTGAAGATCCGGTTCGCAAGCGACGTCAACTGGTGGATGGTGCAAAGCTTTTTCCATGCCTCGGTTGCCAACGTGCAGCCTTGGAAGTAGCCCCACTGGGTCTCAATGGTAGACAACAATAGGAGCATGAGCGCCTCGGTATTTTTCTTTGCGAAGACCTGCTTCTTTTCATTCGTTGCATTCTTCTCGTAGAACACCTCCGTGTCCTTCATCAGGTCGAGTAGCCCATTGTGTGCGAGGTGGATCTCAAAGTGCCACCTCCACAGACCAAAGCCAGGGCCACCCCCATATTTATGGATCAGCTGTAACTCCGTCCTCAGCGCCATGTTGTGCTTCTTCTACCCGAGTCGTCACACGTTGACAGAGAGGTTGTCCGAGACATTCGTCTTGTCCGGTACGGAAACCGTGAATGTTTGGAACCAGTCAAGGCCGTGGACCCAGAACCCTTTGTTTGAGATGTGGTTCTACCGTGGCCTGACCACGTCCAAATTTTTACAGCTTTTTTGGGCAGCATTCTTAGATGAAGTGTGCGCTTTCTGGTCGCCACACACAATGTGAGCAGAGTTTTGATGGAATTCAGGAACACCCAAAGTTCGAAGTGATGGGGATTCATTTTGAGTGGATATTTTGACAAGTACAAGGGAAGTTATAGTTCTAGTCACAAGCTTTGCAATGTATCAAACCATTGTAGCATCTGATACGCAATTCAAAGTGCGTCATTGAGTCTATGTCCCAAACAGAGCACTAGCGTGAGTGACGGGCGCCCGAAGCGCCCTGTACCCCAATGAAGCACCAGACCACCATTCCGAAGCACATATGGCTTCAATGAACCATGGGATATTACTGCTAGTATCCCCCAAGGGGCGCCTCGGCCATGGTGTGCATGGTGGGAGTCGAACTGGTCACCGCCATATCAATTTTCCGGCCGGTACCAAGTCTGACGTCCAAACCCGGACGGATATCACCACCTCCCAACTTTGACAGACCATAACTCCCTCAATTCTTAGCTGATTTCTGCGATTCAAATTACAGCTAGTCCAGCATGTCTTTTTGTTTCTGAAACATCCATCTACACGTGAAAAAATTTATTGTACAAGGATTTGGATCCATTGCCCTGAAAAGCGGTGACTCTAGGGCATGGCATCGGGCAATAGGTAACAGTTGCCACCACAAACGGAACTTTGGTAGGCGACCCAAGCCCGTCCAAGCCGGAGCTTTTTTATCCATCAAAGAAGAATGAGCCAGCTCCACACTCTTGGATACTCAGACTAGAGTTTTACTTCACAGCCATCGGCGTGGATGCCTCAGGGTACAAGGCGCTTCACGACTATGCCGTGACCCTGTTAAGAGGAGCATCCTTGGATTAGTGGGCTAATGTGATGCGGTCCAATCCACATGACAGTGGAGCAGCAGGGGTCGCCCTCATTGGGGCCGCGACCAAAATCTCAACCCCATCGGCTCTAACCTGCAGTAGTGGCGACCCTACATTCAAATGGCTGGCCTCGTGGAAGGAGTTCATGGAGTCGTTCATCAACTGTTTCACTATGGGTGACGTAAGGAACAACGTGCGTGCAAAGCTGCATCGGCTTTGCCAAACTATTGGCGTCACCAAATAATCCGCAGGTTTCATGAGATTGTTGCCAACAGTGGCTTTGAGTCCAAAAAATTGTGCTTCCACTATAGCAACGGCCTCAAGAATAACGCCCGTGCTATGACATTCATGCATGACCTCAACGATGACCTGCCGGAGATGATCGCAACAACAGAGCGGTATGACTCACGCGTGCAAAAGGCTCATGCCAGCAGCCACAAATCTTTGGAGGTAGTTATGGCAAGCAGGCTGAGAGCGACGACACAAGTGCTACAATATGCATGGAGATCAGAGTGTTATAATAGCACAAGTGCATGGAGATCAGAGTGTTACAATAGCACAAGTGCTACAACTGTGGAAAGCTTGGCCACATTGCGCATAATTGTCAGAGTCCAAAGAAGGGTGACGGCAAGGATAAGCAGTAAGGGAAGGGGAAGCAAGCCACAAAGGAAGTAGAGAAAGAAACAAAGGAGTCAAGAAATGAGTAGAGCTGGGAGTAGATGACATTACTTCTCGTTCCTCTCTGGCCAAACCGCCAGTTGTCCACCCACCCAAACGCCTCCCCACAATTAAGGGGGTTTCTGAGGTTCAAGGCATGGGCTTTTGGGTATGAGGAGGAGCAGATCGCACTTCTCTTGGAGACGTGAGTAAAAGGTGTCAAAGGGAATGTGGGGAGTCTACTAGATTGTGGCGCAAGCCACAGTTTTGTGAGCATGAATTGTGCTAGAAAGTGTGCCCTTGCACTCACGAGCAAGAAGTGGACTGCTAATCAAGTGGACAGCACGATTGAAGTGGGATATCTTGCCCTTCCTCTCTCCATTTGTGTGGGGAAACTTCACGTAACAACCGTATACTAAGTGTAACTGATGAAGGATTATGATGTGATCCTTGATTGTAACTTCCTCCTGAAGAACAACCCCCTCGTCAATTGGGAGGCACGCACCGTCTTAGTCGAACGCGTAGACAAGGAGTATCCCCTACCTTTGTCGTCCAAGGAAGAGGTCTCAGAGGAGGAGACTTGCGGGAAGGACGTGTCACAGCATGTGGCACCTCACAAGGAGGAATTGGCGCCTATGATGCCGAACTTGGTGCTGCTCAAGTGTGCGATTCGAAAAATGGAGCAGATTCTTCTGGCGTTTGTGCGAGACATGGAGGATGATTTTGACGAACCAGAGGACGTTGTGCTTGCTGTGGTGCATGGAGCAACTCGTGAGCAGCCAGGGGCCCTAGGTAAGTTTGTCGCAGTGCCCAAGGAGCTTTGGAAGGTGTGTACGAAGTTCGAAGACGTGTTCCCCGACACCCTTCCGAGGGGTCTGCCACCGAAGCACGATGCAGACCATCACATCAACCTCAAACCTGGAGTGTGTCAGCCTGTTTGTACAATGGACTACATGAGCGACGTGCAGTTGCAAGAGCTCAAGAAGCAGCTGACTGAGATGATGGAGCAGGGCTTCATCCGCCCATCCTCGTCTCCTTACGTTGAACCTGTCCTGTTTGTGTAGAAAAGATGCAGAAGATGAGCATGTGCCTGGACTACTGGGTGTTAGATGAGTTGACCATCAAAGGCCGGTACCCACTTCTACAAGCTGAGGAGCCCTTCGATCAGCTTCGTGCAGCTTGCTTCTTCAAAAAGATCGACCTCCAATCTTGCTACCACCAGATTCCCATCGCAGTAGATGATTTGGAAAAGATGGCCTTTCGCACCCGCTATGGTCCCTACGAATTTCTCGTGATTCCTTTCAGGTTGACAAATGTGCCAGCGACCTTCATGGCGGCAATGAACAACATCTTCAGGCCGTACTTGAATTACTTCGTGGTGGTTTACCTTGATGACATCTTGGTGTATAGTAGGATGGTATAGGAGCATGAGGAGCATGTGAAGAAGGTCCTCACGATTTTGAGAAAAGGAGAAGTTTTTTGCAAAGATCACTAAGTATGAGTTTGCAGTGGACAAACTTTGAATTCTTTGGATACATAATTTGCAATGGATAGATTTCCATGGACCCGCGCAAGGTGTCGACCGTGCAAGAGTGGCCAAAGTTGCGTAGTGTGCACGATATGCAAGTGTTCTCTGATTTTGGCAGTCACTACCGCAAGTTTATCCTAGGCTATGGGGGAGTTTCAGCGCCACTCTCCAATATTAGTTGCAAGGATTGTGAGTGGAGTTGGGAGTTAGAAAACAAGAAGCCTTTGAGAATCTCAAAAGGGTTCTGACCTCCTCACCGGCCTTGCACTTCGTCGACAGTGGGCGTGAGTTTGAAATGGTGACGGATGCACCTGGCCATTGGTGGGATCCCTTTACAGGACTTTGGCAATGGCTCACGGTCGGTTTTCTACTGCTTGTGCACGTTTCACAAGATAGAGTTGAACTGCACCACACACGAAAGGAAAAGCTCAACATGGTCGCAGCCTTAAAAAACTGGCAGTGCTAGCTTGAGGTGCAGAAATGCACTGTCTACACTAACAACCACGCATTGAAGTACTCCAAGACGCAGCCGAACCTGAGTTGGCAGCAAGTGCGTTGGATGGAGTACCTCTAGTCACACTTCGACTATGAGATTGTGTACCCAACCCATCCAACGCACTCTCACAACGACCGGACCTGATGATGCAGGTCGCGTCTCTCACCATCCACGATGACACTTTCCTTGTGAAGCTCTTAATGGAGGGTTACAAGGCGCATGAGGAGTACGAGGCTCAGAGATGTTTATTTTAGGTGTTGTATTGGCGACGGCATTGCACACAGCAAGTGGTGGTTCTCGCGGTGTCCACGCTTGGACAGCTGATTTTGGAGGAGTGTTATGACAGTGGCCCGAGCGGTCACTTTTCCACCGAAAAGACGTTGAAGAAGGTGGCTCGCTTCTTTTGGTAGCCCACCATGTCGTCGAAGGTGGCTGAATTATGGAGGAAAAATAACATGTGTCAATTTAACAAGGCGCAGAGGACGAAGACCCCGGGTCTCCTCTAATCCTTGCCCATCCCCAAGCAGCCTAGGCAAGACATCTCCATGGACTTTATCACGGGCTTGCCCGAGACAGCGGCAGGTTACAATGTGGTGTTGTGGTGGTGGATCACTTTATGAAGATGTTGCATTTCATTGTGACGCGTGATACGGTGAGTGCGGAAGGCATGGGTCGGCTATTCCTCGAGCACGTGGTGCACCTCCATGGCGTGCCGTGGTCCATTGTGAGCGACCGTGACCTGTACTTCACGAGAAAGTTTTGACAAGAACTCATTCAGTGGTACGGCAGCAAGGTGCAGTTGTCGACTAGTTTGTATTCCCAAACTGAAGGACAAATGGGGCGGACAAACCAGAAACTGGAGCAGCTCCTTCGTATAGTGGGTGATCCAGACGAGACGGCATGGGACCAGCGGTTGCCGGTCGCTGAACTGGCATACAACTCCGCAACGGCCGCTTCCACCGACAAGGCACCATTTGAGGCGCTGGACGGGACGGTGCCCGTCACGTCCCTCAGTTTGCATGTCTCAAGCAACTTGCCTGTGGTGGAGTCTACCGCACGTGACTTCAAGAAGATTTGGACGGTGACGCGGCATGCACTGGCAAAGACGGAAAAGAAGTAGAAAGTGTGAGCAGAACGCCGATGTACAGATGCAATACTCAAGGTCGATGATTGCGTACATCTCAATAGCACGTACATCAAGCTTCGCGGGATCCGATCGAACAAATCCTCGTGGTTTGGTCCATTCGATGTGTTCAAAATGTGGACAACCGTGGTGGTGTGGTTGGCTCTTTTGCCTTCCATGCCAGTCCACGACATGTTCCACATCTCCAAGCTCAAGCTATACCATGATCCGGCTGAGCATTTTCATGGCCGCAGTTCTGATCCTCCCCCTCCGGTGGTAATCGAGGGCAAGCAAGAGTTTGACATGGAGGCCATCCTTAACAACCGTCGTCGTGGTCGCGGCCAGGAGTACCTGGTCAAGTGGAAGGGCTATGATGTGGCACACAACTCATGGAAGCCTGCTGCAACTCTTATGTTGACGGGGTGAATGCCATCATCCAGGTGTACAAAGAGCGAACGGGGACAGCTCGCTCCTAAAGGGGGTGATAGTGTAAGCCGGACAGTGTCAAAAGCACCAATAACGGCTTGAGGCTTCCTTGAATGTGCAATCTGACTGTGGATTTTGAATTTAAAGGAAAAAAAGTGCGGGATTGATCCAAGAATGGGATCGATCCATCAAGAATTGAGGAAGTTAAGCCCGGCCAAAGGTTGGACCGACCGAGGAGAAACAGGTGACAGGAATCTGTGTACATTGTGCATGCACAATGTACACACAAGGCCAAAGAGAGACGAGCAACATGAGGCTATGCTAGGCACTTCAGGAGAAAATGACCAGCAATGCAACAATTCCAGCACGTGATTGTGGCAGAGGATGTCACGGCACTAGATGCAAATGATCCTCTGTCGTTTATCCTAAACCTATAGGCACCAGGTATACCCCCATATTTTTCCTTGTCCCATCCCTTACGTTCCCCTTGAGTGACCAAGTAGGAAGCTATAGTGGGGAAGAGGAAGAGGACAAGGATTTTGTGGAAGATACAAAGGGGATGGAAGTAGAAGAGGTCATAGGAGCAGTTGTGAAAGCAATTGTTGCACAATGAATAAGCTAAATCTACAATACGCTCCACCACACAATGAGGAGTTTTGTTGCGAAATTCCACAGAGAACCCATGCCATGTTGAGAATTTTCATGGAACTGGATTACTGCAAGGTGCTCAAGCTCCGCCGCCTTGACCTCATGGATGACGTCCAAGACTTTGTGGATTGCATCACTAACGATGAAGAGGACGGCCGGGGGCAGCATAGGTACAACCGGTCTGCGGTTATGCAACAGTTAGAGGTCGCGTGTACAATAGGCATCTGCGGTCTCATCAACATGGATGGCAAGCTGGTTGTGTTGAATGTTATGCACCTTTTCCACTGGCTAGTTGGCTGGTTGCACGAAAATACAAGGCATGTACTGCTCTGTGGAGTACGTCCCCTTGCTCTGGTCTGAGATAGGCCAGGAATGCACTGCTCATAATGGGTATGTCCCCTGGAGATCATCATAGGAAACACAACATTGTGGCCTATTTGGGCCAGGCGCCGGAGCTCATGGGTCGCGGGCTCAAACCCCGCGACTGCCACATTTTTCTTTGTGGCCCACAATGGGACAGGAATCTTCTAGGAAGCTTACTAGAGCCTACCTTGAGGATGACACTTGGCAGTCTTAGGACGGGCCAAGTAGGACTGTAGGCTGAGGTTGGCTCCTATGGAGCCACTACAAGCAAAAGCATTAGCAAAGCTCTGCAAGTACAAAAGCATGTACCCTACATGCATCTTTTTATAGTTCTTGCCTTTGAGACTCCTCACAAAGTGTCCAACCAAGGATGGACACTAAAGACCTTCATGCGGACTTCGCGAGGTTGCAAGCTGAACAAACCTGAAGTGTGGATCTCTCATTCAAGGGTGATATGTTATCTTGGTTGAAGTACCAAGAGCGGTTGGCCGCCTCCCATGTCGGGACCCATTTTCTAGACCCTTGCTATCCGGCGCATTGACAAATGGTTATGGGCCCATACTTCTGGATCTAAGGCATGCTTCCAAGGCCGACTCGCACGTGGTCTTGCAGGACGCATAGGTATAACAAGGACACGAAGATCGGACGGCTCCAGTCTGCTCCATCGGCTCCATTGGCTTCTTCGGGTAGGGTGCGTGCACGTGGCGGACTAGGGGACGAGGAATAACTCTGTCTATGTTGGACAAGACCCTCAAGCCGGAACAGGAAAAAGCTCTACCCATTCTTGGTGGTTGCCCATCTTCTCTGCTTCGCTACTACTTTGCTTTGTTGAGGCCGATGAGGCTGATGAGGGTTCTGACTGCAACCGTTTTCAAAGGTACAGTTGATTCCGTTGCATACTCCTCCTGACGATGATCCCCTAAGGCGATAGTGACCACGCATGCGGCTGACCTTGCAGCATGGACAAAAATGAACAACATGGATCTCGCCATTGTGACAACCATCAATGAGACTCAACACACCCACATCATAGGATGCACGTCGGCTGCCGAGGCCTACGCAAAAATATCATGCGGTTGGAAGGAGGCAGATCTGACTGTGAGGCTGTCACCGAACACGTCCGCAACGAGTCCATGCGACGCAGTAGCAGTGAGGCAAACATTCCAGCCAATGCCTCTCGCTTTGGTGGACAAGGTGCAAGCTCTCTCTCCAGTCAAGGCAACAGCGGAAGCAGTGGCGGTGGAGGGGAAGGGGGGAAGAGTTCCAAGAAGCCTGGCAACTGTCACAACTATGGCAAGGCTGGGCACTGGGCTAGGGACTGCCGTAGTCCTTGGAAAGAAGGCGGGAAAAAAGGTGGGAAGGACAAGAAGGAGCTTACCAACATGATGGCTGAAGGATTACCCATGAAGGGGGCAGCGATCCTTAGGCCAAGGTTATTTACCCTTGACTTGGGCACCAACCACCACTCCCCAAAAGAGAAGGGTGGATTTGTCTCCATGGCCGAATCTGACATGCGCATCAAGTGTGCAAACGGCGGCGTCATCCAAGCCATGGGAAAAAGGGACAAGGTGATCACGTTCAACGTGAACGCTACCAAGAAGGAGGTCAATCGTCAAAAGGTGGTTTACATGCCCTCTTTTGCAGCGAACCTGCTGTCGTTCTCACAAATCACCGACAACAACATGACAGTGGTGTTCATCAACAAGGAAGCCGTGGCCGTAAAAAATGAGGACATCAAAATTTTACACACCAAAGACGACCTTATGCTTCAAGTTCCAAGAGTCAACGGCCTCTTCATGCTTCAAACCAGCGTCACAAAGGCGTCCGATGAGGGACTGGCATATGCCACCAAGACAGTGGCACCGAAGCCAAAGGATGCACCACCGGCGACCGCTGCGGCCACCACATCAACCAAGGACACTGAAGCCAAGCTGTGGCACCGGCGATTTGGCCACGTGGCCAACACGCTACAGAAGATGCAAGAGCAAGAGGTATTCCCCATAATGGAAGGGTGCACCATGAAGCATGGATAAGGTGTATGTTTTGTGAACCATGAGTAAAGGCAAAGAAGAAGCCGTTTGGGAGAGGAGGTCAACGAGCGGAGAATGTCTTTGACCTGATCCACAGTGACGTGTGTGGACCATTTTGCACGACGTCTAACGGAGTAAGCAATTACTTCGTGACCGTCATTGACAACAACAGCCGCAAGTTGTGGATCTACTTCCTCAAAACAAAAGGAGAGGTCAAGGAGAAGCTCTTGGAGTTCGTCGCCATGGTAGAGCAATAAACACCTAAGAAGGTGAAGACGCTTCAAAGTGACAATGGAGTGAGCACGTGGCATGCAAGCCTTGGCTCAAGTATCTTGGCATCTGCCACGAGCAAACCGCCCCTTACAACCCCCAAAGTAATGGCGGGGTCGAGAGGATGAACCAGACCCTGCTCGGCATGGTGTGAAGCATACTCTTTGACAATAAGCTCCCACCTCCCTTCTGGAAAGAAGCTGCAACAACGGCCTGTTACCTCTTGAACCTCACACCAGCAACCGCCTTGCGAAAGCATGGAAAGGACCAGGACAAGCATCTAAAGACCCGACAAGAAGCATGGTTGAGAAAGAAACCCAACGCCTCTCATCTGAAGGTGTTTGATTCAGTCTCAAGAAGGTGGAGGCAAGCTGGACGCACGTTCCAAAAAGTGTGTCATGGTTGGGTACGACACGTCACACAAAGCCTATCGGCTTTGGGACCAGGCAGGAGGTAAGCTCGTGAGGAGCCGTGACGTTTAGTTTGACGAACGTACCCTTGGAAGGGAGAGTTGTTGGACCCGATACTCACTCCCAAGGCAGGAGAGTGGATAGTGTTTCTTGAGTCCGGAGACCAAGCACCCAACAACTGGCTCTCTTTGGAAGTAGGTGGTCGAAATGGGAGAGCAGTTATGCAGGATGACGTAGCATCTGACATGGACGTAGATACCGAGGCGTCCGGGGCTTTCGAGTCTAACTTAGAGTCCGACGACTCTTCTGACGACGACGACGACGACACACCACCACCTGTGGTAGCACAAGAAGCAAAGCGAGAAGCCGCACCAGCATCCTGGCACAGTTTGTGACCAAGAAAGTATCTTTGCGATATGAGGACGATTGGACTGGCCTTAGCTGGTCGTGCATGGCTCAGGGAGAGCCATCCACAGTGGCAAAGGCGATGAATGGCCCTGATGCAGCCACGTGGAAGGAGGCAGTGGACAACGAGCTCGTCTCCATTGCCGAGAATGGCACGTGGATGCTGGTGGATAGACCCGACAAGGCCCAGGTGGTGGGATCCAAATCGAAAAGTTCAAGGCTAGGGTAGTGGCAAAGGGGTTTTCTCAACGCTCGGGCTCTGAGTACGACGATACATTCACGCCCATCGTGACCTTTGCCTCCATCCGCTCTCTCCTTGCCATCGCAACTGCAAAGTACCTAGAGATACACCAGATAGACATCACGAGAGTTTTCCTTTATGGGAAGCTCGACAAGGAAGTGCTGATGGAGGTGCCCGAAGGAGTCAAAGCTCCCAAGGGCAAGGTGTGCAAGTTGGTGAAAGTGCTCTACGGACTGAAACAGGCTCCAAGGATATGGTACAAAGAGATGAGTGGTTTCATGAACGGTCTATCCTTCGCGCATTGTAAAAATGACTCGAACATGTACGTGCGTGATGATGGGAGTGGGTTGATACTCGTTGCACTGTATGGGGATGATCTGATCATCTGCTCTTCTTCGATTGAGCTGTTGGATGAGCTGAAGTCTGACCTGAGCAAAAGGTTCAAAATGAAGGACATGGGTCCTCTCGAGTACTACCTCGGGATCGCCATCCACCGCAACCGAGCAGTAGGCACCATCCAACTCAACTTAAACCAAATACATCAGTGAGGTACTAAAGCGTTATCACATAGAAGACTACAAACCTGCTGGCACCCCAATGACGACCGATGCAAAACTGAAGGCCTCAATTTCACCAAGCAATGAAGCAGAATGAAGGGAGATGCAAGACATCCCCTATCAATCCGCCGTGGGTAGCATCATGTACGCCATGGTAGGTACTCGTCCGGACATCTGCTATGTTGTGGGACAAGTGAGCAGGTTCGTGGCCAACCCAGGGCCACAGCATTGGAAGGCAGTCAAGCGCATCTTGCGCTACCTACAGAAGACACGTCACATGGGCCTCGTCCTTGGAGGCCAAGAAGGTACGGACCCCCTCCGCCAGAAGTACTACACCAACGCTGACTAGGGATTGACGACCAGAAATCCATCTCCGGATACGTGTGCATCTTGAATGGCGCTGCCATCTCATGGGCCAGCAGGAAGCAGGGTTGTGCTTCCATGTCCATGGCTAAGGCAGAGTACGTTACTCTGTCTGAGTTATGCAAGGAAACTTAGTGGATGCGCAGCCTGCTTGGCGAAAGGACAGTGCCACAGAAGGATGCCACCGTTCTACACGTGGACAACATGAGTGTCATCTCGATGGCTAAAGATGAGATCATCTCCCGGCGAACAAAGCACATCGACATATGTTACCACTACTCACGTCGCCTGGTCATGAAAAATGTTGTGAACTTGCAGCACTGCACAACCAAGAGCATTTTTGCTGACTACATGACGAAGCCGCTGAACAGTGACTTGCACTATGCAGGCATTCGTGGATTTGGCATGAGGAGTGCGGTAGAGGAAGGGTGAGCCCCAAAGTATCGATGGACTCCAATGAGAGACAGATGGACAGAGGTACAAGTGAGAGATTCATTGAATGGTATGCACCTTGTCCACTGGCTAGCTGGCTGGTTGCACGGAAAGACAAGGCATGCACTGCCTTATGGAGTACGCCCCCTTGCTCTGTTATGAGATAGGCCAGGAATGCACTGCCCATAATGGGTATCTCCCCTGGAGATCATCATAGGAAACACAACATTGTGGCCTAGTTGGGACAGGCGCCGGAGCTCATGGGTCGCGGGCTCAAACCTCGCGATGGCCGCATTTTTCTTTGTGGCCCAGAATGGGACAGGAAGCTTCTAGGAAGCTTACTAGAGCCTGCCTTGAGGATGACACTTGGCGGTCTTAGGACGCGCCAAGTAGGACTGTAGGCTGAGGTTGGCTCCTGTGGAGCCACTGCAAGCAGAAGCATTAGCAAAGCTCT
>SZWC01001147.1:182754-198467 GCA_023375785.1 Penium margaritaceum
GGGGGGGGGGAGGACGACCCCCCCCCTTCCCCCAAAGGGAAAAGTGTAAATTTTGAGTATATTGGTAAGTGTATCTGGTGGGTATAACAATGAACTTACATGCGTATTCTTGAAAAGCACATTACAAGTGATCTTGGACGCCGATCGTAGTGAACTGGCGGTTATCAGAAAATAAAACAAAGAAAAAATGAACGTTGATTAATTTCACTCAAGCATTATGCACTACGAGCAAGTTGTGAACAAAACAACAGCACCTTGATCAGAGGTCCCTCCTCCCCAAACACTGTGAGTGCACGTCGAATTCATGGTGGTGGTGGGAGGTGACAGTGATCCCCCCTCAAAAGTAAAAACTGTATCTGGTGAGTGTATCGGAAGGTGTAGCTGGTAGACAACCAAAATAATACACGTGCGTATGTTTTGCTGTAGTCAACAGTAGCTGATCTACATCATTGATCTCACAAAACTGACGGTTCATGGAAGGACATAAAATCAATCATAATGCTCTATATGCAACTTGAAAATGAACAATTCACTCCCCAATCGGATGTTCACGTCCTCCCCTAAAAAAAAAACCTCACAAATGTATTGAATGAGTCTATTGGTGAGCGTATCGCAAACCCGCTTGAAAATATTTTGTGGTGTACTTATACACTTGTGCATTCATGCGGGACCCCTCCAGATACACTACCCAATACACCCCCATAATACACTCCAACCTCGGAGGAAGGATGGGACAAAAAGCTCTCCTTTGAATAGCAAATAATGTATCTAATTAGTTCATTGCTAGGTCCCCCCCCCCCAAAACACCGCGAGTGTATCGGAGAATTGTATTGGGGAGTGTATTGCAAACCCGGTGGAAAATGTACACTAGTATATTCATACACTTAAGTATTTATGCGGGGCCCCTCAAAATACACTGCATAATACACCAGCGCTATACACTTTGACCTTGGGGGAGGGACGACCTCTCTATTCAATATTGAAAATTTTATCTCATTGGTTTATTGATACGTATCTCTGGTAGAAAGCCGCAACAACACATTTATGTTGTTTCTGTTAAGTACCCGTGAGCTGATCGTGATCATTGATCGAACACATCGGACGGTTGCTGGAAAGTCTATGAGTCGAGTTTCCATCCGTAAGCATTATGTTGTACAAGAACCTTGTGAATGAAACATATTTACCATGATGAGAGGTTATCTCCCTCCCCCATATCCCAAGTGTATTGGGGGATTGAGTCGAGGAGTGTATTGTATAAACATACAAAAATGCACATAAGTGCATACAAAGATGAGTGTATAAAATCAAACCAAAGCAAGATACACTCCCCAATGTACCTTGGCTATTCATTTACTTCCGGAGGGGGAAGAGGGAGGGGGGAGGAAGCTCAAGAAACTACAAAGAGACATAGCTTGCGACCTTCGAACCTTCCGCTTGGGCGTCAGAGTACCCCTTCATCATGAGTTCAGCATTTTCATAATTGAGTACAATGGAGCATCATTGATTTAATTACAAACACATGTTGAAGTTTGAAAGGAAAAAAAAAAGGTCACAATGCGAACAAGTATACTTTAAAGTGAGTCCAAACACATTTTGTAGAATATCTGATTCGAAGAAGCTTTGGGGGCATGTATTTCTCAATAAATTTCAGAGAAAATCTTGTGGTCATACACATAAAACTAAATGTGAACATGATTCAAACAAGCAATTTCTAGGAAACATTGTCAATTGTCTAGGCCATCTCACTAGACTGTTCCTCACCATACATTTGAGTCATGTACACACATGAAGGAATGTGTGGATTTGGGGTGATTGTGCATAAATGTAACAGGGAGAGAGCGCAAAATGGGCTGAATTTGAGATAGAACCAAGTCTATGACATGGTCTGGAAAGGTCTGAGGGTCATCCTACTTGTAACGTAGGTGTCCCTTAACATCTCTATGAGCTATGAGTTCTCTTGGAGCATGGTGCGCTCACATAGTGAATTCGCTTGAAGTGCAGCGTATTGCTCATATTCGAAAGCCCCCCACTCCATCCCAAAAAAATTGGCAAAGATTTTCCCGCCCAAGTGGACATGAAAGTATACGAGTCAAAATATTGAGCTGAGTGTTGTGATGCAAAAGAACCCAGGCCAACGCACAAATTCTCAAGGGCAGTGTGAGAAAGGAGGGTAGTACACTGAATAAGGAAAAGAAGTAGGAAAGAGAAAGGCTCATCAAACCTAGCGATGAATTGAGAATAGAGATGTAAGGGAATCAAGTGTAGACGAGGATCACAACAATTGTAGACACAAAGTAGACAAGCACACAAAAATTCTTGTGAGCATAGCTGGTGTAAGCAACGAGGCTGATGCCACTGTCAAAGCTAGGGTCATGACGTGTCGTGTTGACGTGAAGGAAGGTATAGAAGATGCTACCAAGGTTATCAACTCACAAATTGAGGTGATGCCGGAGCAGTGGTGGAAGTTACGCCTGCTACGGAAATGGTGTCTGCTGTAGCTGAGATCAGCATGGCAATGTTCATTGTTAAAGCAACAACCGGTCCTAAAAAGACGGCTTCAACCATGTAGGCATCACTGGCAAGTCATGTTGTTGTGATAGCTGGTGCACGTGCGGTAGGTGCTCTTGTTACAAAAGTGGATGCAACAGCGATACTGGATTCCACTACAGCCTCAAGCACCTAAGACATGTTATGCTGTGGAGATTGAACCGATGACAGAGCATGTGACTCGGTTGGTGGAGCAAGGTCCATGGGCAAAGGAGAAAGGTGAGAAGTGGCAGTGTCTCATGACCCAATATTGGTCATGGTTCTTGACGTTGCATGCTAATGCTGCTAGCGGGTTCTAGGAGCGATAGGAGAAGGGCTTACAGGGGTTTGACCAGATCATTGATGGAGAGACTTCCATATTGGAGAAGTTCTGTTTTCATGTATTGGTGTGTCCTCCAATGATGACAAGCAAGCCTGCTCGATTTCTGGATCCTCGAATGTGTATGCCTCTTCCACATCGTAATCCTCTCCTGTGAAGTATCCTTGAGCATTGCAATAATTTTGGAGCCACCATTTATGCTCCAAGAGCTCTTTGTAGTATGCAATCTTGTCATCAAGACGGTTTTCCTTTGTGGTCATTTTCGGGGCCGTCCGTATTGATCCGTTCAAGGGTAGTGACACCAGCATGGAAGATCGGCAGCAGCAGTATAAGCTGTTACATATGTTTCCAGTTAGCGCTACTGACTATATTGTGTATTCCTTCAGTGGCTATAGCTTATCGGCTGTGGCTCTGCTCATGGCGGGGGATACTGGCTATCGGCAGCTTTGGGTGAAACCGGCCAGCTAAAACTACTGATGTTGGTTTCAGCCAGCTGTAGAGATTGCCGGCAGCTAACATTGTTGGATCTGCAATCAGCCACTGTCAAGTTGAGGTGGAGGCCAACAGAGCAAGCATCGGCTGCTGGCCGAGCTTGCCAGAAGAAGCCCTTATTGATTAAGCCAGCAGGTTGGAACTTCTTTTTCAGGCTACACCTAACTAGAGAAGTCGTTAGCAACTGACATTTTTTGTGTTGAGTTAACCTGCTAGCCAAAGCTTCAAGCTTCTACTCTTGGGTTCAGCTGGCAGAAAAAAATGCAAGGAGTTGTTGCTTGCCAGCCAAAGCCAGCGTTGATGGCCACTACTGGATGCCAATGCACACATCACTGGCTACTACTAGTGGTTGGGATACTAATTTCAATTGCTGATTACTCGAGCTGCTGCTAAGGTCGGACGCTGACAAGAGTGGCCGTTGTGGTGATTAAGAATGCCTTCACTTGTGACATAGAGCTCTCTTGTCTGTTGCGCTTGCTATGGTCCGCAGATTCTACTGATGGTCGAGAGTTACAAACACTCCCAATGCTATTAGCTCTAGCTATCAGCTACAAGTCACTACTGATGGTCATGAGCCAGCACTGTAGATGTGGTGGAGTAGAAGGACACTGAAGTTCTTCCAGGCTGAGCATCAGTTGCTAGCTGTGGATGGATCAGAATTTCACCACCGTGTGCATAAGTGTGTTTGAATGACTAAGAGTTGCGTTGGTTGTTATCATTTTGCGGACACTATTGCAGCAAGACAACTGTGGCGACGGCAACGTCAACAAAAATCATGGTTCAAATGTCGAGTTGATGCAACCAAGCTGCACCTTAGTTCTGTTCATGAGAGCTTCCCTTCTTCTCTGTTACAAGGTGCAAATAGCATGTCAGAGGAGTTTGTAACTTGGTGTGAAGAATATCCAAAGGATTCACACGCATGCGCAGTAGAACCATGCCATGCAAGTGAGAAAACATCCCCAGGAGTCAAAAGGGAGAGATAACAAGGATTAGAGAGAGAGCATGATTTCAAGGCTGGTTGACCAAACCATCCATGCGAGGCTTTCCCATGGGATTCGGCCACCACTCATGGAAAGAATAAAACCCTCCATTAGTGAGAAAGTGATGATCATCTCATGCACTGAGAAAAGACTCGGTTGCATGATCCCTAAGGAGTAGCAACCTGAAGATGCAAGTGCAACAATATCACACATGCACAGTGCAGTAACTGGTATCCACATCAGCTAAAACCGTATGTGGGTGCATATCACCTCCGAGACTCCTGCTACAAATCAATGCAGTATATCTATACATGTTTTCCAACGTGCCATGTGTCAGAATTTAGATCTCAACACCAACCCAAGATGGGTGTGTTTTAGTGCTACCAATGCAGGATCATTCCTTGCATCTTTGCTGAGGCTCTCCATCCACATGATCTAATGTGTGTTCATTGTAGCGCGTGGGAGCCCAATGCGTGTCAGACACATGCAGTGATATGCATGTGGTAAATGTCAAGAGGTCACCTGCGTGTTTAAAGCTGCACAAAGAACAAGCCCTGTTAAACAAATTGAGAGTGTCTTTAATGTTTGGTTGGATGTGTTCCTATGAGTACCTTCTCATGCAACGCGACCCCTATGTTCACTCATCCTTAAATGATTGGGTACTTTGCTGCGTGATTGAATAGTATGGGGTGAT
The DNA here is from genome assembly GCA_023375785.1 of Penium margaritaceum. NCBI lineage: Eukaryota > Viridiplantae > Streptophyta > Zygnematophyceae > Desmidiales > Peniaceae > Penium > Penium margaritaceum. The sequence continues at coordinate 187,787 of SZWC01001147.1, forward strand.
AGGACAAGGGGTAGGACAAGATAATGGACAAGAAGAACTTGGCATCATGAAGTGAAAGGTTAGTTTAGATGCCACCATGTGGTCGGACCACACGACCGCGTGGTCCACACACGTATGTGGCCGCACAAAGTCGGTGATTGGATAGGAATTTTGTTGCATAGGGTGATGAGCCTTAACAATGGACACATGTAGTCTCGGACCTCAACCGCCTTTGATAAAATAATATACAGTGAAGGGAACACATTTGAGACCGTGTGGTCAATGCAAAAGCCGTTGATCACACAGCCTTATAATTAACCATGCCATGTCAGCCGAGTGGACCGCACAACCCCGATGTTTGTTGAAATGTTGGCTATCCCAATGAATGTGCTCAACAGTAAGTGCAGTTGTGCATACGTTGAAGCTTGCCTTCAATTAAACTTAATCTAGAGGTTTTTTGTTCCTAAAACTAGCATGAGGGGCTTGCTTCAATATTTATGGATTGGGTCCAAGGTCTTGTACTTGAGAAGAGAGTGAGACTGAACCAAGTATCGCTTTGAGGCATAATGGTCATCAAAGTTGTCACTTAGAGGAACTATCATGTAAAGCAAATGTTTTCTTTGAATTTGGACAACATGTTTTGTCATATGCTTTGACAACAAGTAATACAGGTCTCCTATTGCTGGAAAGGAGCTTCAATTCAAACGCCTTTGCATGAGAGATTTAAGAGTGGAAAAGTTTTGTCAAAAGTAGAAATATTTGCTTCGCATACATGTGCATTTTTTCCTCTTATGAAGACCAATATGAGCATCGCTATTCAAGAATATTTTTTTTGTGCATGAATCATACAACTCAAATTTTAGACTCTTTTTCTCCATGTTTTCTCACATACCTATGTTGGTCGTACTTCTGTCTTGGCCAAAGGAGCCCGCGAGTACTTTTAGAGGATGTAAAAAGGATAAATTTATTAGAAGTGCCTAATCTGATCCCCCTCTTGACCCAGTGTCATGTCCACCTTTTGTTATTAGCCTCAGGTGTTGTAGGAGGTCCTTGTCTAGCGGAGTGGTCTATCATCAAAGCACATTTTTCTTGGATGCCCATCACCATCCTGTAGACATAGATGGTGACAATTAACTGCCAAAATCAACCTTTTTTTTCTGAGTAACATAGAGGCTCATAGTTGGCATTAAAATATTTGGGAAATTAACAACAGGTGATAATGGCGTGCACACGTACAATGTCTCAAAATTCGTTAAATGACAATGTGCTTACATGAACCAGAGATTTATATATTTTTGGTGAATCTTGCACGTTGTTTGCTGGCCGAAGCTCAAATCCTCTACTCGCATAGGGGAGCGTTGTCTATCCCTGTTCAGGAAAACATCCGGAAACCCCGTGTTTGCAGACCAAACTCGCCAAACCCCCCGTCGTTGGAAATTTGGGCACAAGTCACCCCACTTTTCATTTTTGTTTCACCAGAAGTCCCGTCTTAACTTGTTTTATCACAAAAAAACCCGTGATGACCTGCGGGGTATATTTGGACGTTAAAATCTACCCCAACATGAGGGGTATGTTGCAACGCCACTATGTACCCCGTTTGCGTACTGAGTCATCCAGAAGTTTTTTTTTCATGTTATTGTTTGTATTCTTTCCATTTCTCAGAACACTTCCTACATAACAGGTGGGAGAGCCTTCTATCGACAGGTGTCATTTTTGAATTGCTCGCTTGTCTGTTTTTTAAAACGTGCCACCCTCTCCAAAATAACGATGTACACTAGAACACCGTTTGTCGCTATCACAAACGTTGGTACCTCTACCCCCCCCTCCCCTGCCCCCCGGGCCGGCAAACTTGTACTTTCTCAATTTCGCATAGAACTTCTACTTCTAAAGGATTGCAAGGACTTTGCGTAGACATTCTATGTGCTCTTCCATTGATTTGGAGAAAATGAGGATGTCATCTAGGTAAACCAAGACAAGTTGATCGAGTTGCTTAGCAAATGTTTAGTTCATTTCTCCTTGGAAGGCTTTCGGGGTATTTATAAGCCCAAAGCATAACACTCGGAATTGATAGTGTCTCATGTGCCTTCACAACGCGGTCTTGGACACGTCGTCTCCCGTGATGCGGATTTGATGGTACCCTTGAGACAAATCCAAGGACGAAAAAACTTTTGCCCCTTGGAGTTGGTCAAACAGGTTCTCAATCCACGGTAAGGGGAATCGATTTTTCACCGTCAGCTTGTTCAACACCCGGTAGTCCATGCACGTGTGTAAATCACCACCTTTTTCGTTCACAAAAAGGGTCGGTGCACCGTACGGCGAGCTACTCGGCTCGATCCACCCGTTCGCAAGGTACTCCTTGATTTGGCATTTGGCCTCTCGTCTTTGTGTTGGACTAAGGCGATACATGGGTCTGAATGAAGGAGTCGCCTCCGGTTGCAGCGGAATCGTGTGGCCCATGTGTCATTGTGGCAGAAGCCCAGTCGGTGGGTCTTGGAATACATCCGAGAACTCTGCCAATAGAGATTTGATCTCTTCTGGCGTGTCTTCCTTCATGTAGTCCTCCACTTTCTGCAGCTAAGCCAAGAAGTATCGACAACCTTGTTGAATACGTATCTTGAGCTACATTACAGACAAGCTGGCATGGACTTTGAGTCGGGTCGGTGACAAGTCCATACTCGAAATCAAAGTAAAGTGACGTTTTCCTTTTCGGAGGATTCAACGCTTTGATTCAAAGCACATAAAATTCTTGTTTTTACGAAGCCAGGGATCGCCTAGCACCACATCAAACGGGTCAAGAAGGTTGAGTACCTTCAACGTGACACTCTGTATGTACCCTTGAATACAAATTTATGCTATAGAGGTACCAATCACATGTACCTTACAGTTGTCACCGACGACAACTCCGCCATTCATTGGCTCGTACTTCAGGCCCACCTCTCGGATAAACCCAAGGCTAACAAAGGAGTCATCTCCTCTAGTGTCATCAAGAACGTTTACGGGAGCACCAGCTAGGTTTCCTTTGAGCTGCATCGTCATGTTACCGCCAATCTTCTAAATGAACAAGCTCGACAACAGCAAGTTGAGTTTGTGATAAACACATAATCAGTATGGCAGACGCCGTAACTCCCATGATTCACCAACTTGAGTCCACATCTTGTGGGAACATATAAATTCGGCTAGCACCTTCCAGTCCTTAAATCTCATTGGGTCGAAATCGTTGACCAAAGGTATCGCGAACGTGATTGAACGAACTCACTGTTTTGAGGGTGTTTGCTCCAATCACTGCATCGCACAACTCTTGTATAGTGGTTGGTGTCACCACCACTAAGTATATTTGATCATGCATCTCATCCAAAGATGCAAGGTTTAGTAGGCAATGGCACTTAGAAAGAGTAAAATGAGGTTCAACAAGAGGGGAAAAAATAATAGAGAAGTTTAAACTCGTCAAAAACTCAAATTGTTTAACATCCTCATCTGAAAACATGAACCCACACTCGTGATCCAGTTTTACCCTTGAGGGGTCCCTACTAACGTCACTCAGGGGTGGGGAAAACCCGCACCATGGCCCTGCCAGTTTCCACGGCCGGGTCCATTGCCGCGACCGCGACTCTGTCCACGGCCTTGTCCGCGGCCTCCTGCTGCAACATCCCCCAAGGTGCTACTGCTGTGGTTAACGCCAAAGCCTCTTTTCTACCACCAGCGGCCTCAGGATACAAAGCCCTAAAGTGGCCCGGCTGGATGCATTTATGGTAGAGTCTGTCGCAAAAGGTTGTGTTGCGACACTCATGCGCTGCCTGCAGCTCATCATTGTCGCGGCTGGGCTTGTGGTTTGGGGTTTCGTGCCCGGCAGTCTTCTTGACTGGAGGGTTTTCAGGCTACTTGTCCTTGGCCCCGCCCCGCTGCCCGACTGTCCCTCTGGCCCTTGTAGAGTCCATACGCATGTCGTGGCCTTGCTGTACTTACACATTCGGCCGTGCATCGGAGTAGTGCTTCGGGTTTACCGAGTATACTTCACTCATGTAGTTCCGCAATGCCCTCCATATTATCCAAGCCTAGTCGGTTGCCATTGTGGTGGTCTTGTCCTTCAGCTTCTCGCTGGCAAGATCCTCATGCAGATTATTAAACAACAGGAGCTCTAGGTACTTGAAGCTTTGCATCCCATCGCCCTCGGTGAAGCTTTCGACGTCTTCCACTAATGTAGTGAAATCGCTCAAGTAGACTTCGAGCGAGCTACCCAGCCGCTTGAAGTCCTTAATCTTGTGGAAGGCGCGTTGTGCCTCCTCACGATGGATGCAGTTCTTACACATGATTGCACACAAAGCCTCCCACGGCATGGGCTGCCACTTGGGGTGCGGCTGCTACGCACCCCACTCTTTGACCACATACTTGAAGAGCTTGTCTTCAAGCAACATCGTGGCAAGGTCATCCCACTGACTAGGTGGAGCCTTGTGGACACATAGAATGTGCTCCATGTGATTTAGTCAATCGGTCAGCTTTACGCCCTTCTAAAAAATCTCCACACTGAAGAGAAAGGACGTATTCATGACCGGCTTCGAAGTCCTCGAGGTAGGAAATTCGTGACTGCCAACTGCAATTGCATCGGCAGCAGCAACGCGTTGCGATTGCTGCTGTAGCCGTACCTAGGTTATGCTCTGCAATGCCTTGTCGAGGTCGTCACATTGGTGGCTTGCCTCAAGAGTGGCGAGGCGCTATAGCTGGCGATCACGGTCGAGGTCCGTGATGCTCTATCCAACGTGGACCTGCAGGATGGAGAATGTGAAATCTAGCTCTGATATCATCAGAGCATCGTCGATAGCCTCTAGGGCCTCGCGTTGTCCATGCACCTTTACCCACTACAGGAGGATACAGTTTTTGTACACACCTCCAAGGAGTCCCACCTTTTGGAAGAGGCTGTCGTCAGCGACGATGCTCGCTGAAGTGGAAACAGGTTTATCCCATTGCAGCCACATCGTAGAAAAGGGGGCTCATCTCCACTCCTCCGGGTGGTGCCACACCTCCACTGTCGGTGGTGATCTTGAGTCGGCCCGCCGCCTTGGTAGCCAACTCAGCAAGCCTTTGATGATCATCTTGAATTGCCTTGAGGTCGATGTCGTCTGGCTCGTTCTCATAAGAACTTCCCGCATGGCTACTTTCGACACCTTTGCTGCTCTCAACAGCCTCGCTATTGTCGGCAGCTTCAGGCAATCCGGCGAGCGCCTTGCCCTTCTCGAGCGAACAGCTTGAGTTTGCCATACGACGATGGCAATGACTGTGATCCTCATCGCCTTAGCCATTGTCGGTGTCGTGCTCTTCGTTGGGGTCCCTGTCCGGGTGATCCTCCTCCAGCCCGTCGTCCGTTGTATGTGGGTCGCTCATGTGCACGTCAACGTGCTCGTCGAGCACTTTTCCAGCCTCCGCACGCTTCTTAGTGTCGTTGAGGCTGGCACCGATTGCCTTCGATGGTATGGTTACCTTTGGTTTGGCAACCGTGCTCACGGGGACGGCTTGCATATTTTGAAGTGTGCCAAGGGCATGGGCTGAGGCCGTCACCACCTTATTGTGGTTGGTCTTGGACGGTCCGGAACTTGCCATCTCGTCACCCGTATAACTATCATGTGAGGGCCGTTGTGAGGCTCACCCCACAACTTGAAGGAGATTTTACCTCCCAAAGTCTCCTTGCTCTCACTATCAGTGAGACAATCATAAATTTGATTTCTATTTTCCTAGGCCGCCATGGTCGGCACAACCACGAGGTAGAGAAATACTAGTTTTCTAAGCCGTCACGGTTCGGCACAAGCACGTGGATTTTGAGACTAGTATTCCTAAGCCGTGACTCACGGCGATTGGTAACAACTAGTGTCTAGGAAAGCAGAAAATTACTACACAAGGAAACGACAAGACATGTGAGTACCGCTCACAAAACAAGGGCGAAGAGTAGGAGAGGATTTCTAGAAATTCCTAGCAACTCCTTGAACACCTTCCCACTTTTCTTCCTCTTTTCTTCTCATCTTCCTTGGCATCCTCTTCACTTCTTTGACGCCTCTTGCATTCCTTGACGGTGGGTCTCTTGTGCCTCACGGCGGTTGAGAGGCCTCCAAAAAAAAAATCCTTGAGCCTCCTTTTCCTTCTTTTTTTTAAGAGTCTCAGGTTGTGAGAGCCTGTGGTCTTGGGAAGAGGTGCTTCTCCAATTTTTTGGTTGAAGGGGATTTGAAGAGGAGCCTTGAAAATGGGAAATATTTGGTAGTTTTTGGGGGTGGAAACTCCCCATCCCGTCCCACAAATATCCTCATAATCCCTTGGAAGTGAGGAGGGACTAGAGGGAAGAGGCTCCACCAAGTAGAGCTCTTTTCCAGTTCTCCAATGCACTTTACGGCACTTCAATCCGTGAATTGTAGATGTCGAATTGACTTTTGGTGTTTCTATTACTGCTTGTATGTGCCAACGGCGTTTTATATACGACGTAGCCATCGTTTCCGTCAAACCCTTGGCCACAGGGGTCGTCTAGCTCTGAGAACCACTGTAACGGGCCAAAACCTCCAGCCCCTGCTTTTAAGTCATTGTCGGAGTTTGCAAAATGGTGCTCTCGGTCTGCGTCAGGGATTTTTCCCCCTCGCTGAACTGAGGAGCAATCGTCATTAACGACCCAGAGCACGGAGACTCTAATATGTTGAGTCTCCGGAGGCCAATTTCTGTTTTTAACCTTATCCCTGGTTTTGGGACCCAAACCGGGGGTCTTACCTCGAACTCGTGAGTTTGCGCGAGTTATTCCGTTACTTTATGTTGAAGTTTGTCATAAGAAAACTTCGATTTATGTTTTTGACGTTCTAGTGCGAAATCGTCGTGTACGATGCATGCTGGAAATTTCGCGCCAGGATTCTTGCATATCTCATCTCTCATCCCTCGTCTCCCTCTCTTGTCCTCACTCGCTCGCTTGCAAGGAGGGCGAGCGGGGGCGAGGCCACCAGGTCATGAAGCCTCGCCCTTGAGGCCCTCGTGGCGCCTCAGCCGCCAATCCGGCTGAGGCCGCAATCAGCGGCTGGCGGCTGGCCGCCTTGTGGCCGGCCGGTCAGTTGGCCTGCCGCCAGCCGCCCAGCCGGCCGGCGGCCAGCAAAGTGCTGGCCGTCGTCCAGCCCTCGCTGACGCGAGGGGTGGTGCACAACCACCCCTCACTTCAGCGAGGAGGGAGTGCCGAACCGGCCCTCCCGCTACACATATGTGCATTGCGTAAAGGACCAAATAGCTTGGATATCCATAAAATGCAAAGTGTGACCTTCATCCGCCCAGCACCAGCAAAAAAAAACCTGAAAATCCCAGCCCAAAATCATGCTCGCTCGTGGCATGTGTCGACGGCCGAGCAAAAAAAGTTCATGGGGACATTGCTCCCACGTGAGAATCGCGAGGGATTGATAACCCCCCCTTTTGTCTGACACACAAACCTCTCACTTTGCGAGCTCTGCCCTCACCAATCACACGCTACCCTAAAAGGCATTCTCGCTTGCAATCGAGTGAGAATGCCCTCTTTGCGGTTTTTTTCAACATTCAAACCCTACCCCAAAGTACATTGGGGGTTTTACAGTTTTAGCTTTGCACAGGCTCCTGTTGGTCCTCTTGGTTGCGACACCCAACAAGTTCCCTTTCAATGCATGGGGAGTCTTGGAATCCCCTCAAACTCCAGACAAACCGTCCCTAGCTAGTATCACAAACCCCTCAACAAAGGGGTTTGTGATACTAGCGGGGGGTGTGGCATGTCATGTGTCGTCCACGCATGGCATACAGCCTCGCCGTGTCGTTTCTCCTTTTTTCTATTTTACTGGCGTAGCGGTAACGGGGGCCAATAGGTTGTTGAAGTGTTTTTTGCTCGACTATGAATGGATGAGCTTTTTAGTTCTGAAAACTGGGTATATGTGACTTCCGCCCTTGTGTAAAAATTCTTCTTATTCAGATTTCACACTGGGTGCCCTGAAATAGGCTAGGAGCAACTCGCCACGCATCCGCACCTGTCCACCGCGTCTGAAACCTCCAGGTGGTGGAAAAAAGAAGCTATTGCTATGAAAGTTCTCTCACACCAGAAGGTGTAGCAACTGCACCAAGAGACGACTAGCAAAGTCTGGCATCTCTATGTACGAGTTGACTTTTTCCTTGACTTTTGCGAGTCTGAAATGCACAAAAGTCCTTTTTGCGACCTAGTTGTGTGAGCAACAACTGGAGCGTCGAGTAGCAACCCGAGAGTTGCTACCGAGTTGCAACAGCTCCGATGCTGTAGCAACTCTTAGCGACTCCGGGTCGCCTTGCCAGAGCTTCATGGGTTGTGTCCCAGTCAGCGACGACTTCACCTCAAGTTGAGCTCGTGTGGCCCCCTTGATGTGGCAAGCTAGGTTGAGTTGGTACAGTGTGAGAGTGGCCATTTGTTCAAAAGTCGACTGGAAGGGTCTGACATCTGAATCAGCCATGTACCGGTTTTCCAACGATTCATTGTGCACTAGGTTCAGCCTTTCAATCGGTTCACATGATAGGCAATTGCGAGGGTCGCATTCTTCGATATACGTGGGAATCTGAAAACGGCATATGCTATGTTTGAGAGCGAGTCCTTAACATTTGTCTTACATGCATTGCCAAAAGAGGTACCTGAACTTGGCGGAGAACCGACGCAATGATTTAATTTTTATTATATGGTTTCCAACATTTCTCTCTCAAATACTAAATTTTCTTTCCGCCAACCACACAGGAGTTCAAATCACCGGGGCTTGACGTGCAACCCCATGTTTTTTGTGCTTCCAACTTTGACGGAAACAAGTCCTGACTTTGTGGAAGATATCAATGTGCCTCTTGTACTCCTTTCATGTTCATGCGTGCTTCCACATGATGCTATGAGCGGCTCAGGTGTTGAAGAAACATTACCATGCGACCAAATTACACGATTCAAGCAGTGATTACTGTCGATGTTGGTTCAGATTTTTTGAAAATGATTTTAACGTATTCATCAGGCGTACAATGAGAAATGGTGGGCAATTCGAGCGATTCTGTACTTGTCCACTACTTTGTGATTCTCCTATGATGTGGGAGACACGCCACGCCAGCCAACCGACACCTAAAATCGGAAACAGTTTGTGAGATTTGATTGACTTTAGCATTGACTGTCAAAGTAGCAAAGGGCACAATCACAAACGTTACCGATGCCTCGCAGACGACTTTGCCAAGCAGCCTCCTGTCCACCAGTCATAAAATCAAAATCAGAAATAGATTGCCGGTTCAAAACAGCTAAACTCCCGATCGCCCCAACTTTCGGCGGACCATGTCTGCGACGCACCCATTCTGAGAAAAATGGCGACGTCGTCCCCATTCAATAAACTAATAGCTAGTCGACCCCATTTTTAATGCGTTTCCCAGCTTGCCCCCAGTCTGAGAATTATGGCTGTGTCGCCCCTTTTATTTTAATGAAAGTTTGAGGCTTAAGGTTTACGGAAGTTTACGTCAGCGACTGGGGTGCAGGACGACATCGCTTGCGCGGTCAGCATCGCGATGCTAATGGGACGGTCCCTTGTCAGCCTCAACCAAGGCATCGATGGATCAAGGCAAACCTCATCCCCCCCACCCCCCACAGCCCAACTCTGCACCCATTCCCCCCACCTCCTACCCCACCCCCCTGCCCCACCAATCGACATTTCTCAACTAGTAGTTGTGGATCTTTTGACGAAGATGACACACTTCATTCCTACAACCACTGACGTGAACGCAGAGGAGACCGCTCGTCTCTTCTTTGAGGGTGTCGTAAAGTACCACGGCTTGCCGTTGCGCATTACCTCCGACCGAGATCGAAAATTTGCTACTAAGTTCTGGCAAAAGATGCACGAGTACTTCGGCAGCGAGTCGCAAATGTCGACAGCATTTCACCCTCAAACGGATGGACAAACAGAGCGCATGAATCGCACTCTGGAGCAGATGCTCTGCATGTACGTGGACCCTGCCATGCATGATTGGGACGAATTCCTAGCACCGGCAGAGTTTGCGGTGAACAACTCGGTGAACGAGTCCACACAGTTCACACCGTTCGTGTTGAACAGTGGTCGGCATCCAGTGGTACCCTCTTCATTGGTGAAGAGTGGGAGTACAGGAGGGCAGGTCCCTTCTGCTCAAGCCTTTGCCGAGCGCATCGACTCCTTGTTACAGGAGGCGAAGGGTCACCTTCAAGCAGCTCGGCAGCGACAAAAGGCATATNCCGTTTCCCATTGTGGCACGCATCGGGCCAGTGGCATACCGATTGCTACTTCCGCCGAGTATGAAGATACATGACGTGTTTCATGTGAGCCTGCTGGCTCCATACACGGCAGAAGGAACCGTTCAGCCACCGCCAGCAGTCCTGGCTGCCGACGGCCAATACGAGGTCCTTCGCCTACTCCAGCACCGAGAGCGTACTCTTCGGTCGCGTGTTGTCAGGGAGTACCTCGTTCATTGGGCCGGTTGTGGACCTGAACATAATTCATGGAAGCCCGAATCTCGGTTGCCCACAGGGGTGGTCAACGAGTACTGGAGCGAGCTTACAGCTCGCACAGATCGACGCATGGCAGGAGGTACCACCTGAACGCGGAAAAGTGAACAACATTCCCACAGGGCAGCATTCATGGACAGCGACCATAGGAGGTTGGGGACGCCCAACATGGTTGTCGCGCGGACGCTCCAGCCTAAAGGGGGGAGGCCGCTAGCC
>SZWC01001147.1:204495-217090 GCA_023375785.1 Penium margaritaceum
GCTGTAACTGTGGTCGCCCCTCCTCTGCGCCCAGGTCCCGCACCACATCGTGGCGCAGGCTCGCCAACAACTCCTCGTATCGGGTATCACAGAGGTCCTGAAACAACCGCTTCGGGCTGCCGCTCTCGCACGCCGCCAACTCTGGCACCTTCTCACGCTCTACCACAGACAGCCCCCTTATCGCGCGTTCTCGCAGCTCTGCAAAGCCGGGTCCCATCCCCTCCTCCTCCTGTTGCCGCTCCCCCTCACCCTCCGCTGGCTCATCCGGTTGCACCAACAGCTGCCGCACCGCCTGCCATGACTGCAAACGGCTGCACAGCCAGGATAGGGGGGCCAAGTCCGCCACGGACGTCAGTCCCAGCCCCCCCCGCCTGATGGGCAGCTGGGCCTGACGCTCCGCATGTACTACTGCATCCTCCTCTCTCTCCCCTTGCCCTCCCTCCAGCCCCACCAGGCCCCGGAGGCATCGGCCCACCTTCTCGTCAAAACGCCGCAGACGTGCCGTCCACCACTCTGACGGCGGTGCTAGGCGGGTGATGTGTGGCAGCTTGCGTATTGTGCACTCCCGCAGAATGCTGAACGCCGCCTGTTCGTCAGGGAGGTGCTGTAGTTCCCCCATCGTGGCCTCCACCGCCTGTACAGCCTCATCCAATCGCTGCCGGCAGAACAACTCACCTCCAATCGGCGCCCCCAGGACCATCATCCCCTCCGCGGTGCGCGGGATGTCAGCCAAGCCAGCAGGCACCCCGCCCCCCCCCGGCACATACAACTGGCACTTGCGGGGCTACACCTCCATCCCCGCTGCTGCTAGCTCGCGCGTGAGGGCTGCATACGCCTCTCCCAGCCTCTCCACCGGCCCCAACAGGTATGTGTCATCTAGATACGCCAGTACCCTCCCCTCCCCTGCCAAGGCCATCTGCGCTGCCTCCAAGGCCTCCTACTGCATCAACGCATATAGAAACGGGCTGATAGGGTCTCCCTTTAGGATCCCTCTCTCTGAGCGGATGATGGCTGGCTGCACCCCCCCTGGAACAGCAGGTCGGCCGGCTCCCGGTAGAAGAGAGCTAATCCGGGGATGAGCCGCACGAACCCTCGCTCTCGCAGTGCCTCAAAAATCACCGCCCGATCCACCGTGTTGTACGCATTGCGTACGTCCACGCTGAGCACCCCCCAGCCCGACTCGAGGTGCAGCTGCTCCGAGATCCCGTGGAATACTGTATCGGACCCTGCCTGCGTCCCCACCACCTGCTGGAGCGGGGCCACCGCCCTCTCCATCTCCGCCTTCTCTGCACTCACCATCCATTGTGAGAGGAGGCGAGGGATTGCCTCCCCTATCGCTATAGGCCTCACCCCCCCATCAGGCTTAGCCAGAGCGATAAGGCGGCTCGCTGCCAAGAATCGTCGAGCCGTCGGGTGGAGGTGCCCCTGGCACAGAGACGCGAGGAGCTGTGCGAGGAGCCTGGTCAGCCTCGTGTCTCCAACCACGATCTGTCGCAGGTGGTCAAGTGACGGTCCCCCTGCTGCTCCCCTGCTGCTATCCAAGAGTGCTCGCCGCACACCGTCTGCGTCCGGCACACACGCCTCTCTCCTCCGCACCTCCCCTTGCACCCACTCCAGCACTGGCTGCTCCGCCACTGGGTGCTTTGCCTGCAGCGTGACAAGCACCTCCAAGCTTGGAGGGGCGAGGTCGGTCGCGTCCAAGGCACTACATGCCTTGGACGTGCTGCCCCGATGGAATTTCGTCACTGCCCGCTGCAGCCTCTGGTCCCTCGCCTCCTACTCCCGTCCGTGGCACCTACGTGGGGGCGGAGCTCTTCCCGTCCATCTCGCCAGCCGTACTACCTCCGAGAATAGTGCCTCCCACTCCCCCCACTGGAACCTGGCTGCCAAGAAACCCACCCACTCCGCATCGCTGCCGCGGTGCTGCTGGGGCCGCGTGCGCAGGATGAGGCACGGCAACGCCTGGAGCAGGAGGGTGCCTGCTGCGTCCTGGGGATGTGTGGTACAGTGGAGCAGTGGTACCGCCATGGCCGCCCGCACTGCGTCCAGGGCCCCTGTCGGGACCCGTGCAAACACGTGGGACGCCAGAACCCGAACCCCAAACAGACGTCCCCAGTCCGCCGTCTCCGCCCACTGCCACCGTCTCTCCCATCTAAGGCGACCCTCCACCCCCAGTCCTCCGCCCCGGTCTCCCTGCTGGCCCCCGCTCTCCTGTCCCTGTTGCTCGGTCCCACGCCCCCCACCCTCCTCCTCTATCCCTCGCTCCCCACCCTGCTGAAGGCGCGCCTCCTCCCCCCCCACCCGACCCTCCTGTCTCCGGCCGCCGCCCTGGTGCCCTCCCCTCTGGCCTTTGCCCCCTCACTCCCTACCTTCCGCTACCGGTATCCCCTGATGGGCCGCGCTGCCCCGCTCCGCCCTCTCCATACTGTCCGCTCGGTGTCTGTCCCCTCCCCTCACGGGACCCCCCTGATCCCCTGTGCGGCGGGCCTCCCTGTGCCCTCCTCCACCTTCCCCCTCCGTTTACCGGCTCCCCCCACCTGCCTCTGCCCGGCCGTCGTCTACAGGCGGGGCCAGGGACCAAATCCCCAGAAAGGCCCTGGTCCTATCCTGGGAGCTCGCGAGTCTCCCGCCCTCTCCCGCATCTCCTGACCCGCCTCTCTGACCTGCCCTCTCTTGTCTCTCCCGTTCTCTCCGTGCCTGTTGTCCTCTCGCCCGTCGCGCCCTGTGGGCCTCTCGCTGTGAGTCCCTCGACTCCTGGGAGTGCGCCACACGAGGCCCTCCACCCTACCTGCTCCACTCTGGTCCTCTCCATGCCGCCTCTCTCCTACTCCCTGTCGAGTCCCACTCACGCCTCCCCCTGGCTCCTGCTCTGCCACTCACCTCCGCTCCCCCGCTAGCGCCGCCTCCATGCAAAACCCCCGGTGTCGCTGGGACCAGTGTTTGGTGATAGATCACCTGTTCTGCTCCCTGAACGCGCATCCAACCCACGGACACCACCACTGTGGGCCCCATCGTACGCCCTGTCTCTGGTCTACCGCCCCCTCGTCCTCCTGCCCCAGTGGGGGTGGTACCTCCCGTCTGTCTTCTGTTGTCGTTGCCCCGTTCTCGCCCACCCCGTCCGGTGCCGCACCTCCCTCCTCCTCCTCTCCTCCGTAGTCCACCTCGTCACGGACCCCCTCCTCAGCGCCTCCCTCCCTCCTCTCTCCCAGCCCACCCCCGTTGACCGCCACCTCCTCCCGACCGTCCTCTTGCTGCCCCCCCGCTCCGCCCCGTCCCCCTACGCTCTCGTCTCCTATCTTGTCTCCCCCCTGTCCCCACACGTTCCTCCCCTGCCTGCTCCTCGTTGTCTGGCCCGCCAGTGGCAGCCGGTACAGCATGCCTCCGTGTATACACTCGAGTCGCGGCCCCGTGGTCATTGTGCACGGGGCTCCCCCCACTAGCCCCCCCCCTCCGCCTCCTCGGCTATATGCGGTGCCGTGTCTTTCCTCCCCCTTCTCGCTCCTGCCTGCCGTCCATATCGTATGCATCTCATTTTGAAGCGCGCACGTCGCGGCCCAGGGCGCTGTGCACTCCTCGCCTTCGTTTCAAACCTCCCCTCTGTGCCCTTTGCTGCCTCCCCTCCTTCCGCCCCTGCGTCCTCCTCCCCCCCCTCCTCTGTTGGTTCGCCATCCTCTCCACCCCTTGTCTCCTCCCTGTCCCCGTCGCCATTCCCGTCCCCATCCCCCCCTCCCCCTCCCCCGCCGGCGGCGCCCGCTCCCCGCCCCTGTCCTGGGGGCGGCGGGGGCGGGTCTGGTGATGTGTCCTCCCGCTCCCTGTGCTCTTGCTGCTCCCCCCTCCCCCCTCCCTCCCCCCGCCCCCGCCCTCCCTCCACTGTCTCTCCCCCCGCCCTCGGTGCCGGTTGGGGTCCTTCTGCGCCTGTCACCTCCCCGGCTCCCCTCTCCACGGTCCTACGCCGTCTGTCACGTACCTTCTTTGGTGGCCGCGGCTGGCTTCTGCCGCAGCCCCCTCTGACCCGTCCCTGCGTGGCTGTATCCGGCAGCTCCCGCCGAGGTACATCTTTGGTGGCACTACCCCTGCTGTCCCCTATCTCACTCTCACCGTCACTACTGCTGCCACATCTGGTGCTCGCACTGCCCCTATCCCCCACCCCCTCCCCTGAAACACTCATGTGGCTACTGCTGCTGCTGCTGTCGCTACTCTCTCCGCTGGGCCTACTGTCGTCTCTGCTGCCGGGGCCGCGCCCCCCTCTCCCCCCCCTCGCCCCGTCCTCCCTCGTCTATGACTCTGCCCCCCCCCTCTCCTCCCCCCCTCCCCCTCTCCCCCCGGCCGTACCCCCCTTTCCTCCTCCCGCTCCCTCCTCGAGCTTGCCCACCCGCTCCGCCAGTCGCCACAACAGGCCCCTCTCTGCCTCCATCTCGTCGCGCTGCCTGGCCGCCTCCAAGCCCACCGCCGCCAAGCTCATCTGCTGAGCTTCCAACTGCGTCGCCAACCCCGCGCAAGTTTCTCGGAGCTGGCGAGCTAGGCCTTGGTGTCGGGCCCCCCTCTCCGCCCTCTCTGTCTCCCACGCCGCCCTCACCGCCCCCATTTGTCCCTGTAGGACCTGGACTGCACCCCCAAGCTGTGCAATGTGGGGACTGGCTTCGGCTTGAGCCTCCTGCGCGAGGTATGGTTAATCGAGGCCATTTTATACACTGGTTTTCTAGTGTGTGCCACGAGTGTGCTCTCACCAAAGGGAGTTCTTTGCACCCGTCCCTACACTCGATCTGTTGTGCGTTTCAGGAGTGTACTTTCGTACTATATGGCTAGAAAATTCTCTTCCTAGGACAGACCTCAGTGCGTGGGGCTAGTGTATGTGGTCAGTGCGATGAGTCACCGTACAAAAGTACACTAAGAGCGCACTCAGTGCGCTTATTTGTCTCATATGTCCCAATGTACATTGAATTTTTGTCCTATATGAAAAAAAAATCTCTTCCTAGGAGGGACGTCAGTGCGTGGGGTTAGTGTATGTGGGAAGTGCGCTCCAACAGCATACCAAAGTACACTACGAGCGCACTCAGTGTGTGAATTTGTCTTATGTGTCTTAGCACAATTTTGTTTTTTTGTCCTATATGGCCAAAATAATCACTCCTTAGGAGGAACCTCAGTGCGTGGGGCTAGTGTATGTGGTCAGTGCGATCCATCACCATACAAAAGTACACTACGAGCGCACTCAGTGCGCTCATTTGTCTCATATGTCCAAACATACCTTGCATTTTTGTCCTATATGAAAAAAAAAATCTCTTCCTAGGAGGGACGTCTGTGCGTGGGATTAGTGTATGTGGGAAGTGCGCTCCAACACCATACCAAAGTACACTACTTGCGCACTCAGTGTGTGAATTTGTCTTATGTGTCTTAGCACAACTTTTCTTTTGTCCTATATGGTTCACCGAGGCCATTTCATACACTAGTGTTTTTGTGTGTATCTTGAGTGTGCTCTCTAACAAGGGAGTAGCTTACACGAATCCTTACACTCTTTTCCTAGTGTATGAGAAGAGTGTACTTTTGTCTTCTATGGCGTAAAAAAATTTCTTCTTACAAAGGAATCCATTGTGTGGGGTTAGTGCATGTGACAAGTGCGCAAAAGCACCATAAAAAAGTATGTTGAGAGCGCACTTAGTGGGCTCATTTGTCTTATATGTCAAAGCAAACATTACTTTTTGTCATACATGGCAAAGAAAATTTCTCTTAGGAAGGACCTCATATAAAAGTACACTGAGAGCGCACCCAGTGTGCAGATTTGTCTCATGTGTTCAAGTGCACAATATCTTGTGTCTTACGTGGCAAGCATATTCTCTCCTTAGAAGGGTCCCCAGTGCGTGGGGCTAGTGTATGTGGCAAATGAGCTCACTCACCATATAAAAGTACACTAAGAGTGCACTCAGTGTGCTGATTTGTCTCATGTGTCCAAGTGCAAGATATAAATTTGTCTTTTGTGGTAGGAAGTTTCTCTCCTTAGAAGGGTCCCCAGTGCGTGGGGTTAGTGTATGTGGCAAGTGCGCTTAGTCACCATAAAAAAGTTCACTAAGAGCGCACTGAGTGCACAAATTTGTCTTATGTGTCCAAGTGCACAGCATGCTTTTGTCTTATGTGGCAAGTAAATCTTATCCTTAGAAGGGTCCTTAGTGCGTGGGGTTAGTGTATGTGGGAAGTGCGCTTAGTCACCATACAAGAGTACACTAAGAGCGCATTGAGTGCAAAAATTTGTCTCATGTGTCTAGACACACCTTGAATTTTTTCTTATTTGGATGATGCTCTATATTTTAGAAAGGTACTTAATGAGGTGAATTTACATCTCTATTTTTGTAAAATTGTGTGTGTTTACGTTTTGTATGTTGGGCTGATCATCGTTTGGTAAAACATTATCTGGTAAACGAAACGAAAAAATATCAGAAGACTGATCTGGATGATGTTGAGCAGTATGATGTGTGTTGTATCTGCTCTTTTAAGCATCGAAAACCTGTAGAAAGTTTGATGACGTATATATGTCCGACAATGTTCTGAGTGCTATTTTCTTAGTAAGAGTCGAAAAAAACTTCCGAAGATCCTTTTTCCGCCGATATCTCGACCGTCCTTCGGCACCGGCCAGTCAATCCATGTGAGCAGGTTCGTTACGGCCGATATCTTCGCGACGGTCGTCTACCTGAGGACGACAGTTTTCTGTCATTTTGCAGCGAGTTGTTTGTCGTTGCCTGCTGTGACACGACTTATCGTTCGCTTCAGTCCTTGCAAGGAGGTCTAGAGATGGCCCCAGTGTACGGGGACAGTGCATGTGGTCAGTGCGCTCGAAATATGTGCGAAAGTACACTTATCACGCACTCAGTGTGCGACATCCCCAATCCGAAATGGCTGAATCGAGAATAATATCCTTCATTTCAACGAGCAAGCCAACGAGGTTTTCAACCCGATGTAGATGTCAAGAGTGTGCAAACCTACTCGCAGCGAGTTTTGAGACACGACTTGTTCATTGCAAGTTCAGGTCCCGTTCAATGCAAATGTAAGTCGCATCGTTATAGGCAACCGTATCGAATTGTTTCGAAAAGCGACCTGTTTCAACTATTTTCTCGTCGTTAAACAGTCCTGAATTGGAAAGATAGAAAGTCACCCAAAGCTTACATTGATTATTAATATTCAAGTAAAAAAAGAAGGCTCTGTCTGTTCTCTTTCAATAATATGTTTCAGTTCTCCGGAATCGAGATTCCACAACATTTCAACGATCAAAACGATTTTGATTATATATGTTCATTTGTCGTTAATGATATTGTCGACATCTGTCAACATCAAGTGGATGCGGATGAATCGATCCTTCGATCCTGCCGTTTTCTCTCCCTTGTTAAATATCAGACAGTCGCGACAAACGACAAAATCTATTCTAGTGCGAAATCTTTTGTGCCAAATGCGTGGTGCTAATCTTCGCAAACCATGTACCTTTCTCGATAACTAACATCGCAGTCGGATTCTGATTGAAACTGAATAGCATCGCACACTCGGTGTGTGATAAGTGCACTCATCCATACAAATCGATCGCACTGACCCATATACACTTTGCCACGCACTAGGGGGGGTCTTAGCACCGGATGAGTCTCTCCAGCGACATCCGACGGCAACCGGATCCGAAAGACGACAGCCGATAATGCTCACTACCGGCAGCTAATGACCGGACGTCACTTTCCGATAGGAGACAATGATGACTTTTCGGCGTTAAATGGACACTAAGAAGCGCGGCCAATCTCTGGGATAAATGAAGACACTTATAGGTTCGAAGACTCGAAACATTTAATACAAACTTATCACCGTAACATAAGCCGAGGACTATTATAGGTACGAGTGTTAAGCAAATGTTTCTCTCGTGAAACAAAGAACAAAAGGAAAACATTATCAGAAATGTATGTAGTGAAAAAAAAACGAGTGACTAGAGCGATTGTTATTCATATGTTTCTCCCTTGGGGAGTCAAGGGGTAGCAAGAAAGATAGATATCAAGGAAGGAGGAGAGAGAGGGAGAAAGAGAGAGAGAGAGAGAGAGAGAGAGAGAGAGAGAGAGAGAGAGAGAGAGAGAGAGAGAGAGAGAGAGAGAGAGAGAGAGAGAGAGAGAGAGAGAGAGAGAGAAAGAGAGAGAGAGAGAGAGAGAGAGAGAGAGGGAGAGAGGGAGAGAGAGAAAGAGAAAGAGAGAGAGATAGAGAGAGAGAGGGAGAGAGAGAGAGATAGGGAGACAAAGAGATAGGGGGAAAGAGATTATTTGTGTGTGCACCAATCAAGTGCACTAGGTTTTTAGTGCATGGCTTACGAGCGCACTAAAAGGGCGCACTAAAATATGAGTGTATGATTTGTCCCCCGCCGCATGCCCTCCCCGAGCCCCTCCACCGCTTGCCCCATCCAAGCCAGGCGCCGCCCCACCTCCTCATCGTATCGGAGGAACAGGCCACGGATCCGCTCCCGGATATCCTCCCGTAGCTCCCCACACCCCCAATGGAACTTCTCCCTTAGTCTCCGCCTGGTGTCCTCCTCGCCTGCCCCTTCCCTCCGCACTCCACCCCTCCCCCTCTGCGGCTGTGTTCCCCCCTCCCCCCCCCTCCCCCCCGCGCCCCGTGACCCCGAGCTACACACCCCTCCCTCCTGCCCCCGGTCTATACGGGGGCCCCCGCCTCCGTTGACGCAGGAACCTCCCGCCCCCATACCACGGCAGGTCATCCTCCCCCTCTCCGCCTCCCCCCCCCCATGTCTCCCTCCCCCCGGCCGACCTCTGCTCCTCTTCCAAGCTCTCCTGCCCCTCCTCCTCCCTCGGGTGGCACTGGGCCTGGTTGTCCGCTCTCTCCGCTCTTCTCGGGCTCAGCTGCTCCCTCTCCCTCAGGCTCCCTGAACTCATCTCCGGGGTCGCTCCCCCCCTCATCCTCTTCCCTCCCCCCCCCCATCCAACTCTCCTGAGGAGGTCCTCTGCGTCAGAGCATTGGTCAAGGAGACTTGCCCGCACGGCTGCTGTCGCCCCTGCTGCACAGGCGGTCGCAATCTGGCCCGCTCCTCGAGTCGCAAATGCGCATGGGGCCAGAAGCGGGGTGCTGAGATCCCCCAGGGTCCGGATCCTGTCGGAGATTTCGCCAATGAAAGCTCTGCCCCGACGAGCCCATCGAGCCACCGCCCCGCTTGCTGCCGCCACCTCCCCCCCAGCTGCTCTCGCTGCTCTGTCCACTCCCCCCACTGCCGTGCTGAGATCCGTAAGGGCTGCCTCCGTCTGTGCCCTCCAGTCCGTCCTCTCAGCTATAGCCCGTACCACCCGCTGCAAGTCCGCCACTGTCTCGCTGGCACCCACCACCGTGCGCTCCACCTCCCAAGCAGCATCCTCCACCACTAGCGAGAGCAGCTCCCACTCTTGGACCCACCCTCGCCATTTCTGAGCTATAGCCATAGCCTGTACGAGCATAAGGAGGCCTCCTACCGCCGCGGCCACCATATCTGCTGCCACGTCCACCTCCGGGTGGAACGGTGGGGGTTGGAGGTGTGCTGCCGCCCTCGGGGGGCTCGGGGGGTACGGATATTACGTGTCGTAGTATGTCGGGACGAAGTCCCCCCCGTGGCCCCCCCCGTCCCCACTCCCTGGCCACATGGCCACTGCTGCCGCAGCTGTCCGCTCCACCTCCCGTCGAAACTCTCGGACCTGCTCCCCTACAGCGCGCACTGCAGTAAAGGTCTGCTGTGCGGCCCCTGCCACTGCCCTGGCGAGATCGGACTGGGGCGCATCCCACAGCTCCGGTCGCCGGATCTCTCTGTCTGCCAGCGCGCCGGAGTGGGAGGCATGCTCCATGATCTCCACCCATGTACCAGCCTGGGAGGCGGCAAAACGACGTGCATCCCAGGCAAGCTACGTCCCTGCCACCCGCCGATGGGCGTCTCCCTCATCAAGGTACGGGCCTCTGCCTCCCCATCCCAGATGCGCCGCTACCCCCGCCACCTCGCCGGCCACTGCTACTGCGTGTGCCGCTGCGCCGCTAACTTGTTGTGCTGCCGCAGTGGCCTCAAGGCTGATGAGACACTCTCGTCTCTCTGCGCAGATTGCCACTCTAGCCACGTCTCCTGCTCGCCACAAGTGAACAAGGCAATGCGTCGCAGCCCTGGCTGCGCACACTCCTTCCCATGCCCTATGCGCAGCCAGCACGGCGGAGGTGGACTGGCGCAAAAGGTCTTCGTAGGTCCGGGTGGGGACGGGCTCTCGACCCCACTCCGCGAGGATGCGCCTTCGCTCTTCCGCGGCGAGGCCGACCGAGACCGTCGCCACGGCTCGTCGCAGCACCATCAACGGCCCGCCCATCGCCCGTCCCATGAGTTCTGTCCCTTGCCCCATAGCTTGGACCGCTCGCTCCATGGCGGCGAGGGCCCCCTCCACGTGGGCTGCGACCCCATCATCTGGCACATGGGTGCGTGCATCTCCCACCTGTCCCGCCGCATCTGCTGCCGCACGAGTCGCTCGTGTATACTCCCGTGCTTCATCGTGGAGCTCCTCTTGAAAACCAGCGGCGGGCGGCTCTGCCTGTGCGGGCCGTTGCAAATCGTGCCAATCCCCATCTCCACCCCACCCCCATTCTCCCTCTTGGGCCCGGCGGAGGGCTGCCACCCAGGTCTCCCCTGGGCGAGCGATGAACGCTGCCGTGAGCAACGTAGCCACAGTCCTGACTGCCCGCTCCGCTTCCCTAGCAGTCTCCGCCCCTGCACTGCAGACCACATGCGCTGTGGCCGCCTGACGCCACACGCCATAGGTGGCCTCGACCGCCCTATCCATGGCGGTCGGTGCCGACCCCTCTTGGCCCCTTCCCCCCCTGTCTGACTCTGTCCTCTCTCCCCCCCCCTCCATATCCTCCGTGGTGTCACGACGGACGCCCTCCCCCCCCGGCCCCTCGTCCCCTCCCCCGCCCCGGGTTGCCCCCCCTCCGACTCCAAGGTGTCTTGCCCCCCAGGGCCCTCCGTCTCCATTGCTGGTGGTGCCACCAGCGACTTCCCCTCCGGCTCCCATGGACTCTGCTGCTGCTCCCCCCCCCCCCCCTCCGGTGGTGGTGGATCCGAGGTCGGCCCCAAACCCGGGGGGGTGAGGGGGGGAAGCTCCCCCACCAGCCACCGTGAGTATATTTGCTGCCTCCTCCCCTCCCCCTCCCCGACTCGCTCTCCGGGTTGGTGGGTAGGCGCCCACAGTGGCGGCGGCGGTGTTAGCAGCAGGGTTGGTGGCCGCGACGGGGATAGCAACATAGGGGGGGGGAAGATGGCGGCAGGTGCAATGGTGGTGGTGCGGGCAGCGGAAGTGGTAGCGGAGGTGCTCGCAGCGTTGGCGGCGGGGGCGGAGGGGTTAGGGGCATAGGCGGGGCCGGCGGTGGCGGCGGTGGCAGTGGTGGCACTGCTGGCAGCGTGGGAGGCGGCGGCGGCAGTGCAGGCAGCGTCGCCTGTTGCGGTTGCTGCGGTGTTAGCATCGCCAGGGGTGGCGGCAGCTGGGCTAGCAGCATGGGTGGTGGCGGCGGTGGTGCAGGAAGCATAGGTGGTGGTGGCGATGGTGCTTGCCGCATAGGTGATGGCGGCGTTGGTGTTAGCAGTGTCGGTGGTGGCGCCAGCAGGGCTAGCGGCCTGGGTGGTGGCGGCGGTGGTGCTAGAAGCATAGGTGGTGGTGGTGGTGGTGCGAGCCTCATAGTTGCCAGCCATGGTTGCTGTGGCGGTTGCGGATGTTGCGGCTGGTGTCGCAACAGATGTGGCAGCCGTGGATGCTGTGGCTGCTGCGGAAGCTATGGCGGGTGCTGCAGTAGCTGCGGCGGGCATGGAAGCTGCTGCATCTGTGGGTGTTGCGGTTGTTGAGGTCGCCGTGACAGCCGGATGAAGGTGGTGGTCGGTCTCGCTGGTGGCCACCTGTTCCCCGATGCCGAGATCCGTGGCCACCCCCCCCACACACGCAGGAGCTGCTGCAATGGTTCTGCTAGCACCCATTCCCTCGGTGGATGGGCCTCCTGATGCGGCTGCGGCGGTAGCATTGCCCGCAGTTGCAATGCCCCCGACTCCGTTTCCAGTTGCGGCCTCGCCTGCGCCGTCGGCAGAGGGGTTCGCTGCGGTAGTGGCGTGCTGGGGGAGGCCGGGAGGAGGTGGGCTGTCAGCCCCTGTCCCGGCCCAGGTGTCGACGAACGCGGAGGTGCATGCGTTGTTGACTGGCTTAGGCATGGCGGCGGCTGTAGCGCTTCCCCCTTCTCCCCCCCCTGATACACCGTGGTCCCGAGTGCCCCTCTGATCCGGGCCTGTGCTGTCCTCGCCCATGGTGGGCGCGGGAGGAGAGGGTGCTCGGGGTGGAGAGGCCATGGTGGCTGGCGTGGTGGGGCGGGAGCAGGTGCGTGTAGGAGTGAAAAAACGACGTGCAGGTGTTTTTCCACCGTCACTGTACTTGTTACCGTCTCGCTGGCCGTTACCTATCCTGCCCTTTGGCCCGTTCGCGCTGTCCGCATCGACCTCCCCTGGCGACCGGCTACCTGTCCGATCCCCCCTTGGGTCCTGTTTCGCTGCATTCTCCCCACTGTGGTTCTGTCAACCCCCCCCCCCCCCCCC
>SZWC01001147.1:234687-272383 GCA_023375785.1 Penium margaritaceum
ATTCGCGGCAGTTGCAAAAAGCAGCAAATGTCCTGTTCTCTCTCAAACGATTTCTCTACCTACTTTCTGAGTTTGGAATACATGCTATGCACGACAGAAATACCCTAATGAGCGTTTTAAGACAGAAATAGGTTAGCCCGAAAACTATTGAGTATTGTATTAGTTGAAACCGAGATTTGTTAGTGGAAAGTTGTATTACTACAATTTTGAATTTCACTGTAAAGAAAACTATAGTTGTTCACTTAGAAACCAATGATTTAACAAGTGCATATATGCTGGTAAACTTCTAGGAAGGGAAGATAATGGACGAGTGTTACACATAAGAAATGAAGTGTATAAAAGTGGGACGAATAACCATACCTCTCCTCCACGACACCTCTAGTGTATAGGGGGAGTGTATTGAGGGGTGTTTCTTCCATAACCTAAAACATCCACCCGTGTATTTGTACAATCATGTAAAAATACGATCCCTCTCCCAATACACGTCCCAATACACCCCCCCCAATACACATCAACTTTGGAGAGGGGGAGAGGGAAGGAACTAGCCCCACATACCCCCTCTAAAGTGGAAATTGTATTGGGAGAGTGTATGTGTGAGTGTATTGGATAGACAAGGAAACTGTATTTTTGTATCAATGCTACAAAAATAGATTCAGAGCATTGATCGTGACATCGCTCATACATCATTGTCGGCATAGTGCGATGTAAGAATTGACAAGCCGATTTGATCCCTCCCCTCTTCCTCGACACCTCTAGTGTATTGGAGGAGTGTATCGGGATATCTATCTTGAATACTCTAAATTACGTACATGAGTGTATTTGTACACTTGTGTACAAACGCAACCACTCTCCAGATGCATTTCCTAATGCACCCTCCCAATACACGTTGACTTTAGAGGGGTGGGAGACTAGTCCCACCATCCCCTCTCCCCTCAAAAGTGGAAAGTGAATTTGTTGAGTGTGTTTAGGAGTGTATTAGGTAGATAACCAAAACAATACAAAAGTTTATTTTTGTCTCAATGATGCAAAAACAGATCCAGAGCATTGATTGTGAAATCACCCATATATCGTTGTCGGCAAAGTGTGATCTAAGAAACGGCATCCCAACTGGATCCTTCCTTTTCTCCCCCCCCCCCCCTCCCAAGACACCTCTAGTGTATTGGAGGAGTATATCAGGAGGTGTATCTTGCATACCCTGAAAGACGTACACAAGTGTATTTGTACTATTGTGTATTAATGCGACCCTCCTCTAGATGCACTGCTCAATACACCCCCTCCACTACACTTCGACTTTGGAGGGAGGGGGAATAGTATAATGCCATCCCATGAAGACTCGTCCCTCCCCAAGACACCACTAGTGTATTGGGGGAGCGTATTGGGGAGTGTATCTAGCATACGCCGAAAAACGTACAAAAGTGTATTTGTACACTTGTGTACTAATCCAAATCCCCTCTAGATACATTTCCAAATACCCCCCCTCCCCCCCGATACACTTCGTCTTTGGAGGAGGGCTATAGGGGGGAGGGAGGGGGGTGGACGTCCTGCTTGACCATGTTGGTTTGAGGATGGAACGACGTCGATATATGGATCTGACTCCCATAATGCATCACGAGTTTATGCAAGAAATGCCCAGTGAAGCAGTCATTTTTGCCTTTGATGATGGTACTTGGCATGCAGTGTAGCCGCACGGTCTGATTTAGAAACAGTCGTAGTGTTCCTTATCAGGTGACAATGGTCATCAATAAGAGAAAATGGGACATTCTGGAATATATGTCCACCACCACGAGGATGGTGTCATATCCATCTGGAGTGATGGGAAAAACTGACATGAGGTCCATGCTGATGTTGATCCATGGCTCCATCAACACAGTAAGTGGTTAGAGCAGTCATGGCAGCCTTGTGCGACAAAATGTTTGCTGCTCACATGTGTCTCATGATTCGTAAAAGGCTGTCATGTTGGTCTACATCCAATCTTAACAGTAATACTACACCATCTTTTTGAGTGTCTTATCCTCTCTGAAATGTTCACTTGGACCATTGTTGTGTCATTCCTCTAATATCATCTGTCATAATTCTTCCTTTGGTGGTACAACGGCTTGTCGAGTGAATCACCATCACCAGTAGGAATCATAAAATTAGAACTTGAATTTTTCATCCCCCCCAAACTCCTTGTAAACCTTCCCAAACAGGCTTGTGAGATACGGGCCTCGCTCGATGAGTTTTGTGTTAATCTTGACCATCAGGTCTTGTCGTGGATCTAGAGCATCCGCTGGATTGGTACTCAATGTCATAGTTGAAGTTGGACTCAAGGAACCCCATCCGTTGAGCTTGTCGCTGACTCAGATGCAGCAGAGTCTTACCATATTTGAGGGAATTGTGTTCAGTGTGGATGAAAAACTGCATGCATTCAGGTAGTACCGCCATGCATTGAAAACATGCACAACTCTGAGCAATTTTTTAATAGCACGTAGTTGAGTTTTGGTCCAGGTAGTTGTTGCGGCATATAAGTGACTGATTTCTCTCCACCACAATAGTCTTCAGGAGGAGCGACTCCAATTTCTCAATCAGATCCGTTGGTTGTCATGGAGTAGTCCACTGTTACATCTGCTGATTGTGGGACCAGCAATGAGGGCAGATCATCTTTCAAAGAGTTAATTGCTTCTTGTTTACTGTCTTCCCAACTCCACTCAGTAGTTTTCAAGTGAGTTCGGAGAGAGGCAATGACACTCCAGCATTGTTCTTTACAAATTGATGGAAGTAGTTACAGAATCCCAAAAACACCTATACATCCCAAACTTCAGTTGGCATTGGCCCAATCAGCAACCATCTCCACTTCCTCTGGATCCATGGTGATCCATCCCCTACTGATGATATGGCCCCAAAACTGGACTGAAAAGCAACCAAAGTCACATTTCAAGAGTATTCTGTAGAACAATTCTCTTTCTAAAAATTCTAGAACTTTTTGGAGATGCCCATTATCCTCCTCTGGGGTATGGCTCTTCACCAGGATGTTTTCAAGACATAGGACGATGAGGTCACTAAGGTACAACTAAAAAATGTTATTCATTACTGCCATGAATTCTGTAGGGGCTTTGGTAAATCCAAACAACATAGATGTGAACTCAAAAGTTCCCATATTGGGTGTAGAACTCCGTCTTTCCGCTTTCCATATCAGATACACGGATTTGATGATAGAAACTGTGTAGATCATTTTTGGTAAACATTCTTGTCCCATGGGTTGGGTAAAAACGTTTGTCTGCTTCGAAAAGAAGGTAGATTTTGTTGATGGTGACGTCGTTCAATACTCGGTAATCCACGCACGTCCACATCTTGCCTTTTTTAATATGAAAAGTATAGGTGCCACACAGCGTCATGTAGGTGGCTTGATGAACCCCTAACCGAGCATCTCGTCTAGCACCTTTTTTAGTTTGGTCAGCTTGTGGTCTCTCGTGCGATAGGTCCCCTTGACCATTGGCCTGCTGCCTATCTTCAGGTCTATATGGTGATCAACACTGTGCTACGGAGTTAACACTCGGGGTATTTTTCAAGAAAATAACTGCCAGTTCTCATTCAAAGTCCTCAACAAGGGATGTGAACTCCTCTCAACAGCTACAAATTTATCGTGTCATGAGGCTGGTGTCTAGCGTCTACTGCCACAAGTTTTTTCCACTTTACTGGTTTCCACATGGACAAGAACTGCTAAGTGTGAAACCCAAAACATAGGCCCTTGGGGTAGTCATCCAAGGAGGCCAAGTGACTGAATGCCTCAGCCATTTTGGTTGAGACGCGAAACGGGAAAACTGACAGGGTTGTCGTAGGGCACGTTTGAAAACATGCAACCCAATCCTACTCGTTTTACGTGGTATTGCCACATTGGAAACAAGACCCTAGTAACATTCTAGGAGTGGAGGAGTGAAACGATGGATCTCCTACGGCGGCACTCCTTTCGCCTCAAATCTGGCCAATGAATATTTCTTGGGTTAGAGTCAAACTAGACTCTAGCTCATTCATATTTCTCTGGGCTTTGGATCCTTGAAACGTGAGCCTTGAGTACCTGAACTACGTGATGACTGTTCAACGGCCATTTTTTAACTGTAAAAATGGTCCATACACTACAATCCTCCCCCTTCGCTTTGAACCGTCCCGGTTTGTTTTTGTTCACGGAGGTTTGATCATCACATACTCCATCATACAGTACATGAAAAAAAGAAGCATAATAAAGATCACATGTGTGAACTCTTGTTATCTGTAGCACAGTTGCATTACGTTCAAGCACCGTCAACCACACACATGTGTGGTTTTTTTTGTTATGATAATTCATGTGCAAAGTCCAGTGTTGATCGCGTGATCCTTGAGCTCTTGCCAAGATGAGAAACGTACAGTCCTAATACATTTATCATAAGTACTAGTGATTCTTTGCCAAAGACTCATCACACCTGAGTATCAGTGGCATGGTGGATTTTTTTTTTAGACGTACATTGTAAACAATGTCTTGCCGGTTCAGAAGAGGATACATAGGGTAAAATTTTCCACATTCCACATGGTACGTGTTCACCAAGCTGTTGTGGTGACATCTCCTCCCCCTTCGTAAGCAGCGTCCCTGTGACCAATTAACAGGACCTCCCAGTGAAAACTTTCTAGGTTCACACACTACTTCTTATGTCACTAGGATCTGTCTTTCGAGGATTTGTTACAAATCTGGTAATCTTGAGCACGTGGTTTACAACCACGTGTTCAAGAACATTTGTAGGTCATCTGGAATTCTTTCAAAACCTATGGGTTGGTTGGTTGAACTCGACCAAGCTCCACTAAGCCCATGAAATTTTCATGTTAGCTTGTTATTAAGTTTGGGAGGCACCAAGGTCCTAAGACGGGTTTCAAGCACACTTGTTCTCCTATTCAAAGATTACAATCAACTTTGAAGGAGGTGGCATTGGTCCTCTGGCATCCACAATTACCGTCAAAGTCTGTCATCGGACACAAAAATGCTCTGATCTAGATTATATTTGTCTGAATGATCATCTCCTCACTTATTTTTTGAAATGGGTACCATAGGCTGCCACTTACGTCCCTGTCAAAAGCATATAACTTTTAACTAGGCTAGCTGAGATAACCGGTCTCAATGATCATGGATCACATCCACCAACAAAGTGTTCATAACATGCTTCTCACCAAACGGGTATACCATCATCATAATCCAAATGGTATAAGTTGGAAGGGTACCTCTCGGTTGTTATTCCCATGTGATTGTGACCAAACAATTCCGACTCACATCTGGTGATCCCGGAACAACTTGTTCCTAAATCTGCCTCTGTTTGTGTAATTGCATCCCAAAGTTCCATTCCGGAACCCGTGGATGCATAATTGTACTTGCAGTTCATTTTAGAAATTTGTGATAACCTTCAATAGATAGGAAAACACCCATCCTTAATGAAACATGTTTTTTTGGAAAATGAATCCCAAGGGTACGTCTTGAGGCATGTTTGCCAAGTCACAAAAGCCCGTATTGCCTCAATGTCTTCAACTGTGTACATATGGTACTTCCACTCAATAGAGTACTTCCATATGCCTTACCCAAGGTACTTGTAAAGGGTATCACCCTTGTTGGTGATATTTGATAAACAACCACCATTGTGGTTTTTTATACCACCGCAGCAACATCCAAAAAAATCACTTGCATTTGGCAATGTACATCAAGTGAACCATCTAAAAAACCAAAGGTGTTCAGATGCTTCACCGTGACCTTCCAGGTCAACAAGCGTGATTCAATTACATCGTCGTGAAATGTTATTTCCATCCATGGATGAAAAGTCACATCTGTCGAAACCCCTCATGCCGTTTTGAGGAACTTGGTGGTGCCAAGAGAGGTTTCTTTTTTTAATATCTGTCCGAGATCGGTTTTGATTTAACATGCTACACTACACCTTCGGCACAATTGGAATCCATCTGCATGATATTTGAAGAACGTGGCATACACCATTCGTGTACCATATCACGATGCCCAAAAGGTTGGGAGTTGTTCAAAATGACGACTCGTTATGTGGTCGGTCAGACCACCAAGATGTTGGTGCCAACACACTGTTATCATAAAGCAATCGGTTTATAGGGTTGTCTCCATGTTCATAAGCTTTGGAAACCAATCCCAGACAGTGAAGTGATCCCAAATATGTGGTAGTTGGTTTATTTAGAACTATGAGATTGCCATAGTATTTGAGAATTGCAGCAGTGGAAAAGGGATCTGACCCATTTTCTGTTGGAACTTCACAGAAAAATGGATGTACTCACATCACTGACATCAGTTCAATCACCTTGTCTGTTGATTTCCATGCATGTTCACTCATTGAGTGATTATAGGCCGAAGGTGTCGCCTTCAAAGTTTGTTCACATTCAACATTCTGTTGATCTTGTTTCATGCTAGAACGTGACTTTTGCACTCGTCGACAAATGCACTACTGTTTCTCAGATCATGGAGGATCCATGAAGGAGCCCTTGCTTCTTGTTGGCGCATTCAAAATCCCCTTTGGCAATCTTCCTTTGAGGATTCACATTATTTTTCCTTGTCTTTTGAACTAGGTGTTGGTACATATTGTTTATTTTCTATTGTTGGTACCAGTCCGGTACCAGGATTTGTGTTCACTCACCAAGTGACGAGGCGTCAATGGTTTTGTTACTGAGTATTTATTCAATGAACTCCTTGACACATTCAACCACAGACCAATGTTCTCATCGGCCATGAATATTGATGCACAAAAATTGTGTCATGTAGTGATGCATCCACGTAGACGAACCAGTGTCGAACCATATCATGCCTTTCGTGAAACTGCTGGGCTCTTCAAGTACACACTGTGTACAAGTACCGCAATGTCAGTTCTCTTAAATCAAATTTGGTGTACTGAAACAAGAAGTGTGTTCAGCATGTCATGACATAGCCATGGCACAAGCTCAGGTTTCAAACAATTACATTTGCTTTAGAACATCGAGCGTAATGGAATGCGCATCTGTTCTTCTCGATCCCCCAAGTGAATTGCTTGATTGAATAATCTTGCCATTGTTTATCAAAAACATCAACTGATATTTTAACCTTCATTGAATGTCACAAAACCATTGTGATCATTTTTCCATCAAACCTTTCCACAACTTGATGTTGTGGTTGACGTACCAAAATTTAGTGGACAAGTTTCTCGTACATGTTGTGCACGTTTTCCATGCATGTCACTTACCCTTCGACACTTGGTCATACGCGCTGACCTCTCACGGTCATGCAAGCGGTGCATGTTTTGGAACTGGTGCTCAGCCGACTGAGATTTTATACCACGTTCCATCTATGGATACGGCAGATTTTGTCCAAATTAGCATGGTCCAAGTTTGGGAAATTTGTCCTTGGAACATATGTGATTCATCCATTCAGATTTTTCTTGTAGTTCTTTTTTTCCCGGATGTATCTTTCCATACTTGAGTTTTCCCATAGTATCTTTCCTTGTAGCAGAGGCAAAAGTCTTAACTTCAAATGGTCTTCAATCTCGGTGACAACTGAGATCGTGTCTTTTTTGTTGTTCCATTCAGGTATACCTTTTATCACCACCATTGTATGTAGTTTATGTGATGCATACCTGTCAGTTCTCACTTTACAGATTTTGGCAGTATGAACATCTTCAAGTTCGTCCAGACGTCTCTCAAATATCACATGACACAATTTTGGCACTTCACAGAACACCCTTGGTGCACTTTCCAGCAGATCCACCGCAAGCATAAATCGTACACTTTTGCAGGTGATTTGCCACAAGATAGTTATTTGTAGCAATGGGGTACAATTAACACCCACGGCTTTAGGGCAATTAGCACCTATGACAGGTGCCATATTATCCACACTGGCATGACGAGTTTTTCCGGGCGATTTCATGTCCATAATACGTTTGGCACTCGCATAAATGGTACAACCAGCACCCATGCCAAAAGTGTAACCCACAGCTTTTGTCAATCGTGCAAATCGTATTTATTACAATTGCGCATCCGGCACTCATGTCAATTGTTTATCCAATGCAATGGTCAACCATGCATTCATCATTTATGTTTATTGTGCCTTTGGCATTCACGTGAATGCTACAATTCGCTCAGTCATATTCCAAGTGCAATAGGAACTTGTCAGTTTTGTGCAATCAACCCTCATGAGGGGATTTCCACCATCGCATGTGCTTTGAGTGTAATCGGCATTCACATTCTTGTTTTATTGAAATCCAAGCACAAATGACTTATCCAAAATCCTGGGTGCTATCGGCATCTACGTGGATACGTAATCAGCATTTTCTTGAGCCATTTCTCCCATAGACCATGAGCAACGCATTTGGTACTAGCATCATGAATGCATTTTGCATCCGTGACTATTGTACAACTAGAACTCACTTTTCAGTGGTGGATTTGACACCATTTTTTTTGGCGACCAGTACCTGTGCTATTTCTGGTAGTGCAGTTGGCACTGACGTCCATGATGTGGTCGACGCCCGTGGAAACGTGCAGTCGACACCTGTTTTGTGCAGTCGGCATAAAACGGGTCGTAGTAACTAGATGAGTCGTCCCCAGCATGTACGGTGCTATAATTATTTTTTTATCAAGAGTTTGTCTCGATGCACAACAATGTGGTTTTACAACCTGGTGCACACTGTAGTGGCCCATTTGTGGAAGCAAATTTGTTTAGTGCATGTACAGCCCGTGTTGAGTAATGTCGTTGTAATTTAATGGTCATCCCTTCTGGTTGTTCTTAGAATATTTCCCAAGTTATGGGGACGCTTCCTTTCTTTGGCATCATCGGTGCTCAATTCATTTCACTGAAGTATTTTTAAGTGCATTCCATTCACGACATGGATAACTGTCAGTTTTCCTTCCTTTTTTTTTTTCTCTCGTTAAAGCGATTTTCAAACAGTACGTAGAAATCTGTCAGTTTTTCTTTCTTGTCATTTGAATGCTTCAAAGCATTGAATTGGAGTACCAGTTTTTTATGGCTGTTTGATGGCCTTTTACAGCATTGAAGCCATGAGCAACAAGGCAAGACTCAGGGTTCAACTAAGGAGATCGTCCTCGCCTCTAGTAGTAGTGGCACTAAGTGATTTTTTAGGGTACTTTCATTTGAAACAAATTTGGAACTCGGTCTTAGCTTCAAACTAGTTTTTATGGCACATAAAACAGAAGCCAAATAAAGGAACTTTCCTCCATTTCATGTGGAAACGACTGGGTCTAAAACATGAGGTTTTTTGGAAAGAAAACAATGATTATATCATCATAACTCTTCCTTTGGACTTCAAAGTTCAGAGTGACCTCTTGCCTGAGTGCATAACTCACGTATGTTGAAAGTTACAGGAGAGCAAATTTTGGAGCAAGCTTTATGCGTCTGGGGCCATACCCTCTGACGGGCATGGAAGAAAGGAGGAACCTTCCTCTCCTCCTCCTCCTCGTTGGGCTATCGGCAATTTTGAGTGGGTGGGGAGAGGGAGGTCCCCTCCTCACCTCCCACGAAGGGCTGCCGGCCCTTGTGAGAGGAATGAGAAGGAGGTACACCTCCTCCCCTCGTCCTTGGGCTATCGGCTCGTGTGAGGGGGGAGGGAGAGCGAGGAACGCCTTCCCTCCCGTCCCAATGGGCCGGCGGTCACAAGAGGAGGGAGGAGAGGGGGATACGTCCCTTACCTCCCCCTTTGGCCTTCGGCCACGTAAGAAGGGGTGAAAAGGGGAAGATGCCCCCACTCCTCCCCCATGGGCCATTGGCCCACGGGCAAATTGGCGAATGCCCCCTCACCTCTGCAAAGTACCTGATAATTATTTAACAAAGCATTTAACTGTTAAAATAGTTCCTACACTACACTTGTGCTCTGCATCATAGATATCTTTCAGCCACATCCGGTGATATCAGCTAACATTTTGTGACTGCTGTAAATTTTTCTAGTGCTTCTACCTCTCATGCTTCTCATAACCACTGGTGCATTGTGGGCCGTTCAATTAGAGGCAAGTGTCATTTTCTGCCATTAATGCTAACGTAGATTGCTCCACTACTCTAGTCCATCTGTGAATTGTGTCCGTATAGGAAATCTTGTCTGAGGATGATTTTCTGATCACTCATTGGGCAAGTCCTCCAGACCGTTGTGCCTTGTAAATCTCTAGTCTGCCATCAGAGTAGTTTGCAACGTCGACAAATCTACAGTTTTCCATCAATGATTTTTCCTTCAAACATCTCTGGTTTGGTCTAAAAATCCAGCTTTCAAACTATTTCATTGCTTAAAAAACCATGAGAAGCTCCTCCATCCAGTACTATTGGTACCATTCTACGACTTTTAGAACCCTCTTGGTCGTACTTGTAGTAGTAACCTTGGTTGGTTGTCCTTGCATTTGTTGTCATACTTTGTGATCCAGGAACTCTTGTCTGTGTCCATGTGAGCCACTCAGATGGGAAATTAGTTAGCACAGTTTTTTTTCTTACAGAACAGGAGTTCCGCTGTCTAATCTTGGCTTTGTGATTTTCTGAATCCTTTTTTTTTTTTTTTCTACGACTTTCGCGCCTTCATGGCATGTTGCTTGGTTGGTCATCCTTGCGCGTGTCCTCCGTCACATTTGGTCGGTCCTCTTTGAGCGCGTCCTCCATTATGTAGGAGTTATCCACATGTATGCCTCACGTGCTTACTAAGCACATTTTTGGCCTTCGCACGTTTCTCGGCTTTGCTGAGAGTGCAGGTTGCCTTTGGTAATATGGTCGACGTTGCTTTGGCCACCATGCTTGCCGTGGCGGCTTCCAAAACTTGGATTCTGCCAAGGGCATGCGGTGAAACCGTTGCACCTTGTGTAGCGGGAGGGCTGGTTCGGCCTTCCCTCCTTGCTGAAGCGAGGGGTGGTTTCGCACTACCCCTTGTGTCAGCGAGGGTTGGCCAACGGCCAGCAGTTTGCTGGTAGCCGGCCAGCTGGCTGCCGCCGGCTGCCAGCCGGCCGGCAGCCAGCTGGCTGGCTGCCAACAAACTGCTGGCCAAGCGACCGGCCAGCCACAGGCCGGCCAGCCGCCAGCCGCCAGCCGCCGATCGGGCTGAGGTCAAGATCGGCGGCTG
Organism: Penium margaritaceum; assembly: GCA_023375785.1. Classification (NCBI taxonomy): domain Eukaryota; kingdom Viridiplantae; phylum Streptophyta; class Zygnematophyceae; order Desmidiales; family Peniaceae; genus Penium; species Penium margaritaceum. The sequence goes on from SZWC01001147.1 coordinate 245,766, forward strand.
AGGGGCCGCAAGGGCCTGTAGGGCGAGGCCTCATGGCCTTGTGCTCTCGCCATCGCTCGCCCTCCTCTCATCGAGGGAGCGAGGATGAGGGATAGGGGAGCGAGGGTGAGGAGGAGAGCGAGAGAGAACCCTGACACAAAATTGCCAGCGTGCCTCGCACACAACGATTTTGTGCCAGAATGACAAACATAAACTCAAAGTTTGTTTATGACAAACTTAGAGTTTTTAAGATGGAAAACTCGTGCAAACTCACACGTTCAAAGTAAAACAGCCTTGGTTTTTGTCCCAGAATCAGGGGTAAGGTAAAAAACGGAAATGTTCCTTCGGAGACTCGAAATATTTGAGTCTTCCTGCTCTGGGTCGTTGATGATGATTGCCCCTTATTCGTTCAAAGGAGGTAAACCGTTGACGTGGGCTGAGAACACCATTTGACAAAATCCGACAACGACCTTAGAGTAGGAAATGAAATATTGGCCCATTATCGTGGTTCTCAAAGCCAGACGATCCACGTGACCAAGGGTGCAACAGAAATGGCGGTTATGTCGTACGTAAAATGCCGTCGGTAGCTGCAAGCAGCATCAGAAATGCCATAAGGGAATACGCCATTTACACTTCACTGTTTGAAGCACCGTAAACTGTGTTAGGAAACTGGACAAAAGCTTTATTTTTTTAGGCTTCTTTCTTTCAGCCTCTTTTTCATCCCAGTGGGCTAGGGAATTTTTGTGGGACGGGATGGGAAATACCCATCCCCAAACCACCAAATTCTCCCCTCCTTTCATGACTCCTTCCTTCCTCCTTCATCCAAAAATTAGGACAGTACCCTTTCCTAAGATAAGGGACTGTCACGGCCTGAGAGCACCATAGAAAGGAGGAGGGTGACACCTTGAAGATTTTTGACGGCTCCTCCAACACCGCCGGCTCAAAAGAGATGCCACCAAGGAACATAAGAGGTGTCCAAGAATGTGAAGAGGAGCCCAAGGAAGACAAGAAGATAAGAGGAAGACAAGAAGTTGGAAGAGGGAGTGAAGGAGTTGCTAGGAATTGTTAGAATTCCTCTTCCACTCTTTGCCCTTGTTTGTGAAAGGCACTCACATTTCTTGTCATTTCCTTGTATTCTATTTTTTTTTTTTCCCAGATTCTAGTCACTACCAATTGTCGTGAGTCACGGCTTAGGAAGCATAGTCTTAAAATCCATGCCCTTATGTCGACGCTGGCGGCCTAGGAAAATAGAAATTAAATCTATAATTGCCTCACCGATTGCGAGAGAAAAGAGACTTCGGGAGGGGATTCCTCCTCGAGGTTTTGGGGTGATCATCACAACGGTCTTCACGTGCTANTATTTTTTTTTTTCCCAGATTCTAGTCACTACCAATTGTCGTGAGTCACGGCTTAGGAAGCATAGTCTTAAAATCCATGCCCTTATGTCGACGCTGGCGGCCTAGGAAAATAGAAATTAAATCTATAATTGCCTCACCGATTGCGAGAGAAAAGAGACTTCGGGAGGGGATTCCTCCTCGAGGTTTTGGGGTGATCATCACAACGGTCTTCACGTGCTACTTGCACAAGCGACGAGATGGCAAGTGCCGGACCTTCCAAGACCAACAAGGGCAAGGTGATGACGACCTCACCACACGCCCTCAATAGACTCCAAAATTTGGGATTCGTCGCCGCAAGCACGGTTGCCAAACCAAAGGCAACCGTACTGCAAGAAGGCAACCCGCACCAACCTTGGCGACACCGAGAAGCGTACGGATGCTGGAAAATTGCTTGACGAGTACGTCGATGCACACGTGTGCAACCTCCACATGACGTACGATGCGCTCGAGGAAGACCACCCGGGCATGGATCCCGACGGAGAGCACAACGTCAACAATGACAAAGGCAGCGAGGATCACCATCATTGCCATCGTTGTGTGGTGAAATCCAGCTGATCGCTCAATACGGAAAAGATGCTTGCCGGATTGCCTGAAGCTACCAACAACAACAAGGTTGTCAAGAGCAACAAAGGCACCAAAAATAGCCATGTAGGAAGTTCCCGCGAGAACGAGTCGAACGACATTGTTGCAAAGGTAATTTGTGATGACCACCAAAGACTTGCTGAGTTCGCTGTTGAGGCGGCGGCCCGACTCAAGATCACCACCGACGGTAGAGGTGTGACACCACCCAGAGGAGTTGGGGCGGATCTCCCTTCCAACGATGTGGCCATTATGGGACAGACCAGCGTCCACTCGAGCGTTGTCACTAACGGCAGCCTCCTCCAGAAGGTGGGACTCCTTAGAGGCGTGTACACAAACTGTACCCTCTGAAGTAGTTAAAGGTACACAGACAATGCGAAGCCCTGGAGGCTATCGCTGATGACATCATCATAGCTGAAGTTTGCATTCGCCAACCTGCTGGCCCACGTCAAGTAGAGCATCACGAACCTCGACCGTGATCGCCAACTGCAACGCCTGACCGCCCATGAGGTAAGCCACCAATGCGACGACCTTGACAAGGCGTTGTAGAGCGTGACCCAGGTGTGGATGCAGTAGCAATAGGAGCGCGCTGTAGGTGCTGATGCCACTGCCAGTGGCAGCAATGACTTGCCTACCTCGACGAATTTGGGACCAGTCATGAACACGTCCTTCCTCCACAGTGTCGAGATCTTCAGGAAGGGCGTGAAACTGCCCAATTGGCTGAATCACATGGAGAATGTTCTACGTTTCAACAAGGCTCCACTCAGTCAGTGGGGTGACCTTGCCACGATGCGGATTGAAGACAAGCTCTTCAAGTATGTGGTCAAGGAGTGGAGTGCACAGCAGTCGCACCTTGAGTGGCAACCCATGCCGTGGGATGTCTTCTATGCGATCATGCGTAAGAAGTGTACCGAGCGTGAGAAGGCATACCGTACCTTCCACAAGATCAAGGACTTTAGGTAGCTGGGTGGCTCGCTCGAAGCCTACTTGAGCAAATGTACCACAATCGTGAAGGAGATCAAAAGCTTCACAGAGAGTGATGGGAATCAAACCTTCAAGTACCCTGAGTGCATGCTCCTAGAGTACTTGCGTGAAAATCTTGCCAGCAAGAAGCTGAAGCACAAGACCACCACAACAACAACCGGCCAGGCTTGGACAAGCAGGAGGGCATTGTAGAACTACATGAGTGAAGTGTATTTGGTGAACAAGAAGCACTACTCGGACGCACGGCTGAACGCTCATGCACAGCAAGGTCGCGACATGCGCATGGACGTTGTGGGGGTTGGAGGAGCAGACAGGCAGTGGCGTAGGGCCAAGGGTAAGCAGCCTACAAACCCTCCAATTAAGAAGACTGGCAGCTAAAAGATCCCAAACCATAAATGCAGCCGCGACAATGACGAGCTGCAGGTGGCGCGTGAGCGTTGCAAAAAAGAATTTCCTTGACGAACTTTGCCACAACTATATGCAGCCTGGTCACTTTAGGGCTCAGTGCCATGAGGTTGCTGGTGGTGGAAAAGAGGCCACGATGTTAGCTGTAGCAACAGCACCTCGTGGGAAGAGTATAGCAAGATGCCGCGAATAGGGATGTGGAAAGGGTCGCGGTTGCGGCAATGGGCTTGGCCGTGGTAATGGACAGGACCGTTGGGCGGATTTTCCCCATCGTTGAGTGACATTAGTGGGGACCACTTAGGGGTAAAACTAGATCATGAGTGTGGGTTCATGTTTTTAGACGAGGATGTTAAACAATTTGAGTATTTGACGAGTTCAAACTTCTCTATTGTTTTCTCTCCTTTTGTTGAACCTCATTCTAAGCTTGCTGACCGTCATTTCCCACAAAATCTTGCATCTTCGGAAACGATTTGTGATCAAACATACTTAGTGGTAGTGACACCAACCAGTGTGTAAGAGTTTTGTGATGTAGCGATTGAAACAAACATCCTCAAAGCAGTGAGTTCAATAACGTTTGCGGTACCTTTAGTCGACGATTTCGACACGGTCAGAGTTAAGGACTAGAAGGTGTTAGCCACATTTATACATTTCCACAAGATGTGGACTTGAGTGGGTGAATCATGGGTGTTGTGGCACCCACCATACCGATTCTATATTTATCACAAACTCGGCTTATCGTCGTCAAGCCTGTTCACTCAGAAGAGTGGAGGCAACATGACGATGCAGTTCAAAGGACACCTAGCTCGTGCTCCCGTGAACGTACTTGCTCACACTGGAGAAGTTGAATCCTTCGTTAGCCTTGGCTATTGTAACAAACCTTGCACAACATATGCCACTTTGTTATGTTGCCTAGACCGGCGCCTTAAATCCCAAAAGGGTTGCCGCGTCCTTTGTCCGAAAAATCGGGATCTGGACGGTGAGGAGAGTTCCTTGCCGACCAGCCTTGCGAACCGGAAGCTTCAAAGAAGCTTTTGATTCGCAGGAGGATGACCGGATAGTGCGAGGCACTATCCGGCCGCCGCTCGAGGTCTTGCGACCTTGAGCGGCGGAACGCGAGCCCATCGCGAATGTTTGCGATGGGCTACGCGGGGCCTGCGCTGTCACATTGGGCATGACCCAATGTGACATTGTGAGGGGTACCCACCCATCAAGGGGCCCCTCACGAGGCCCCTCGCCATGACGAGGGGACTCGCGAGGGGCCACCGGCGGGCGTTCCGACGGGACCACCCCGCCGGATGCCACCTCCACTCGGTGGCGTGGAAAACACGTTTTTATAAACGTGTTGGCCACGTCATCGGATGAGGGATGCCAAGTGGTGAAAGAATACCCTCGCACGCGCGAAGACATTTTGTCACCACCTCCCCTTCCTTAATCATGCCAGAAATTTAGGGTTTTCACGTGGACAACATAATATAGTTAAAAGGGTTGACTCGACGAGAGAAATTTACCTAGTCAAGCCGCGTAAACCCGCCGACAAAATGGACGAATAAAATAATATCCTCCATCCTCCCTCTTGGGTTGCCCTATGACGAGAATGGACTCCGGGCCCCAACCTTGGTCGGGGCATACTTGTGAGAGGAGTCATTCGTGAGAGACTTCACTTCACGGCCAAACTAATCTCCACGACCAACCTACGCGATTGTCACGAGCAATCGTGTCCCGAGGGCTCACCCACCCAAAGAAGCTCGCACCCCATTTCACCTGCCGTGTTACATTGGTATCCATGAGCTAGGCGTCACCCTTGGTGACTTAGTCACTGGACAACCTGGAACCTGCTGAGTCGCCGCTAGGAAGCTGCAGCCACCACTCCACTCCTCCTCATCCAAGTCCGGCGGAGCAGATTGATTGGTCGACGGCTCCACCTTCCTAATAACGGCATAGAAGCAGTAGAGTAGGCCGTTTTCAGCGACAGGGTGCGCAACCGAGTTTGCTTCTGTCCGCCTTGCTGTCGCGTTACAGAACTGCCATAGCAGGCCAGTTTCTTCATAAACTTACCCTGAATTTGAAGAGGCGCTGCAGGCAATAGACTTCTTCAAACACTGCATGCAGCATACCGTTGGAAAGAGCAAGAGATGAAATTTCCAGAACACCATCTGTCACCAACTTTCGACATCTGTGCTGCCTGCTACGGCCCAGGGACCAAAACCTTCCCTTTTCAGTCAACAAAAAAATATGTTTTTCGTCCAAATTGCAGGAGAAACGCTGCCAAAAAAAATTCAGAATTTTGGGCCGTGATTTCACGCTTTCCTCTCACTTTGAATCTCATTTGATGATTGGAAGGTGAAAAAGAGGGGTATTTCGACACTTTCCCTTTTCAAAGGGCATGGAAATAGTGGGAACCATTTTACCCCGCTTACCATATCCAAGAGTGCTTGAAACACTTGGGAGAGATTGCTGGTGCATCTACATTCTACCTACCACCACACTCTCACTTAACTCTTGCCCCCCCCCTCCCTTCCCTTTCCTCCCTTCACCCCTCCTCACCAATCATGGTGGGAGGTGGTCTCCCCATGTCCGTGGCAGGAGGAGGCCCTCCCAAAACCCCAGCGAAGGAGAGTGGCCTAAGCGCATCCAGGAATCGTGCTCCATGCACGATGTCGTCGACGAAGAGCGCTTGTGGGATGGGTACCGGTCTCGCCGCATCCACCGCTTTTGTGAAGATGCCGCCCGGTGGGAGCCCTGCCACTAAGGACATCGTGAAGGGACATGAGGAAGCCAAGGAGGCAACGTCAACTCCACGCATTGGCGATAAGGCTGAGTGCCTTGCCAACACCGCCGGCGTAGCACACATGGTGGACGCAGAACTTGCTGACGTCGAGGGCGAAGACAATGATGTTGGAGCAGAGGACGACCGGCTCTCCTCGGAGGCCCAAGATGAAGAGGATGACGATCCTCTCAAGGATATTGACGCTAACACCCTGGCGGCGATCAACCACCTTGTGGACCTCAAAATCCGTGACTTTCGTACGGTGGAAGTTGTTAGGGCTTCGATCCTAGCAAAGGGGAACGGTGGCCCTAAGCTACATACTGGTCATACATCTCGTGGCGTTGACCCGGATGGCATACCAGTAGGTGGTGACGGGAGGAACACGCTCCCTACTTTGGCACGTGCACCAATCCCACAATCCCAGGATGGTCCCTTGGCTCGCCTTGAGCAAGGACCACCTGGAAGAGCACAGACATGTGCTACGGCCGCCAACATGACCATCGTGTTTAGGGCAGGCCAGAGATTGCAAAAGGATCTAGCGAACATCGCTGATGCACTGAACCTTTTGTAAGATGCCAAGGCATATGAGCATTTTCTTGACGCTCTTGAGTGTAACCATCTCACCAAGAGCGTGCTTGCCCTCAAGCAGCACGTTCATCCTGATGCATTCAGTAGTATGTTGAACATCATGGGTACGTTGGTGGCTGGTGGCGTGGCCGACAAGCTTGATCCCGCCCACCCATCCCAGGGTCGCAAAGCTAAGCATCCATCACATGATGATACTCACAGCCTGGCGGGTGACACCCATGATGATCGGTCGACGGGCCCGAGTGGCTCTCATCATCTTCATCAGGCTGAGAAAGCGATAAGCGAGAAACACCCTGAGGATGATGATGTTGCATTGGGCGCTGAGATCTCAAAGGTTGTAAAGCGCCTGAGTGATCATCCCAACTTCGGCTTACACAAGCACATGGACTTCGCCACTTGGAAGTCACGCATGGAGCTTTTGCTTGAGCTCCATAATATCAAACAACGAGCTTGGGGCACTGTCGGGCTAGCTTGCCTTGACAGCGCAGCGCTCTCATTGGTGAAGAACCGATTGAAAGTGTTATACGTGGAAACACCTCAGTCGGTCTCCAGAACTCACTGGGAAGACCTATGCAAGATCCTCATGGACTTGTACGCTAGGGAGTCCGTCTCCCAGCAAACGTCCAGGCATCTGTCAAAAATCCGCCAAGGTGACCGCAAGCTTGCGGAATACCTCCAGGATTGGGACAACACCTTGGACAAAATCACTGATGAGGACCGCCATCCCATGTGGCAGATCGTGGAATGGATCACCAACGGCATTTCTAATGAGTCCCTTGCTCGTGCTTGTACGCTGAATCCCCAAGGCAAGCCTTGGACCAGTTATGTTGAGCTGCGTGACTTCATCCTCGTGAAGTACGACTCCTTGCCGGCCGAGTATGGAGCAAACACACGCCGCAGCCAGCATCACCAGCATGGCAACAACAAGCGTCGGCACTCTCCCCAACGTGGTGAGCGTAAGCTCCCTTGGCACGGGTCGGGTATTCACAAACCCTCCAAGCCGCAGGACAGCCATAAGGAGCGTGCAGATGGCAAGGCCAAGACAGGCACCCTCACTTGCTACTATTGTGGAAAGACTGGGCACTATGCGTCTGAATGCCGTAAGCGCCAGAACGATCGTGCTGGTGGAAACACCAATGAATAGGGCAAAGACAAGCAGGATAAGGGACAAGGAAACCGCCAGATTGCCAAGGGCGTCAATGGTGGTCGCGGACCTGCAGGCCGTGGGAAGAGTTTTTGAATCCCCTAGTGGCCGGTAGTGGACAACCACTAGGGGCTGTGGCTGAGAGATCCTTGGATTTTGAATGTGCTTTCATGTTTTAGGATGATGATGTGAAACAGTTGGAACACCTCACTGGGGCTTTGTTTTCTGCTATTTTCTGCTCCCCCATGAGCAATGACTGTGCGTATCTCTCTCGCCATTTTCCACTCTTGCATCTCATCGATGATGAATGCTTGCAAAATCGTACTTGCCTGATCGTATCCACATGACACAAAGCAAACAAAGTGCTTGAGTTGGCAAATGTAGCCCACAAGATGACCTCACTCACACAAATGATTGTTGCAGTTCCTATCTTTGCGGGTCTCAAGAAAGAACTCTTGAATGGATGGCAACTCTTGTGTGATGTAATCAAAGGACACCACATGTGGGAGTAAGTGGGTGAATCTGTTGAGCTACATTGTAGCACAGAGCACTTTCGCGTGTACCACTTGCAGGCTAAGCCTCCAAAGAGCTTGTTCACAAGCTCCTCACACATAAAGATGACAATGCGATTTGCAGGTCATCTGGCTGTGGCACACGTGCAAGTCCTAGTTGACACAGGTGCTGATGACGAGTTCATTAGTGTCTCTCGTGTGCGACAGCTAGGATTGAAATGCACGCCTTGTGAGGGAAAATTCACCGTCGGTGATGACCGTGAGGTCGATGTACTCGGCACATGTCGGGCAAGGCTCAAGCTAGGAACTCTCACAACAATTATCAACTTTACTGTCATTGACTTGACAGATCATTTTGACGTTGTTTTTGGTGATCCTTGGCTTCATGAGCACAAGGCCAACATGAGTTGGGTCACAAAGACTCTTACCGTACAAAAAGGCAAGCGTTCCATCACGCTTTCGCCTATGGATCACTCAAAGCCCTCTCACAAGAGTGAACAATCCGTCCTTCCGGCGCTTCAAGTGAAGCGATATGTAAAGGGCACAACGTGTTCCTAGCGCAACTTCGTAAGGTTGATGACGACGATCCACCGTCGAGCTCGAGTGATGTCAGTTCTCTCCTTGAAGGGTTTTCTGATGTTTTTGGCCCACTCCCGGATGGCCTACCGCCAGAACGGAATGTTGGTCACAATATCCCTCTCGAGCCTGGAGCAAGGCCATCGTTTCGGCCCATGTATCGCCTCAGTCCCGCTGAGCGTGAAGAAGCCGAACGACAGATCAAGGAATACTTGGCCAAGGGATGGATTGAACCCAGCAGCTCTCCATTTGGAGCTCCTATCCTCTTTGCCAACAAGGATGGAGGTTTGCGCATGTGTGATGACTACAGTGCGTTGAACAGCTTGACGGCTAAAAACCGCTATTCCTTGCCAAGGATCGAGGATCTTTTTGACCAACTTCAAGGTGCAAAGGTCTTCTCTTCTCTTGATGGCTCAAGGATATCACCAAATCCGGATCACTGAAGAAGATGTTCCTAAAACTGCAGTTCGTATGCATCTGGGACATTATCAGTTCCGAGTGCTGAGCTCTGGTCTTACCAATACCCAATCGACGTTTCAAGACACAATGAATCACATTTTTCGTGACCAGTTGGGAAAAACCGTCTTGGTGTACCTCGATGTTATCCTGGTGTTCTAAAAGAATCATGAGGAGCATGTATAACACCTGCGTACAATGCTTGAGATCCTACGCAAGGAGAACTTCTTTGCCAAGATGGAAAAGTGTGCTTTCGCAAAACCCGAGTTGCAGCACTTGGACTTCATCGTTGGCAGCGAAGGAATCCGAGTGGGTCCTCGCAAAGTGCAAGCTTTTGTGGACTGGCCTCAGCCATCCAATGTGGGTGAAATACGAGCCTTCCTAGGCTTAGCGAATTACTTCCGTCGCTTCATGCAAGGATACTCTAGCCTTGTCACCCCACTCACAGCTCTCACACGTAAAGACGTGACATGGTCATGGTGTGATAAGTGTGAGAATGCATTTGTGTGTGCCAAAGAAATTCTGACATCTGCACCTGTGCTTGTACTCCCGAATCCCGAAAAACCATACGAAGTGCTCTATGATGCATCTATTGTCCGGATAGGGACTGTCCTTATGCAAGAAGGACGGCCGGTCGCATATGAGAGTCACAAACTCTCAGCCGTTGAGACTCGCTACACCACAGGCGACCAAGAGTTGCTTGCGGTAGTTCATGCCTTGAAGGTTTTGCGCTCTTACCTTGAAGGTGCCAAGGGTGGATTCACAGTGGTTACAGACCACAATCCCCTTGTATTATTTCAGTCACAACCCAACCTTTCTCGACGACAAGCTCGTTGGAGCGAGTACTTGAGCAGATTCCACTTCCAGTGGGAATTCCGACCCGGTCGTACAAATATGGCAGACCCGTTGAGTCGCACTCCGGTCAACGCGGTTCTCACCACACTTCAAGCGCAATCCCTTCGTACAAAAGACGTACGGGAGCAGGATGTGCCCAAGCCTGATAACCCCCTATGCCAACCACCAAAACCGAAGGTGCATTTTACGCCATTCTTACAACGTATCCGCATGGGATACTTTGACGACCCATGGTTTGACCAGGGTAACACTGACCGATATGGCTTGGTAGAAGCTTCTGGTCTCTACTTGAAGGGCAATTTGGTGGTTGTGCCCAACTCCGGAAAGCTGCGGGATGAGATCCTTTTTTAGTTGGCCACCTTGGTACAACAAAACCGGAAAGGCTCTCTCAGAGCATTATTGGTGGCGTGGATGGTCGTGCGATGTACGCAAATACATCCAAGCCTGTGACTTGTGTAACCGCAACAAGTCAAGCAACAAGGCACCAGCAGGATTGTTAAAGCCCCTCCCAGTGCCTAACTCCTCATGGGAAGAAGTGAGCATGGATTTCATCACTGGCTTACCCGAGACACCTTGTGGCCATGATGCTATCCTCGTGGTGATCGCATCTTGGACCAAGATGGCGCATTTCATGCCCACAACCACGCATGCCACTACCAAGGAAACAGCATACATGTTTTGGGACACTGTTGTTCGACAGCATGGGCTGCCGTTACGCATCATCTCTGATTGAGACGTGCAGTTTTCAAGTAAATTCTTGCAAGCCCTTAGTGAGATCTTTGACACCCGCCAAAAGATGTCCACTGCTTTTCATCCACAAATGGATGGGCAGACTGAACGGATGAACTGAACTCTGGAGCAAATGCTCCGGATATACATGGATCCTTCGATGGATGACTGGGATGAGTTTCTCAGTCCAGCAGAGTTTCCTACAACAACTCTGTTCATGAATCTACCAAGCTGACACCGTTCTTTTTTAACTATGGCCGGCATCCGATGGTACCCGTCTCCTTGGTGAGGCGCGGGGGCAGCGGGAATCAGGTACCTTCCGCCCAGGCCTTTGCCAATCGCATGGACACTCTTCGTCGCGAAGCACGTGAATACCTCCATGCATCGAAGCAACACCAAAAGGCCTATGCCAATGCTGGTCGCCGTGACGTCACATTTTCTATCGGCGACCAGGTGCTTTTGAGCACAAAGAACATGCGTCTCAAGATTCCTGGAGCAAGGAAGATCCTCGCTAAGTGGATCGGACCATTCAAGGTCACTCACAAGATTGGTGAGGTTGCTTACTGCCTTGCTCTTCCAAAGTTCATGAAGATCCATGACGTGTTTCACGTCAGTCTTCTCGCACATTATGCAGCATCAGGAACGGTTCAGCCACCGCCTGTAATACTCGTAAGTGACGATCAGTATGAGGTACATGGGCTCCTCCACCACCGCGAACGTACACGCGGTAAACGTGTTGTGAAGGAATACCTCGTGAGCTGGGCCGGTTGTGGACCTGAACACAACAGTTGGGAGCCTGAGAGTTGTGTCCCGGCCGCTATGATCAAGGACTATTGGCAAGACCAGGCTGCTTGCTTTCGCACTCATGCCCCCGGGGGTACCACCCTGGCACAAGCCCAACGCAGGGAACCTTCACCTGTCAGAGTACAGACAAGAGCACAACGGCGGCGATCTCGGTCGCATGGGGATGCCCAGGCTGATGGTCACGACGACGCTCCTTGCAAGAGGGGGAGGAAGCGTTAGCCGTGAAATTTTTTTATGTGAACTTGGATGATCTATGTACGATCTTGTGCTCGTGAAGGATATCAATCTCAATCTTTTGAGTTTTCTCTCCCTGTGCAATGGCGCATGATCCAATGGATGCACCCATGAATGTTTTGTTGACCAACAAAGCACGTCTCCTTCCACCAACAACCATTCTAGACCCCCTTGAACCAAGGACGGTTCACAGTAGAGGGGGAGGAATGTAACAAACCTGGCAGAGCATATGCCACTTCGTTATGTTGCCTAGACCGGTGCCTTAAATCCAAAAAGGGTTTCCGCGTCCTTTGTCCGAAAAATCGGGGTCTGGATGGCGACGAGAGTTCCTCGCCGACCAGCCCTGCGAACCGGAAGCTTCGAAGAAGCTTCCGATTCACAAGAGGACGACCGGATAGTGCCTCGTACTATCCAGCCATTGCTCAAGGTCTCGCGACCTTGAGCGGTGGAACGCGAGCCCATCACAAATATTCACGATGGGCTACACGGGGCCCGTGCTGTCACATTGGGCATGACCCAATGTGACATCATGAGGGGTCCCTACCCATCAAGGGGCCCCACACGAGGCCCCTCGCCATGGCGAGGGGGCTCGCGAGGCGCCACCGGCGGGCGTTCCAACGGGACCACCCCGCCGGATGCCACCTCCACTCGGTGGCGTGGTAAACACGTTTTTATAAACGTGCTGGCCACGCCATCGGACGAGGGACTCCGAGTGGTGACAAAATGCCCTCGAACGCGCGAAGACATTTTGTTAGCACCTCCCCATCCTTAATCACGCTGGAAACTTAGGGTTTCCACGTGGATAACATAATATAGTTAAAAGGGTTGACTCGACAAGAGAAATGTACCTAGTCAAGCCGTGTCAATCCGCCGACAAAATGGACGGATAAAATAATATCCTCCATCCTCCCTCTTGGGTTGCCTTATGATGAGAATGGACTCCGCGCCCCGACCTTGGTCGGGGCATACTTGTGAGAGGATTCATTCGTGAGAGACTTCACTTCACGGTGAAGCTAATCTCCACGACCAACCTACGCAATCGTCATGAGAAATCGGATCCCGAGGGTTCATCCACCCAAAGAGGCTCGCACCCCGTTTCACCCGCCGTGTTACAGCTATGCTTGACAGATTGGACTGAAGTACGAGCCATCGAATGGCGCAATTATCATTTGTGAAAACCATACGGTACATGTGATCGGTACCTGAAAGCAAAAAAAAATTATTGAAGGGTACACACAGAGTGTCACATTGAAGGTACTCAACCTTCTTGACCCATTTAGACGTGGTGCTAGGCAATCCCTAGATTCGTGAAAACAAGGCTCTAATGTGCTTTGAATCAAAGAATTTGATCCTCCAAACAGGACAGTGTTGCTTTACGTTGATTCTGAGTATAGAATTGTCACCTACCTGGCCTCTATTGTCCTACAATACAGGTCAAGACACGTATTCGACAAGGTTGTCGATACTTCTTGACTCAGTTGCAGAAAGTGGAGGACGACATGGAGGAAGACACACCACGAGAGTTCAAATCTTTATTTGCAGAGTTCTCGGATGTATTCCATGACCCACCGGCAGGGCTTCCGCCAAGACGACACATGGGCCACACAATTCCACTGCAACTGGAGGTGACTCCTCCATTCAGACCCATGTATCGCCTTAGTCCAGCAGAAAGGCAAGAGGCCAAACGCTAAATTAGATAGTACCTTGTAAAATAGTGGATTGAGCCAAGTAGCTTGAAATACGGTGCGCTGATCCTTTTTGTGAAAAAAAAGACGGTGGTTTACGCATGTGTGTGGACTACCGGGCACTGAACAAGCTAACTGTGCAAAATCGATTCCCTTGACCGCTGATCGAGGATCTGTTTGACCAACTCCAAGGGGCAAAATTATTTTCATCCTTGGATGTTTCTCAAGGGTATCGTCAAATCCGCATTACAAAAGATGATGACCACAAAATCACGTTCTGAACACACATGTAGCGTGGCAGTGCCACGCCGACCGGTCGAAGGAGCCACGTGGCTCGAGCGGGGTCACCTGTGACTGTGGGCGGTGAGACGGGATGGCTTGAGGGTCGGAGACCCTCAAGCACCGCGGTTTTGGCCTAGTCGGCCAAGGATTCCGTCGAATCCGTTACATTGGTATCAGAGCTCCAGGGCTCGAATCCCACGTCGGGATTACCGAAGATGCCGAGGCGGCTCTCACTCCTAGTGGGGGGGAGTGTAGCGTGACAGTGCCACGCCGACCGGTCGAAGGAGCCACGTGGCTCGAGCGGGGTCACCTGGGACTGTGGGCGGTGAGACGGGATGGCTTGAGGGTCGGAGACCCTCAAGCACCGCGGTTTTGGCCTAGTCGGCCAAGGATTCCGTCGAATCCGTTACAGCACATGAGACACTATCAGTTACGAGTTTTATGCGTCGGGCTAACGAACGCCCTAGCAACATTTCAAAGAGAATTGAACCGAACGTTCACCAAGCAACTTGACCAGTTTGTCTTGGTTTACCTAGAACACATCTTGGTTTTCTCCAAATCCATGGAAGAGCACATAGAACATCTGCGCAAAGTCCTCGCGATCCTTCGGGAATAGAAGTTTTATGCAAAAGCGAGCAAGTGCAAGTTTGCACAAGATGAGCTCAAATACCTTGGAAACATCGTCGGCAAGGACGGTATTCGTGTTGACCCACAAAAGGTCCAATCTGTGTTGGACTGGCCACGCCCAGAAAATGTTGGGCAAATTTGGTCTTTTCTTGGCCTTGTAAACTAATTTCGACGGTTTATGCAAGGATATTCGACCCTGGTGGTACCGCTAACCAAGCTCATGTAAAAAGACCTGACATCTGATTGCAAGAACGCATTTCTCAAAGTCAAATAGCTTCTATCTACATCGTCCATCCTTGCTCTCTCGGATCCATCGCAACCGTAGGAGGTTCGATGTGACGTGTCGGTAGTAGGACTCAAAGACATCCTCATATAGAATGGACATCCATTGCCGTATGAGAGCCAGAAGCTCATCCCCGCAGAAATGCGGTACACGACTAGGGATCAAGAGCTCCTTGCGGTAGTACACATGTCCAAGATGTGGTGATTCTGCCTCAAGGATGCTGAAGGGGGTGTGATGGTCGTCACCCACCATAACCCATTGGTGTTTTCCTAATGCAACCAAACCTGTCAAGACGACAGGGGCGTTAGAGCAAATACTTTAGCCGATTCTCGTTCACATGAGATTATCGACCAAGACGCATCAATGTGGCCGCTCCACTAAGCCGACACCATGTGGAAATTAAAGCAACCACCAAGGTCGTTGGGTGTTTTATGGTTATTGCAACGACAATAGTGCAAATACAAGAGGCACGTGCACCTCTGCGGCAACCACCTCGAGAGATTATCCACTACAGTTGTTTTGTCAACAGAACCCGGATGGGATATTGTGTGGATTCTTGGTTTCAAAACTCTCAGAATCTAGACAAGTATGGATTGGTGGAGGCCACAAGAATATTTTGGCATGAAGAACAAGTTGTTGTGCCAGACTCCAGAGACCTCCAAACAAAGATTATCTCCCAGTTCCCCGACCTGCTGGTCGCAGGTTATGTGGGACCTTGGAAGATCGGACAGGTACTCTCGGACCACTATTGGTGGCCAGGATGGAGTGTCGATGTCCGTAATTATTGCATGACATACAAAAAATGTCTTTGGAATAAGGCTAGTAACAAAAAGCCTACGGGACTCCTCCAACAACTTCCCATTACTAGGACTCCATGGGAGTGCATCAGCATGGACTTCATGACTGGTCTTCCGGACACAGCCTGTGGCCACGATACAATACTAGTGGTTGTGGATCCTCTGACAAAGATGACAAACTTAAATCCTATAACCACTGTTTTAAATGCAAAGGAGATCGCTCATCGCTTCTTTGAGGGTATCATAAAGTACCATGGCTTTCCGTTGCGCATTATATCCGATCGAGATAGAAAATTTGCTAGTAAGATCTGGCAAAAGATGCACGAGTACTTCAACAACGATTCACGAATATCCAACACATTTCACCCTCAAACTGATGGAAAAAAAGAGCGCATGAACCGCATTCTGGAACAAATACTCCGTATATACGTCGATCCTGCTATGAATGACTAGGATGAATTCCTAACACCGGCAGAGTTTGCGGTGAATAACTCGGTGAACGAGCCTACATAGTTCATACCGTTTGTGTTGAGAAATGGTCGACATCCAGTGGTGCCCTCTTCATTGGTGAAGAGTGGGAGTACAGGAGGAAAGGTTCCTTTTGCTCAAGCCTTTACCGAGCGCATAGACTCCTTAAAATAGGCTGCTTCAAGCTGCTCGGTAACGACAAAAGGCGTATGCCCATAAAAGTCACCGGGAGGTCTCGTTTGACATAAGTGACAAAGTGTTGCTTAGCACTAAGAATCTTCAGCTGAAGTCGCCAGGGGCGCAAAAAATTCTAACGAAGTGGATTGGGTTGTTTTCCATAGTTGCACGCATCGGGTTAGTGGCATACCGATTGCTTCTTCCGTCGAGTATGAAGATACATGACGTGTTTCATGTGAGTCTGTGGGCTCCATACACAGTAGAGGAAACCATTCAGCCAACATCGACAGTCCTTGCTACCGACGGCCAATACGAGGTTCTTTGTCTACTCCAGCACTGAGAGTGTACACTCCGGTTGCGGGGTGTTAGGGAATACCTTGTTCATTGGACTGGGTGTAGACCTGAACATAACTCATGGGAGCCTCAATCTTGGTTACCCGCAAGGGTGGTCAACGAGTATTGGAGAAAGCTGGCAGCTTGCACTGATCGACACGTGTTAGGGACACCACCTAAACGCGAAAAAAATGAACAACATTCCCGTAGGGCGACATCATGGACTACAACCATAGGAGGTTGGGGACGCCCAACATGGTTGTCGCGCGGATGCTCCAACCTAAAGCGGGGAGGCCACTAGCCGTGCTCACCGACAAACTGCTTAGGTCCAAGTGCCATGCACGTGTTCATGTGTAGCTGGTGATTGAAATTATTAATTTTCTTTCACAATGTTGATGGTTCACAATCTTTCAATCCTGCTTGTTGTTCATGAACCGAGACGGTTCAGAATAAGTGGGGAGGAATGTACCGGGAGGGCCGGTTCGGCCGTCCCTCCTCGCCGAAACGAGGGATGGTTGTGCACCACCCCTCGCGTCAGAGAGAGCTGTCCGACGGCCAGCAGTTCGCTGGCCGCCGGCCAGCTCTCTGCCGGCCGGCTGGACGGCTGGCGGCCGGCCAAGCGACCGGCCGGCCAGCCGCCAGCCGCCGATCGCAGCCTCAACCCGATTGGCGATTGAGGGGCTGTGAAGGCCTCGAGGGTGAGACCCCATAGCCTCGTGCCCTCGTCCTTGCTCACCCTCCTCGCAAGTGAGTGAGCAAGGACGAGTGATAAGGGGAGCAAGGGTGAGGGGGAGAGCGAGAGAGAATCCTAGCACAAAATGGCCAGCGTGCCTAGCACGCAACGATTTCGCGCCAGAACGACAAACATAAACTAGAAGTCTATTTGTGAAAAACTATGAGTTTTTTAGATGGAAAACGCGTGCAAACTCAGAAGTTTGAAGTAAAACATCCCTGGTTTGGGTCCCAGAACCACAGATAAGGTGGAAAACGAAATGGGCCTTTGGAGACTCAAAATATTCGAGTCTCCCTCCTCTGGGTCGTTGATCACGATTGCCCCTCAGTCCTGCAAAGGGGATGACCCGTGACGCGAGCTAAGAATGTCATTCCACGAATTCTGACGATTACCTTAAAGCAGGAGCTGAAGCATCGGCCCGTTACGCCTTGCTCTTGTTGGTCTTGGATGGTCCGGCACTTGCCTTTCCATCGTGATTTGTAACTAGCAGGCACACTTTGTGTGAGCATTGCTCACAACCTCAACGGGGTTTTTCCCACTTCTTGATTTCTTTGCTCTCATGATCAGTGGGATAAGTATAAAACTGATTTATATTCTCCTACACCATTACGTTTGGCACAATCACGTGGTAGAAGAATCATTGTACGCCGTCATTGTTAGCACAAGCATGTGGGTTAAAGCTTAGTTCCTAAGTTGAGAATCACAACATTAAGTAACCTATAGCACCTAAAAAACAGAAATGAAGCAGGGGAAGGGAGCAACACTAGTCTAGGATTTTCACCCTCACACACTCCTCTCTAACTCCTCTTGTCCACTTTCTTGCTCTTAGGTCCTCCTTGGCCATTTCTTGAGCTCTCTTGACACACCTTGCGCCTCCTTCAAGGCGTGTCCATTTTTTTCACACGGCAATAGGGAGGCCTCCAAAAATTCCCAAGGCATCACCTTCCTTCTTTTACTTGTGCTCTTAGGCCAAGAGAATCCTTGGTCTTAGAAAGAAGCACTGTCCCAAGTTTTTGGTTGAATGATGGATGAGGGAACCTAGAAAATCAAGATAAAGTTGGTGGTTTGGAGATAGGTACTCCCCATCCTGCCCACCAAAAATCCATGTAGCTCCATAAGGAAGAGGAGAAGCTGAGAGGAGTTGGAAAACAAAAGAGCTTTCTAAGAGCTTTCCAACAAACTTTATGATGCTTGAAAGATTTCTAAGTACGTACCTCTCTCTAGATTTTCTGTTGTTGTTGTAGCTACTCATGGCGTTTTATCTGTCGTGTATCCACCTTTGATCTATCTGTCGCTACATGGTTCCCGAGGCTTAACTTGCTCTGAAAACCACTCTAACGGATGTGTCTTTAGCTCCTACACAGAATTCATTATACAATTTTGCAAAATGGAATCCAGAACTTGCTAGAGGATTTTCCCCCTTCGCGTCACTATGAAGACAATCATTATCAATGACCTGTGCATGGAGACTAAAGAATATTGAGTCTCTGGAGGCCCATTTCTATTTTCTCCTCTCCCATCCTTCAGGGTCCCATGAAGAGGGTATTATCACAAACTCATGAGTTTGCACAAGTTTTATGCTCTAGAAACTTGAAGTTTATCCTAAAGAATCTCGAGTTGTGTTTTTTACACGTCATTGGAAAATCGTCGCATGCGAGGCACGATCGACGATTTCACACGGACAACTTTTCTCTTGCACACCCTTTCGCTCGCTCTCTCTCCTCGTCTAATTCATCTGCTGAGGCAAGGACAAGAGGGCGAGGACAAGGGATTGAGGCCACAAGCCTCGGCCCTCAAGGTCATGCCGCCTCCTGTCCGCCGATCGAGAAACCAGCTCGATCGGCAGCCAGTAGATGGACGGCCCATGGCCAGCCGGTCACCAGACCGGCCGTCCAGCCGGCCGGCAGCCAGCTGGCCGGTAGCCTGCAAAGGGCTGGCCACCAGCCAGACTTTGCCATGGCGAGGGGTGGTGTTTAACCAACCTTTGCTTCTGCAAGGAGATAGGGCCAAAATGGCCCTCCCACTACAATTTGCCAACTCCTCCTCATGGGTGAGGAGCTAGAACCACTCACCTTGTTTGAGAGAACCCATCACACCGATGTCGTAACTGCTACTTTTGTAGCTATGTTGCTCCTTGAAATCGACACCACGACTACTGAAGACCTCCTCCTTGCGCATATCGTAGATCTGGTATGAAATGTGTGTGCTATACTAGGTTTGCATCTGCTATATACCTCCTACGACGTCTTTCAGCTACTCTTCTCCTTGAGCACTTATGTCCTAGTGAGGTTGATGGTGGAGCACACCGTACGCACTGCTTCTGCCCAGAATTTTTGCTCTAGTCCCGTATCCAAGAGCATCATCCACACCACATTTAGAACCGTCTATTTTACCCATTCTGTGATGCAATTGGATTGTGGTGAGTAGGACATTGTGTGTTCCCACTTGATGTTGTGTTGGTTCAGCCACCTACTGCAGCCTATGTACTCTCCTTCATTGTTGCTGCATAGTTTTTTAACCTTGCGGCCTGTCTGCCTCTTCACTGGTGTGGCATACTCCTTCAACCAGTTTAGCACCTCCCTTTTTTGCTTCATGAAAAACAAGTAGACCTTTCTTCCACAATCATTAATGAAGGAGATGAAGTACCACATGCCGCCCTTTGACGGCATTTTGAACAGTTCGCACAAGTCGCTATGCACAACCTCCATCAGTTCTTGGGTGCAACTTGCATTTCTGTTGAACGGCCTGCGCCTTGCTTTGTCCAAAATAAAAGTCTCACACTCTTTCTGCTATTGTCTTTGTTCTCATTTCTGTTGCACCGTTGATGTCAAGGCCGCATACCGTGTCACGCTTTGTCACCTCTTTTACGACTACAGGTGACAAATTCCCAGCCACCGGTGTCAAAGCTTCAGATCAGCTCTCCCTCCTTTGGGCAAGTTTTTAGCACGTTCTTTCGAATTTAGTGTGTCTACTACTATGAAAATCTTCTTTGTCTCCATGATGAACAGACTGCCCTCACGCTTTGCATACAACATGAATTTTCCACTGTCATCCTTACGTACCACTTTTCCTTCGAAAGAGTACCTCATACCCCTTTCCCTTCAAGTGGCTAACAATTGGAATGTCAGCTAGGCTGGGAAAATGCTGCAAACCACGAATGATACACAGCATGTTCTTACTGTTCACCTCCATCTCCACCTTAATGTCTCCTTGGTCAGCCGCCAGCTCGATTTTGTTGTTAGCAACCACCATGCTTTTTGGACTTTGTGGACTTGGTGCAGTGGAAAAACTTTTCTCTCTCCACTTTAGTGTGCTCTTTGGAGCTTGAATCGAGGCACCGCCTGTTGGCCCTTTGATGTTGACACTGCGACTCAATGCGGATGTATCCAGCAGGTGTGTCCTCCACCCATCATCCTAGGACGGTGATGAGAGGAATCCAATTGTTGGGTAGAGCCATAAGGAGGGCCATCATCTGTAGCTGCGAGTCCAACTTGTACTGCACATCATTGCATTACAAGGTGAACGAATCGATCCTCATAGTTAGAATTTGGTTTTCTTGTAAAACATCTGTTTGTGAGCAACATCATTTGTTCGATGATACAAATATTTTTCTACGCCTCAGCTACCAACATGCAGCCTTAGAAACAGGCCCTCTGCGTCTCAACGGTAAATGACAGTAGGAGCATGAGGGCCTCCATGTTTGTTTGTTTCAAAGGCCTCTTTTGCCACGTCTATTGCGTTCACCTTGCCGGCATCTCCGCGCCCTTGATCCGGTCAAGTGGCCCTGTGTGCGGTAGGTGCATTTTGAAATGCTTCATCCACAGTCCAAAGCCAGGATCACTCATATACTTTAGTTCAGCTACGAATCTGTCTTTTGTACCATGTTGTGCTTCTGCTATCTGGATTGTAAGATGTCGACAGTGAGGTCGTCCGAGCCGCTCTTCCTGTCCATTGTGGAAGCTATGGCCTTTTGGATCAGTCAGAAACATGGGCCTATTATGTGGCCTGACCACGGTGTGAGGTTCACGGCTTGTTGGAGTAGCAACCTAAGATAAAGTGTACCCTTTATGGTCACCACATGCTATGTGAGCAGAGTTATGGAGGGCATAAACAACATCAAGAAATCAAAGAGCTGGGGATGAATTTTAATTGTTTTTTACAAGAAGAAAATTCAGGTCATAGGGCTAATTACAAGCTGACTAACACACCAAGGATCACACAACACGGCCAAGCGTATAGGAATTTCCACTTACCTCAGTGCAACTCACACACCTACTAGATCCACCTCATGCCGCCTAACGCCACCTGTGGTGTCCTCACACCACAGTGTCTCTATGCACATGAGAAATGCCTACCATATTATCTCCTAAGTCTGCAATGTAATCAACTATAAATAATTTCGACCATGTTAAGAATGTCCTTGTGTCTAGTTCCATAGCAGTCAGTTGTTAGCTTGTTTTTGGCTAAAAAATAGGACAAAAAAGGCTTAAGGGTGGGGTTCAATTTTCATAAGGGCCAGAATTAGCTCGGTCAATGGCCAAAGGCCGTGCCCTCCTCACTGAACTCGTCGAGTGCAACAAGCGGGAGGACATGGTCGATGGCGCCTGCTCGTTGGCTTGCTGAGGTCAACGAGCAGATTGAACAGCCATGTGCTCTCACTTGTTGAGTTGGCAAGGACAATGAGGAGCGGCTCTTGCTCCTTCTGCAGTGTTTGTCCTCCAGTAGTTCCCTTGTCCAAGCACAAGTACACAACAAGAGAGAAAACACGGCACGGGAGAAATAAAATCATGCATCAAACAAATGCATGGAGCATGAAAGTCTTTGACTGATTGAGTTTGAGAAATAGAAAACACAAAGGAAATGTAGAAAATAAAAAATCCTAGCCTTAGAGATGCTTTGCGTTGTTGGGGAGAGTAGAGTCAGCAAGAAAGCTTCCGCGGGTGACATTTTTCCGCAATGCCATAGATTGCAACTCAGCTGAGGAAATGTCATCATAGCAGCAGATGGACCACTTGGCTGCAATGGTCGATTGCATTTCCTTAAGCCTAACCAAACTCTCTCCCAATAACCCAAGAAGGCTATTCTTCATTGAGTTTGAGGGAAAGATACATGCAATATTTATCCTTGGAGATCATCTTGGTAATGTATGACTTGACGTGGTGTTGGAGTCCCACGTCCGTGGGTTGCACTTTGGAAGTGCATCTAGGAATTTGAAGAGGGATGATATAAGGAGATGTCTGCTTGAGCCATGCCTGTAATGCCTCCATGTATTGCAGAAACTATGCAACAAGAAGGACAATGCATGAATCCTTGCGGAAAACCTTGCCCTCCGCCGCAAACTTGAGCTTGTACAACGGCTGTGGTAAAAAATGAAGCACCTCACATGTTTTAAGTTCGTTTGACCAATGTCTTGTCGTTTGTGTATGGTGCCATCTGGACTTCCATGCCACTTCGGTATTTGGCCCGGTCGGAAGGATGTTATGGTCATGCCCTTGCAAGGGAAAAAAAAAAAGGAAAGTATGAAGGCAGACAATTACCTGCATGGGGAGCATGCCCCCATCCATGGAGGTGGAAACGACTATGGTGAGCTGCCGCTTCTCATTGGCTCTGAGGACAGCGAGCTCTCTTCTCCCCGTCAGCGCCCATGTTGTGTTGCACTACGGGAAGGCCATGATCCCGGTGTGTTCTGAATTGACCACAAAAGCACGGCTCACCTTGGAGGCGGATAAGATGTCCACCATGCCCAGCATCATGTCCTGGACATGAAGCTCCCAGTTGATAGGTAGCTTCTGTGTCACCGCCATCCGGATGTGCCATGATCACCCGAGGTCGTTCTCAACGAAAATGTGCACCCAGATGTGGCTGAACGCCATGATGCCACCGTTTTCTCTTAGCTCGTCTGGGAAAGGCTATGCTATAATGCCATGGAGCACGGATTGCACCATGAGGGATACAATTGGGAAACCAATAGATAGAAGGTTATCAAGCTCTACAATAGCCTCCTCAATGTTGGCGGGATGACATTTATCATCCTCAAACATCTGGCTGTAGCATCGCATCCAAAACACCATCTGCAATGGGCTTTGAAGGAGCCATATCAGCTGCCTCAATGGCGTGCATGTGCATCATCTTCATTCCTTGCACATGACAGCCCTTCAATTTTCTTTCTCCTAGCTTGTCGTACACGTGGTAGCCGCCAGGCTCACGCTGGTCGCGTTAAAAATGTTTGAAAGTGGCAGGGATGGTTCTAGATTTTATGACTGCGGCTTTGATTTGCTTGAAGTGGCCACACCACACCCAGTTCATGTAGCTGCCACAGCGCTTCCCTGACAGTGCTGAGGATAAGGCACTGTTGGCGCTTGGAAGATCAGACGCCAACACAGACTCTTTGTCTGTCGGGAAAGGTTATGGGTATGATTTTTGTTTCCTTTTACCCTCCAGCACCAAGGACGCCCTTATGCACCGGCTTCTTGTGAGGGTTGCCCATTGGGAGCTTCATGAGAGGCCTGTCATGTAAAAGATGCACGGCGTTGTGTGTTAGATCTCAGCTAGGCATTGCTCGCGACTGCACTTGGTTAGGTATTCCAAAACTGTACTGCACTTGATAGTGTGAGATGAGATTTTCTTTGCCTGATGAGGTTGCATGTTGGTAGACAACTGTCACCTGACCTGCACCATTTTGCACTTTGCTCTGCAATAGGGCTCACGTAGCACTCTCTCCTGTGAGTGTGCACACCGTGAGCCCATTTTGCTAAGCCTCCCCCCCTCTCCCCCCTCTCTCCTCACATGGCATCGCCGCTGGAAAATTCCACCTGGGGTTGGCGTCGCCAAACGCCTTTGACCAAGCAATTCTGCTGGGCCACCGCCTGGTGGAATCACTTGGCCAGGAGTGTTTCCCTTGTCAGAGGTCAACGCTTCCCGCCAATGCAACTGGCGGTTGGCCGTCAGTTTTGTCCAACCGCTGGTGACTGAATTTTCTTGCTCAAGTTTGAGCGAGCAAATTTGGTCACCGAAACACCAAAAACTGCGGTAAAAAAAAATGCAACAGCAAAAAATCAGCTAGGCTCTGTTGTTATTCATTTGACTCTTATTCCATAACGGTCCCCGGGTGTTTGTAAGAGACTAAAAAAAAACACCTTCTTGGGTACATGTGTGAGTTTAGGAACATAATACGGTACCTAGAGGTGCAGGTCCATGTGCATGTGGTGTATGTTACCCCTCTACTGTTTGGAGGCGCCTTGATACTTGCATCACTGAGTTTGGTGATGGGGTTGGCCGGGGTTCAAAACTTTTCCAAGAACTTGCGGTCAGTTTGTTTAAGAACTCCCTGAGTAACAAAATGTGCTACTGATTCGTGGGTCCGGAACTCAGATTTTTATGAAGTCCCCCAGTAACAGCATGTACTATTGCGGAGCATTCTGGCACCGAATCCGCCGCTCAAATTTTTGTAGAATTTGAAGCTGGATAGGCTCTGGAAGTGCTTGAGTAACAAAACATAATACTGAAAAATGGCCAAATACCCGCCAAATTAAGAACAGCCATAACTTCCTTGATTCTCAACAGCATTGAGCAATTCAAATAGCTACGGGTCCAGCTCAACTTCTTGCTTCATATGCAACAGGAGTGGACATGGAACACTTTTCAGGTCAGTAAAAATCTTTCTCTTCTCTCTTAGACATGTGGAGGGGTAGTTTTTTGGCAGGCTTGACTTGAGTACAATGCTTAGACTGGTCAGCCGTTTCAAGGTGGCTCGTTCCAGGACCTGAATCTTACCAGGAACAAACTTTCCCATCAATATGGATGGACTCGGTTACTTTTTCAGAGATGTTTTTGTCAAACCTGGTTGTTGCCCACGACGAAAAATCTCAAGTTGTAGGTAAATGGGCGAGAGGAATGAAATGACTTGCCCCGTGCCCAATCCCAGCCTACCTGTGGACCTGGGATGGCCGAGGTGGGGAGGGTCCCATTAATATATTCATTTTTACATTTATTCACCGATGCTCAAGGGGCCCAAGTAAAAATAAGAACATGGATATAGTGATGGACGAAGAAAAATGGGTGACTGCTTAAAGTTTTCGTTCATGCTATTCAGCCTAATGAACGTACCAAAAACATAGGTATGATTAGTCATGTGATTTGTATGCCCTTTCTTATGTTTGTACTGCAATGTATGCAGCAACAAAGCCTTTTGGAATGCAGATATTGTAGGAATATTCTTCTTCACCATATCATTGCTTTATATTGTACATGCAATTTCAGTTGAACTTATTCAGAAGTAAAAAATAAAAGGAATGAATCTAAGTAATAAATGTTTAATGAATTTAGTGCAGTATAGGTCTTCTCTGATTGTTTTAGTCGCATGTTGTATTCATGGATGAAGTTGATTATTTATGACTTTGTTTGGGAGATCCATGTACGGATTCATGTCAATGTTGACAGTGAAACATGCATGATCCTCCCCACCCACCAACACCTTCCCGTCATCCACAGTATGAGGGATGTGTTTTTGGATGTGTACCTGGTGGTAATCACAAACTTTACAAAAATTTAAATTCCATGATTCTCATTGACATTTGATCCCCCCCTCCCCCTCCCTGCGACAAGCACAAAGATTTAAAAAAAAAAAGAAAAAAAAAGGTGCATCTGGGCCTGTATCTGACGGATGCGTCTGAAATGAATATGCACATTCACATCATTTGAAGATTCCACAAGACTTCTCTCAACTCAGTACTTACCATAGTTTCAAATTTTAGCCTTGCCTTCTACTACACAACCATATTTCATTTCAGTCCTTTTTGGAGGGAAGGTTTTGACGTCCATTGGATAACTCCCCACCTCCCCTCTCACTAACTACTGAAAGTGTATTGGGGGTGTGTACATGGGTGTGTATTTTTATACTGTGCCCCAACATGTTCTTGATCATCCTCCTTTCCTCATATGAGATTATGAAATTATGTGTATGTGTGTACCTTGTGAATGTGTCTATATTTACACAAATGTGAACACTTTCAATGAAATGCTATTTCTGTGAAATTTCTATTCATGAAATACATGTGCGCATCTTTCTAAAATCCCCTACCATAGGCCGTCCGATACAGTGTAAAGACATAGTTAGCTTGTTTGTGGAGGGAGAGGAGGATCTTAACATCTGTCGGGTGTTATATGCAGTCCCTTCCTTCCAAGATTTTTATGTGTGTGTGTGTGTGTGTGTGTGTGTGTGTGTG
>SZWC01001148.1:16522-39644 GCA_023375785.1 Penium margaritaceum
TAACACTCGCAACCACTCGCAACCACACGCAACCATTCACAACCACCCGCAACCACTCACAACCACTCACAACCACTCACAACCACTTGAAACCACTTGCAACCACTCGCAACCACTCGCAACCACTCGTAACCACTCACAACCACTCGCAACCACTCGGAACGACTCGCAACCACTCACAACCACTCGCAGCCACTTGAAACAACTCGCAACCACTCGCAACCACTTGCAAGCACTCACAACCATTCACAACCACTTGCAACCACTCGCAACCATTCGTAACCATTTGCAACCACTCGCAACCACTTGCAACCACTTGCAACCACTCGCAACCACTTGCAACCACTCATAACCACTCACAACCACTCACAACCACTTGCAAGCACTCACAACCACTCGCAACCACTCACAACCACTTGCAACCACTTGCAACTACTCGTAACCACTCGCAACCACTCACAACCACTCACAACCACTTGCAAGCACTCACAACCACTTGCAAGCACTCGCAACCACTCGCAACCACTTGCAACCACGCGCAACCACTCTCAACCACTCGCAACCACTCGCAACCACTTGCAAGCACTCGCAACCACTCGCAACCACTTGCAACCACGCGCAACCACTCTCAACCACTCGCAACCACTCGCAACCACTTGCAAGCACTCGCAACCACTCGCAACCACTTGCAACCACGCGCAACCACTCTCAACCACTCGCAACCACTCGCAACCACTTGCAAGCACTCGCAACCACTCGCAACCACTTGCAACCACGCGCAACCACTCTCAACCACTCGCAACCACTCGCAACCACTTGCAAGCACTCGCAACCACTCGCAACCACTTGCAACCACGCGCAACCACTCTCAACCACTCGCAACCACTCGCAACCACTTGCAAGCACTCGCAACCACTCGCAACCACTTGCAACCACGCGCAACCACTCTCAACCACTCGCAACCACTCGCAACCACTTGCAAGCACTCGCAACCACTCGCAACCACTTGCAACCACGCGCAACCACTCTCAACCACTCGCAACCACTCGCAACCACTTGCAAGCACTCGCAACCACTCGCAACCACTTGCAACCACGCGCAACCACTCTCAACCACTCGCAACCACTCGCAACCACTTGCAAGCACTCGCAACCACTCGCAACCACTTGCAACCACGCGCAACCACTCTCAACCACTCGCAACCACTCGCAACCACTTGCAAGCACTCGCAACCACTCGCAACCACTTGCAACCACGCGCAACCACTCTCAACCACTCGCAACCACTCGCAACCACTTGCAAGCACTCGCAACCACTCGCAACCACTTGCAACCACGCGCAACCACTCTCAACCACTCGCAACCACTCGCAACCACTTGCAAGCACTCGCAACCACTCGCAACCACTTGCAACCACGCGCAACCACTCTCAACCACTCGCAACCACTCGCAACCACTTGCAAGCACTCGCAACCACTCGCAACCACTTGCAACCACTTGCAACCACTCACAACCACTCGCAACCACTTGCAACCACTCGCAACCACTCGCAACCACTCGCAACCACTTGCAAGCACTCACAAACACTCGCAACCACTCGCAACCGCTCGCAACCATTCGCAACAACTTGCAACCACTCGCAACAACTTGCAACCACTTGCAACAACTTGCAACCATTCGCAACCATTCGCAACCACTTGCAACCACTCGCAACAACTTGCAACCACTCTCAACCACTTGCAAGCACTCACAAACACTCGCAACCACTTGCAACCACTGGCAACCACTCGCAACCACTCGCAACCATTCGCAACCAATTGCAGCCACTTGCAACCACTCACAACCACTCGCAACCACTCGCGACCTACTTGCGTCCAAGGACGCTAGTAGGGCGCAAGTAGGACACAACTAGGGCACAACTAGGACGCAACTAGGGCGCAACTAGGGCGCAACTAGGGTGTAGCTAGTGTCCAACTGAGGCGCAACTAGGGCGCAACAAGGGCACAAGTTGTGCGCATGTCGTGCACAAGTAGGGCGCAAGTAGGGCGCAAGTAGGGTGCACGTAGGGCATGATTAGGGCATAACTAGGACGTAACTAGGACGCAACGAGAGCGTAGCTAGTACCCAACTGAGGCAAAACTAGGGTGCAAGTAGGGCGCAACTAGGACGCAACTATGGCGCAAGTAGGGCACAAATAGGGTGCAACTAGGGTGCAAATAGGGCTCAATTAGGACGCAAGTAGGATGCAAGTAGGGTGCAAGTAGGACACAACTAGGGCGCAACTAGGACACAACTAGGGCGCAACTAGGGGGCAAGGAAGACGCAAGTAGGGCGTAAGTCGGGCGCAACTAGGGTGCAACTAGGACGCAACTAGGACGTAAGTAGGGCGCAAGTTGGGCGCAAGTTGGGCCTAAGTAGGGCATAACTAGGGCGCAACTAGGACGCGACGAGGGCGTAAATTAGGGCGTAGCTTGTGCCCAACTGAGGCGCAACTAGGGCGCAACTAGAGCGCAACTAGGGTGCAAGTAGGGCGCAAGAAGGGCGTAAGTAGGGCGCAAGTAGGGTGCAACTAGGATGCAACTAAGGCGCAACTAGGGCGTAACTAGTGCCCAACTGAGGCGTAACTAGGAGGCAACTAGGGTGCAACTAGGGTGCAACTAGGGCGTAAATAAGGCGTAAGTAGGGCGCAACTAGGGCGCAACTATGACGCAGCTAGGGTGCAACTAGGGCGCAACTAGGGCGTAGCTAGTACTCAACTAAGGCGTAACTAGGGCGCAACAAGGGCGCAACTAGGGCGCAACTATGGCGCAACTAGGGCGTAACTAGGGCGCAACTAGGGGGCAACTAGGATGCAACTAGGGCGCAACTACGGCGTAGCTAGTGTCCGACTCAGGAGCAACTAGGGCGCAAGTAGGGCGAAAGTAGGGCACAAATAGGGCGTAACTAGGGCGCAACTAGGGAGCAACTAGGGCGTAGCTAATGCCCAACAACGGCGAAACTAGGGCGCACCTAGGGCGCAAGTCGGGCGCAAGTAGGGCGCAAGTAGGGCGCAAGTAGGGCGCAACTAGGGCGCAACTAGGGCGCAACTACGGTGCAACCAGGGCGTAGCCAGTGTCCAACTGAGGCGCAACTAAGGCGCAACTAGGGTGCAAGTAGGGCGCAACTAGGGCACAACTAGGGCGCAAGTAGGACGCAAGTAGGACGCAACAAGGGTGCAACTAGGGCTCAACTAGGGTGCAAGTAGGACGCAAGTAGGGCGCAAGTAGGACGCAAGTAGGACGCAACTAGGGCGCAACTAGGGCGTAGCCAGTGTCCAACTGAGGCGCAACTAAGGCGCAACTAGGGTGCAAGTAGGGCGCAACTAGGGCACAACTAGGGCGCAAGTAGGACGCAAGTAGGACGCAACAAGGGTGCAACTAGGGCTCAACTAGGGTGCAAGTAGGACGCAAGTAGGGCGCAAGTTGGACGCAACTAGGGTGCAACTAGGACACAACTAGGGTACAAGGAGGGCGCAAGTAGGGTGCAAGTAGGGTACAATAAGAGAGCAAGTAGGGCGCAAGTAGGATGCAACTAGGGTGCAACTAGGGCACAACTAGGACGTAACTAGTGTCCAACTGAGCCGCAACTAGGGCTCAACTAGGGTGCAAGTAGGGCGCAACTAGGGCGCACGTAGGGCACTACTAGGACTCAACTAGGGCGCAACTAGGATGCAAGTAGGGCGCAAGTAGGGCGCAATTAGGGCGCAACTAGGGCGCAACTAGGACGCAACGAGGCTTAGCTAGTATCCAACTGAGGCACAACTAGGGCACAAGTAGGGCGCAAATAGGGTGCAAGTAGGGCGCAAATAGGGCGCAAGTAGGGTGCAACTAGGGTGCAACTATAGCTAGACTAGGACGCAAGTAGGGCGCAAGTAGGGTGCAAGTAGGATGCAACTATGGCATAACTAGGGTGCAACGAGGGCGCAACTAGGACGCAAGGAGTGCGCAAGTAGTGTCTAAGTAGGGCGCAACTAGGGTGCAACTAGGACGCAACTAGGGCGTTAGTAGGGCGCATTAGGGTAAAAGTAGGGCGTAAGTAGGGCATAACTAGGGCGCAACTAGGGCGCAACTAGGGCGTAAACTAGGACGTAGCTTGTACCCAACTGAGGTGCAACTAGGGCGCAACCAGGGCGCAACTAGGGCGCAAGTAGGGCACAAGTAGGGCATAAGTAGGGCGCAAGTAGGGTGCAACTAGGGTGCAACTAGGAAGCAAATAGGGCGTAACTAGTGCCCAACTGAGGCGCAACTAGGAGGCAACTAGGGCGCAACTAGGGTGAAACTAGGGCGCAAATAGGGCGTAAGTAGGGTGCAACTAGGGCGCAACTAGGGTGCAACTAGGGCACAACTAGGGCGTAGCGAGTACCTAACTAAGGCGCAACTAGGGCGCAACAAGGGCGTAACTAGGGCGCAAGCAGGGCGCAACTAGGGCGCAACTAGGGCGCAACTAGGACGCAACTAGGGCGAAGCTAGAGTCCAACTGATGAGTAACTCGGGCGCAAGTAGGGCGCAATTAGGGCAAAACTAGGGAGCAACTAGGGCGCAATTAAGGCGCAACTGGGGCGTAGCTGATGCCCAACAAAGGCGGGCACAAGTCGGGCGCAAGTAGGGTGCAAGTAGGGCGCAACTAGGGCACAAGTAGGGCGCAAGTAGGGTGCAACTAGGGCGCAACTAGGTTACGACTAGGGTGCAACTGGGGCACAAGCAGGGCGTAGCTAGTGTGATGCCCTCAATTTTGCCGCGCCCTTGACTTCCTCCGTGCTGATCCTGTTCCGCGCTATCCGCGGACTACGCACTTTCACCACTACCACTGCTCAAGCCAGGTGTGCAGCGGAACACAGAGGCTAATTCTAAGTTGCTGACAATTCCGCGGACCACAGGTCTGGACCTCTGGGCATGAACCTCACCGATGAATGACACTCCACGGTCCACTTCTTGCCACACGTGAGCCCGCCACCTCGTGGCCTCCAGCTCCTCTCCGCGGAACCCTCGTTCCCCGGACGTGTGCAAGCAAGGGCACCGCCGGCAGCTCACTTCACCCGGTCTTTTGGCTCTTCACGCACTTAGTCCCATAGGCCGCAGACAGGATACCAAGAGCAATGGAAGGCAAAGGGGCAGTGGGCTGAGAACAGAGATGAGGGCGGGTAAATGTCTTTGATAAAACTGGGCAGAGTACATGGAATGCGGAGTATTGCTCAAGGAAGCAAGCAAGACTGAGTCGCACTTGTGTTATTGCTACCTAGGCCTTATCTATTTGGAACTCCGCACGGCATGTCCACACGCCGTCGGTCTCATCCCTCTCACGGTGTCCTCTTTCCTCCTACTTGGACTCCACGCGGTGCGGCTACGCACCGCGGGTCTCATCCTCCAACACACACACACACACACAGCATGTCCTCTACTGATCATCTTCTTCATCCGCGGCTCGTCCACGCGGTCTTCGTGTTCTTCCTTGAATCTTCGTCTTCCGCGGTGCGTCTCCAGGGGTTCCTCCGTGATTGATGCGCCAGGTCTCACGCTGATTGGTTGTTGCTCCCCTGATCGCTCCGTTTGCCTGCTGACCTGCCTGCCCCTGTCTCAGTGACTGCACGCTTCCCTGCGGCTCGTCCCTTGTTCCTTTCTCACCGCGGATCTCCTCGCCGCGGCTTCCCGCCTTCCCCCAATCTCCGCCACGAGCGCTTGAGATAGTCGCCGTGTCTTCACCGCCACTACATTCCGCGCCACCCCACGCTCAACCGCCTCCGTGGGAACCAGCGTTCCTTGCGCGGTTCTCAGCTCGCCCAGGCTCCATCTCCGCGGATTGGCCTCCTTCTGCGGAGCAACGGCAAGAACATGCATGGCAACCACTTGCAACCACTCGCAACCACTCGCAACTACTTGCCACCACTCGCAACCACTCACAACCACTCGCAACCACTCGCAGCCACTCGCAACCATCGCGACCACTCGCGACCACTCGCGACAGCTCACAACCACTCTCAACCACTCACAACCACTCGCAACCACTCACAACCACTTGTAACCACTTGCAACCGCTTGCAACCACTGGCAACCACTTGCAACCACTCACAACCACTCGCAACTACTCGTAACCACTTGCAACCACTCGCAACCACTCGCAACCACTCGCAACCACTCGCAACCACTCACAACCACTCGCAACCACTCGCAACCTCTCGCAACCACTCGCAACCACTCGCAACCCCTCGCAACCACTCGTAACCACTCGCAACCACTCGTAACCACTCGCAGCCACTCGCAACCACTCGCAACCGCTCGCAACCACTCGCAACGACTCGCAACCACTCGCAACCACTCGGAACCACTTGTAATCACTCGAAACCACTCACAACCACTCGCAACCACTCGTAACCACTTGCAACCACTCGCAACTACTCACAACCACTCGCAACCACTCGCAACCTCTCGCAACCACTCGCAACCACTCGCAACCCCTCGCAACCACTCGTAACCACTCGCAACCACTCGTAACCACTCGCAGCCACTCGCAACCACTCGCAACCGCTCGCAACCACTCGCAACGACTCGCAACCACTCGCAACCACTCGGAACCACTTGTAATCACTCGAAACCACTCACAACCACTCGCAACCACTCGTAACCACTTGCAACCACTCGCAACTACTCACAACCACTCGCAACCACTCGCAACCTCTCGCAACCACTCGCAACCACTCGCAACCCCTCGCAACCACTCGTAACCACTCGCAACCACTCGTAACCACTCGCAGCCACTCGCAACCACTCGCAACCGCTCGCAACCACTCGCAACGACTCGCAACCACTCGCAACCACTCGGAACCACTTGTAATCACTCGAAACCACTCACAACCACTCGCAACCACTCGTAACCACTTGCAACCACTCGCAACTACTCACAACCACTCGCAACCACTCGCAACCTCTCGCAACCACTCGCAACCACTCGCAACCCCTCGCAACCACTCGTAACCACTCGCAACCACTCGTAACCACTCGCAGCCACTCGCAACCACTCGCAACCGCTCGCAACCACTCGCAACGACTCGCAACCACTCGCAACCACTCGGAACCACTTGTAATCACTCGAAACCACTCACAACCACTCGCAACCACTCGTAACCACTTGCAACCACTCGCAACTACTCACAACCACTCGCAACCACTCGCAACCTCTCGCAACCACTCGCAACCACTCGCAACCCCTCGCAACCACTCGTAACCACTCGCAACCACTCGTAACCACTCGCAGCCACTCGCAACCACTCGCAACCGCTCGCAACCACTCGCAACGACTCGCAACCACTCGCAACCACTCGGAACCACTTGTAATCACTCGAAACCACTCACAACCACTCGCAACCACTCGTAACCACTTGCAACCACTCGCAACTACTCACAACCACTCGCAACCACTCGCAACCTCTCGCAACCACTCGCAACCACTCGCAACCCCTCGCAACCACTCGTAACCACTCGCAACCACTCGTAACCACTCGCAGCCACTCGCAACCACTCGCAACCGCTCGCAACCACTCGCAACGACTCGCAACCACTCGCAACCACTCGGAACCACTTGTAATCACTCGAAACCACTCACAACCACTCGCAACCACTCGTAACCACTTGCAACCACTCGCAACTACTCACAACCACTCGCAACCACTCGCAACCTCTCGCAACCACTCGCAACCACTCGCAACCCCTCGCAACCACTCGTAACCACTCGCAACCACTCGTAACCACTCGCAGCCACTCGCAACCACTCGCAACCGCTCGCAACCACTCGCAACGACTCGCAACCACTCGCAACCACTCGGAACCACTTGTAATCACTCGAAACCACTCACAACCACTCGCAACCACTCGTAACCACTTGCAACCACTCGCAACTACTCACAACCACTCGCAACCACTCGCAACCTCTCGCAACCACTCGCAACCACTCGCAACCCCTCGCAACCACTCGTAACCACTCGCAACCACTCGTAACCACTCGCAGCCACTCGCAACCACTCGCAACCGCTCGCAACCACTCGCAACGACTCGCAACCACTCGCAACCACTCGGAACCACTTGTAATCACTCGAAACCACTCACAACCACTCGCAACCACTCGTAACCACTTGCAACCACTCGCAACTACTCACAACCACTCGCAACCACTCGCAACCTCTCGCAACCACTCGCAACCACTCGCAACCCCTCGCAACCACTCGTAACCACTCGCAACCACTCGTAACCACTCGCAGCCACTCGCAACCACTCGCAACCGCTCGCAACCACTCGCAACGACTCGCAACCACTCGCAACCACTCGGAACCACTTGTAATCACTCGAAACCACTCACAACCACTCGCAACCACTCGTAACCACTTGCAACCACTCGCAACTACTCACAACCACTCGCAACCACTCGCAACCTCTCGCAACCACTCGCAACCACTCGCAACCCCTCGCAACCACTCGTAACCACTCGCAACCACTCGTAACCACTCGCAGCCACTCGCAACCACTCGCAACCGCTCGCAACCACTCGCAACGACTCGCAACCACTCGCAACCACTCGGAACCACTTGTAATCACTCGAAACCACTCACAACCACTCGCAACCACTCGTAACCACTTGCAACCACTCGCAACTACTCACAACCACTCGCAACCACTCGCAACCTCTCGCAACCACTCGCAACCACTCGCAACCCCTCGCAACCACTCGTAACCACTCGCAACCACTCGTAACCACTCGCAGCCACTCGCAACCACTCGCAACCGCTCGCAACCACTCGCAACGACTCGCAACCACTCGCAACCACTCGGAACCACTTGTAATCACTCGAAACCACTCACAACCACTCGCAACCACTCGTAACCACTTGCAACCACTCGCAACTACTCACAACCACTCGCAACCACTCGCAACCTCTCGCAACCACTCGCAACCACTCGCAACCCCTCGCAACCACTCGTAACCACTCGCAACCACTCGTAACCACTCGCAGCCACTCGCAACCACTCGCAACCGCTCGCAACCACTCGCAACGACTCGCAACCACTCGCAACCACTCGGAACCACTTGTAATCACTCGAAACCACTCACAACCACTCGCAACCACTCGTAACCACTTGCAACCACTCGCAACTACTCACAACCACTCGCAACCACTCGCAACCTCTCGCAACCACTCGCAACCACTCGCAACCCCTCGCAACCACTCGTAACCACTCGCAACCACTCGTAACCACTCGCAGCCACTCGCAACCACTCGCAACCGCTCGCAACCACTCGCAACGACTCGCAACCACTCGCAACCACTCGGAACCACTTGTAATCACTCGAAACCACTCACAACCACTCGCAACCACTCGTAACCACTTGCAACCACTCGCAACTACTCACAACCACTCGCAACCACTCGCAACCTCTCGCAACCACTCGCAACCACTCGCAACCCCTCGCAACCACTCGTAACCACTCGCAACCACTCGTAACCACTCGCAGCCACTCGCAACCACTCGCAACCGCTCGCAACCACTCGCAACGACTCGCAACCACTCGCAACCACTCGGAACCACTTGTAATCACTCGAAACCACTCACAACCACTCGCAACCACTCGTAACCACTTGCAACCACTCGCAACTACTCACAACCACTCGCAACCACTCGCAACCTCTCGCAACCACTCGCAACCACTCGCAACCCCTCGCAACCACTCGTAACCACTCGCAACCACTCGTAACCACTCGCAGCCACTCGCAACCACTCGCAACCGCTCGCAACCACTCGCAACGACTCGCAACCACTCGCAACCACTCGGAACCACTTGTAATCACTCGAAACCACTCACAACCACTCGCAACCACTCGTAACCACTTGCAACCACTCGCAACTACTCACAACCACTCGCAACCACTCGCAACCTCTCGCAACCACTCGCAACCACTCGCAACCCCTCGCAACCACTCGTAACCACTCGCAACCACTCGTAACCACTCGCAGCCACTCGCAACCACTCGCAACCGCTCGCAACCACTCGCAACGACTCGCAACCACTCGCAACCACTCGGAACCACTTGTAATCACTCGAAACCACTCACAACCACTCGCAACCACTCGTAACCACTTGCAACCACTCGCAACTACTCACAACCACTCGCAACCACTCGCAACCTCTCGCAACCACTCGCAACCACTCGCAACCCCTCGCAACCACTCGTAACCACTCGCAACCACTCGTAACCACTCGCAACCACTCGCAACCACTCGTAATCACTCGCAACCACTCGCAACCACTCGCAGCCACTCGCAACCACTCGCAACCACTCGCAACCACTCGCAACCACTCGCAACTACTCACAACCACTCGCAACCACTTGCAACCACTCGCGACCACTCGCGACCACTTGCAACCAAGCTGTCATACACGTTCCTACATGTGAGGTTAATCCACGAATGGGGGAGTCTGAGCCTACGAGCACCTCTCGTCCGGCTGATGTGTCCGTTCGAGCCCCCTCCCCACTTCTCCGTCTCCGGCTCTTCATGACCCGACGATCATTGCTGTTGGCCCAGAGACCTCTTTCGCCCAGCCTGTCTTCTCTCCTACGCCCTCGTGCCCCACAGACACCCATGATGTTTCTCTCTGTCCACCGGTACTCCTGTCTCTGTGGGTGGTCCTGCTGCCACTCCCAGTCTTGTGTCTCCCATCAGTTCACCAGCCTCTCCTCCTACTGCATCACCTGCCCCTGTGCCTCAGTCCTCACCGGATGAGGTCGTGCCTGTCTCTGAGCCTGCGGTCAGCCCTTCGAGCCCAAGCTACTCACGTGAGCCCGGTGGTCATCTTCGACCGTTGGGCTCCGTAGCCCAATGAGTGTCAGGTCCTACACCCAGGCGCTCCACTCGCAGCGTTGCGAGTGGCGATTCCGGCACAAAGGCCCTCGGACTGAGTGTCGGTACAGATCACACAGAGGTACATCCAGTGTGTCCTCTAGGGCATGATCTCTTCACTCGCGAGTTTCGTACCGCTTGTGATGCAGCAGCTGACCTTGTGGTCGTCAGGCCCAGTTCTAAGGTGTGTATACTCGCCACTCAGAGCTCTCCCTCGTTGGCGCCTGATCCGGGCACACAGAGAGACGCTCTCTCATCAGAGGATGCCGACGCCTGGTGTGCCGCCTACGAGGATGAGCTTTGTGCCATCCGAGAACACGAAGTTTACGAGCTATTCGACCTTCCCCCTGGGAGGAAGGCGATTCAGGTCAAGTGGGTCTTCCGCAAGAGGGTGAAGCCGGATGGCTCATTGGAACGCCACAAGGCTCGCTTGGTCGTCAAGGGATACTCTCAGATCGAGGGCGTTCATTACACTGACAACTTTGCCCCTGTCAGTTGCATGACCTCAAATCACGCTCTGTTTGGTGTGGTGGCTCAGCATGACTGGGAACTGCACCAGATGGATGTGAACAATGTGTTCCCCCATGGCTCTCTGGATGAGGAGATTTATGTGGCCCAGTCACCAAGCTTTGAGGACGATAACAAGGTCTGGCGCTTGTGCAAGTCCTTGTACGGACTCAAGCAGTCTCCACGGTGTTGGAACCGGGAGATCACAGGCACTCTGACTCGTGCGGGATATGTGCAGAGCGAGGCAGATCCCTCTCTTTTCATCCGACAGGCGCCTGAGTGGTTCACTACCATCCTGGGCTATCTGGACGAACTCCTGATCGCGTCTCCCTCCTTGGAGGCCGTGAAGGAGGCCAAGGCGGTCCTCCAGACTGCCAATAGGACGAAGGACCTTGGTCCTGTAGCGGTGTTTCTTGGCATGGAGATTGTACGAGACCGCAGACGTCAGACACTTCTGTTGCATCAGGCCCGATACGCACGCGTTGTAGGGGAGCGCTTCAGTGACCTCCTTGGCGCAGTGCCAACGGCCGCCACACCTCTCGGACCTGACGCGTAGGACGCTCAAAGGTGGACGATCCCACACAGCTGGGGGAGACAATGGATGTGACCTTGTACCTCCGCCTCATCGGATCTCTGATGTACCTGGCCACTACCACACGCCCCGACATCGATTTTGCCGTCAATCTCCTTGCATAGTTTTCACAGGCTCCACGTGCTAGAGCCCTCCAGGCGGTTGTGTGAGTGGTGCGGTACGTGGTTTCCACGCCGTACCTCAGACTCTGCTTTCGCCGGCAGTGCTCGGTGGTTGCAAGGAGGGCACCTAGATGGACGCAGTCGCACCGGTTACGTGTCCCTTCTCGGTGGTACTGTAGTGTCCTAGTGCAGTGGGAAGCAAGCCTGCATCGCACGTAGCTCATCGAAGGCAGAGTATGTTCCTCTGGGTGCAAGAGCAGTTAAGGGAGTGTGGTTGCAGCGCCTGTTCCTTGAGCTGGGTCAGTCAGTGTCCGCCATTGTGCTTCGTTGTGACAACCAAAGTGCTCTTGCCATTGCCGAGAACTCTGGTGTCTTTCATGCCCGCACGAAGCACATTGCGGTTGAGCATCACTTCGTGCGTGATATGGTGGAGCGACATGTGATCTCCGTCATATGGGTCGGCACTGACATGCAGCGTGCTGACTTCTTGACGAAGGCACTGGTGCGCGGGAAGTTTCTGGTGGCCATTCGTTTTGTTGGGCTTCGCCCCTTGCCTGAGAGTGGTTGAGTACGGGGTGCGTCTATGCCTGTGTCACGACTGTTTTTTGCACTCGTTGTTGCACTCGTTTCAGTGCTACACGTGAATGGACATGCGTACGATTGGGTCATGGGGGAGTGTTGTGATTTGTGACGTTCGTGTCGACCTGTACAGTTTACTATGACCACTCGGCCGTGTCCATGCTCGTGCAGATCCCTGATGCAGACCCAAGTGGCACTGGGGCGTCGTCTGGTGGTGGACTACCTGCTTGGAGCTGATCGACGGTCGCCCCAGAGTCCTGGATGTTGTCTGGGACCTTCTACAGTTTTTCTGCAGCTTTTAGGATTTTATCGGTGGACTGTTCGTGGGCCCGATTTGCATGTCTTTGCATTGTGTGTCCACCGTTCGTTGCTGGATAGATGCATGCAGGGCTGCAATACCGCGGTATTTAGTACCGCGGTACTCGAGTACCGCGGTACCACAGTACCACGGTACAAATACCGCGGTATCATGATTTTGTGGCAGCTCATTACCGATACCGGTACCGGCACCGCGTTACCGACGGTATTGGTAAAATACCGCGGTATTATACAATTACCGTGGTACACGGTATACCAATGTATAACACACACATTGTACCACGGTACTAAAATGTGTACCACGGTACTGAATGCCCTAATATTTTTCTAACACCAAAAATGAATTCTAAGCTTAAAAAATGAGATAAGTAATAGATGTCATGAACTTGGAACTCAAGTTTATATACTCACAAAGAAAGGATACACCTTTACATGATATTCACTTGTGATATGGAGATGTTTAGGTGGAGTAGAAGTTAGGGGACAAGAAATGAGGGAAGGGGAGGAGGGCAAATTTA
Source organism: Penium margaritaceum (assembly GCA_023375785.1). Lineage (NCBI taxonomy): Eukaryota > Viridiplantae > Streptophyta > Zygnematophyceae > Desmidiales > Peniaceae > Penium > Penium margaritaceum. The sequence continues at coordinate 30,059 of SZWC01001148.1, forward strand.
TGAAGAGATACTCTAGTTGAATACCGTAGTCTCTTATATTCTCTTGTTTTTTAGAGCTCAATAACAGGACAATNCCCCCCCCAGCTCTGTAGAGCTTGTTACTCAGTTCATCAGCCAATCAGAAAATAGCTCAGTTCAGGCTGGCAGGTTTTCTCGGTGAGGCCTGCCAGGCAGCCGACAGCCCAAAACCCGGGCGTCGTCCGTTTTGCCTGAAAACTGGACCATACCATAATACCGACGCTGCGAACGCAGCCGTGCGGTCAGAATCTGCTAGAAAAATAGTAGCGAGGAGTTATGGCAGCCTAAACCCAGATAGTGCCCACGATGGTTTATGCTGCCAAACAGGGCCATGCAACATGCAACTGGGACCCTAGGCAGTGCATGACGATGCAGACGCGATGGGACGCGCTGGACGCATGCAAGCAGCAACTGCGGTGTCAATGACCGCCGGCAGCACGACCGCCGAGGAGGCCTGCCGATGGAGCTGAGCGCGTCGCCGGAGAGAGGAGGCTCCAGCGAACTGCGAGATGACCTCGGCGTGCGTCGGCTCCACCGGACGACACTCCATCAGCGTCGAGTCTCGTCGTCAGTCATCTGCACGCCGATGTACACAAGCCGGGAGGACACAACAGAGCACAATGAGAGATGCGATAAAACCAACACTCCCCCATGACTCACAGGCGTAGTGCACATGGGCGGACAGGGACACGGTCAACATCCAGACTCCCCCAGGGCATGCAGAGACGCAGGCAGAGAAAAAGAGAGAGCCACTCAAGGACGTACGCCGACCGAACTCACAGCCTTCTTGAACGAGTCGCGCTTCAGTGCCTTGGTCAGGAAGTCAGCCAACTGCCGTGTTGTCTCAACCCACACGATGCTGATGCTGCCGTCATGCAACAATGAACGCACATAGTGATACTCAACGTTGATGTGCTTTGTGCGTGTGTGATGCACGCCGTCATTGTCGGCGATGGCCATGGCACTCTCATTGTCACAATGCAACGTGATGGATGGGACAGACTGGCGCAACTCGGACAGCAGACGACGCAACCACACACTCTCACACGCGCCTGATCCAAGAGCCACGTACTCAGCCTCAGCAGTGATGCGCGCAATGCACCCCTACTTGCCACTGCGCCAGGACACAGCTGTGTCGCCAATCAGAAAGATCCAGCCTGTGCGACTCTTACCGTCCGGACTGCCGGCCCAGTCGCTGTCGGTGTAGCCCACTGCGACAACAGACGGTTGACGGCGGAACATGAGACCTCGCCGAGGAGTCGAGACGACATAGCGCAGTACTCGGATCGCGGCCTCGTGGTGGAGGTGACGCGGCTCTTGAGAAAACTGGGCCAGGAGGTTGACAGCGACCGCGATGTCTGGACGCATCGTCGTCGCCAGGAACATCAGTGACCCGATGACTCGCAGGTACGTGGTCACGTCAACTGGCTCCCCCACAACAACTTGGTCAGGACTCTTCAGCTTCACCTGGCCATCGGGCGACATGGGTGAGGATGCGCTCGGCACGAGTGGCAGGTCCTCGGCGAAGCGAGTGGACAGAGTCTGCACATGAGCAGCCTGATGGACATGGAGGATGCCCTGGGAGCGATCATGCTCGAGCTCCATGCCTAGGAAGACTCGGGCAGACCCGAGATCCTTCATCTGGTAGGTGGCGTGCAGCAGGTCCTTGACGCGCTGGATGACGGCCGTGTCTGGCGACGCAATGAGGAGGTCGTCAACGTACACCAGAACAGCAGCGGAGGTCTGGCCTCGCGGACTGACAAACAGTGCAGGGTCCGCGGTGCTGCGCTGGAGCCCACCACTAAGGAGCGTGCTGCTGATCTCCTGGTTCCAGCACCGAGGCGACTGCTTCAGGCCATAGAGGGCCTTACGCAGGCGCCACACTCTCCCTGTGCCATCGTCGAAGCCTGGTGGCTGCACCATGTAAAGCTCCTCACCCTCCAGTGAACCATGGAGAAAAGCGTTGCTCACATCCATCTGATGCAGCTCCCACCCATGCTGGGCGACCAGGCTCAAGAGCGCCCAGCTGGTGGAGAACCGGCCAACTGGGGCAAAGATCTGGTCATAGTCGACCCCAGGGACCTGGGCAAACCCCTTTGCAGTGAGGCGGGCCTTGTACTTGTCCAAAGACCCGTCGGGTTTCCACTTGCGCCGAAAGACCCACTTGGCGCCGATGGCCTTCCGACCAGGAGGAAGGTCGACGAGGTCGTACACGTGGTGCTGTCGGATAGCGGCGAGCTCATCGGCGCAGGCAACGTCCCAGTGTACGGCCTCAGGAGAGGCTCGTGCCTTGCGCAAGGTGGCTGGGTCCTCCGGGCGTGCTGTGGAGCGGACTGAGAGAGCGTGTACCTCTCGCGCCCCAGGTGGGATGCGCGCAAGGGCAGCCACGACAGCGTGCCAATGCTCGTGATGGAGCATGGCGTAGCCCAATGCGGAGCCCGGGTGCAGATCTGCAATGATGGCCGAGGTGGTCAGGCCCAGGGCCTTGGTGCCAGGGTCCCCACTCACGATCGTGGGAGTGGAGGAGGCACGTGGAGCCACGGGAGGTCGAGGCGCTTCCGAGCGCGGTGCGACGGTCTGCACGCTCACCGACGGTCGGGGTCGGAGGCTGCCGCCGGGGCCACGTGTGTAGCGTGGCAAGGCGTGCGACGGCGCTGAGTCTGATGGGCCAGTGGAGGCGACTGGGGCTGTCGGCCCGGAGAGATCAGCGGACACGACTGGGGCAGCTGGCCCGGAGGGACCAGCAGACGCGACTCGGACAGCTGGCCTGGAGGGACCAGCGGACGCGGCTGGGGCAGCTGGCCCGGAGGGACCAACGGGAGCGGCTGGGGCAGCTGGCCCGGAGGGACCAGCGGACGCGACTGGGGAGGCTGGCCCGGAGGGACCAGCAGACGCGACTGGGACAGCTGGCCCGGAGGGACCAGCGGACGCGGCTAGGGCAGCTGGCCCGGAGGGACCAGCGCACGCGACTGGGGAGGCTGGCCCGGAGGGACCAGCAGACGCGACTGGGGAAGCTGGCCCGGAGGGACCAGCGGACGCGACTGGGGAAGCTGGCCCGGAGGGACCAGCAGACGCGACTGGGGAAGCTGGCCCGGAGGGACCAGCGGACGCGACTGGGGAAGCTGGCCCGGAGGGACCAGCAGACGCGACTGGGGAAGCTGGCCCAGAGGGACCAGCGGACGCGACTGGGGCAGCTGGCCCGGAGGGACCTGCGGACGCGACTGGGGCAGCTGGCCCGGAGGGGCCAGCGGACGCGACTGGGACAGCTGGCCCGGAGGGATCAGCGGACGCGACTGGGGCAGCCGGCCCGGAGGGACCAGCGGACGCGACTGGGGCAGCCGGCTCAGAGGGACCAAAGAGTGTGTCACCCGGACGCGGTAGGACGGAGGACGGACTCACCACTCCCCCACGCGACGGGATAGACACAGACGAGCCGAAGCGAATGAGGTCACGAGGAAACAGGTCCTCGAAGAAGAGGGCGTCCCGGGACTCGATGATGCAGTGCCGGGAGGGGTCCCAGAAGCGCCAGGCCTTGGACTGACGAGAGACACTGAGGAAGGTGCAGGGACGGCCGCGGGGGGCGAGCTTGCCGCCCTGCTGTGGGGCGGGCAGCCAGACAATGGCGACACAACCCCAGACGCGAGCGGGGCGGAGGTCAGCGCGCTGACCGCACCAATGCTGGTACGGCATGGACTGACGGGGAAGGGGACCGTGGGGAATCCGGTTCCAGACCCAGGTCATGTAGGCCATGGCTTCAAAGTAGAAGCCCTCGGAGAGACCGGACTCGACACGCATGGTGCGGACGGCGTCAGCCATGGTCCGGTTCCACCGCTCGGAGACACCGTTCTAGGCGGGTGTGTAGGGCGCCGATGTCTCATGGTGGATTCCGCGGGAGGCGAGGAAAGTCGTGGCCTCACCCATGTACTCGCCACCGCGATCGGAGCAAAAGCGGCGAAGGGAGCGGCCACACGCGCGCTCTGCGAGGACAAGCCATTCCTGGATGGCCCGGGCGACATCGCTCTTCTGCCTAAGACAGAAGACCCAGCGATAGCGAGAATAGTCGTCCGTGAGGGTGAGGACATAGCGGCCACGCTCGCCGACCGACTCGGTGGGGAGAGGGCCCATGACATCCGAATGGACAAGGTCGAGAGGGGCGGATGCACGGGAGGCAGACAAGGGGTACGTGGACCGGTGCATCTTCCCCTGAGCGCAGTCAATGCACTCAGTGGGGCACGGGAGAGGGAAAGTCTCCGGGTCAAGGCCCGAGGCAGGCCGGGTGCGAAGCATGCTGTCCACAGCGGCNGGGTGTGCTGAGGAGAAAGCGTACTGGTGACGAGCACATGGCCTGTGGCGGCCGACGAGGAGGAGACGGGAGGAGAAGAGGAGAGACGAGGAACATGCCACAGGTTGCCACGGGCGGTGGCGTGCAAGACTACAAGACCAGACGGACGCAACGACACAGTGCCAACACCATGCGAGTGTACAACATCCATGCTCATGCGGTCAAGGGCAGTCACGGACAGGAGGCTGAGCTCGAGACCAGGGACGAAGAGGACATCGGTCAGAAAGACGTCACCGGCAGGGCCACGAAAACGAACGACGCCAACACCACGGACAGGCAACACCTGTCCGGAGCCCGTCCGAACACCGAAGACATCGTCGACAGGACCGAGCATACTGAAGGCCTCACGAGAGGCCGTCATGTGATGCGTGGCCGCGGATTCGATGATCCAGGTCTCAGCAGGGTCCTGGACCGGGGTCGCTAGATCGCTAACGGTCACATGGCAGCAGGCGAGGGACGCGGACGCGGTGGACGGAGGCGCGAAACGGGACTGCCAATTGTCAAGCCAAGCAAGATCATCAAGAAGAGGGGCGGAGGAGGCCACGGGCGACGACAAGACAGACGAGGAAACGGGACACGACCGCAGCTCAGTCTCAGTCATGCAGGGCAGGGCAGGAGAGTAGGAGGTGATGCAACTCGCACTTCCCTGGGGAGGAGGGCGAGGCAGGCCGAGCTGGAGCGCGATGAACTGCTCCAGCTGGCGCTTACGGGAGGAGGGCCCGGGAGTGTAGACGGAGTGCGGAGTGACGGCGCTGGAGCCCGGGTAGTAGGAAGATTGCGCCGGTGAAGGGAGCGGATGCGCCGACGGCTGCGGGTAGTACGGTGCGCGGGTGTCTGTGGGACAGGCGGAGCTGCCGGAGTGGCAGAGCCGCTGGACGAGGTCAAAGTGGAAGGGCCAGTAACGGCGACGGCGGCAGAGGCGAGGCGGCGCCCCCGCTGGCGCCGCATGGTAGCGATGACGCGCGCCTCGTCCGTCGGGAGAGGGCACGTGTACCACCTGTGCCCAGGCTGACCACAGTTATGGCAGGCTGAGCCACCACCGTTGGACCCGGTCGACGACTGCTGCTGTTGCTGCTGCGGCTGACCCTTGCCTTTCGTGTTCCGGCTCTTCTTCTTCTTCCCCGATGACGATGAGGTAGCTGCGGCGGGGGAGACGATGGCCACGGAGGTAACGGCAGGGGAGGCGACAGTAGGGGAGGCGACGGCAGGGGATGCAAGCGCCTCCGTGCGATGGAGCTGGGACTCCTGGCGAGCTTCCTCAATGCGGAGGAAGAGCTCGTATGCCCAGGGCATGAGGGTGCCCTGGGTTGCCATGGTGGAGAGGACGTCCTGGGGGTAGTGTACGAAGATGTCTGCGTAGTCGCTAGTGGTGCCGCGCTTGATGGTGAGGAGCGCGGACAGAGGGGGCGGAGCAGATGTGCCGAGACGACGGAGGATGTCCTCCGCCCGCTGCCAGTAGGCAGTGACCGTCTCGGTCTCCCCCATGTGCAGGGAGTTGAACTCCCGGAGCAGACGGCTGATCTCAGCGTCGCTGGACAGGCGATGGGGCCTGGTGAGGACGTGCCAGGCGGCTGCAGGGTCTGGGATGNCGCCAGCCGTGACGTCGCCGAGGAAAGGCTCTAAGGCCAGGCGGGAAGCTGGAGGGGCGACTGGGATAAGAGCACGGACAGCGCGACCAGCGTCATACAACTGGTCGGCCTGGGTGGAGTCGTAAGGGAGGGTGTAGTATGCCCACAGGCCCTCACCCTGCGCCCAGATCCGGAAGCTGAGCTCCCAGCTCCGGAACTGCTCGCCGGCCTGAAGCGGCGGCGGCGGCGTCTCAAAGTCCTTCTGCCTGCGGCCGGCACCCGGAGTGGGGCCAAGGACGGAAGTGACTGTCTGCCACTGGCGCTGAGTCTGCTGCTATGCCAGGTAGTACGTGGCAGCAGACATAGCTGGACTGGCGTGCCCTGGAGGGATGAAGGACGGTAGCGCGCTGGTGGCGGTTTGGGAGGCGACTGGCTGCAACGCCGCAAGCTGCTATGTCAAGGCGGCGAGTTGTTGCTGAAGAGCAGCAAGTGGGTCAGGGGTGCCGCCAACGTTACCAGTGGGCCGCTGCTGCTGCTGCTGCTGTAGGGGCGGCGGCTGCTGCTGCTGCAGAGGCGGTGGCTGCTGCTGTATGGGCGGCGACTGCTGCTGCTGCAGCGGTGGCGGCTGCTGCTTTAGAGGCGGCGGCTGCTGCTGCTGCAGCGGCGGTGGCTGCTGCTGTATGGGCGGCGGCTGCTGCTGCAATGGCGGTGACGGCTGCTGCTGTAGAGGTGGCGGCTGCTGCTGCTACAGCGGCAGTGGCTACTGCTGTATGGGCGGCAGCTGCTGCTGCAACGGCGGCGGCTGCTGCTGTAGAGGTGGTGGCTGCTGCTGCTGCAATGGCGACGGCGGTTGGTCCTGCTGCGGCGGCGGCGGCAGCTGCTGGTCGTGCGGCGGCGGTGGCTGCTGCTGCTACAGCGGCGGCGGGTGCTGCTGCTGCTGCTGGTGCTGCAGCAATCGCTGCATGAAAGGAGGGGTAGGGGTCCCCCCATCAGAGGAGGACCCCCCCAGAGCTATCAGCCATGCCTTGGTGTTTGTGTTTTTTTTTTCTTTGTGTTGTTGTCTTTGTGTTGATGCTTCAGCAGGGGGTTGGGGGAGTGGGGAGTCTACCCACTCCTCTAGCCTTCCCCTTTTCCCCTTTCACCCTCCCCCCCCTTGTTTTTGTTGTTGATGATGTCAGCAGTGACGTCAGTAGTGACGTCTGCGGTGACGTCAGCAGAGGGGTGCTGACGTTAGCAGCGGCGAATGTTGGGGCCACCGCTGCTGCTGTTGGTGCTGATGTTGCTGCTGTTGCTGCTGCTGCTACTGGTGCTACTGCTGTTGCTGCTGCTACTGCTGCTGCTGTTGCTGCTGCTGCTGTAGCTGCTGCTGCTGTTGCTGCTGCTGCTGCAGCTGCTGCTGCTGCAGCTGCTGCTGCTGCTGCTGCTGCTGCCGTTTGCTGCTGGTGCTGCTGCTATTGCAGCTGCTGTTGCTGCTGCAGGTGCTGCAGCTGCTGCTGCTCGTGCTGCGAGCTGCAGCAGTTGTTGTGGCTGCTGCTGCTGCAGCAACGAGCTGCTGAAGCTCGCTGCTGCAGCTGAGTGCTGCTGCAGCTGCTGCGTGCTGCAGCAGCTGCTCGCTGCAGCAGTAGGCTGCTCCAGCGAGGTGCGGGGATGGGGGAATTTTTTTTGTTGCCTTTATTTTTCCTTGTCACAGCGGGCAGCAGCCCACTGTCTGTTGAGAGCAGCGGGCTGCTGCTCGCCCAGCAGTAGCGAGCTGCTGCTCGCTGACAACAGCGGGCTACAGCTCGCTGCTCGCTCGCTACGAGCAGCGGGCAGCAGCAGCCGCAGCTGGCAGCTGCTGCTCACTGCTGCTGCTGCTGCTGCTGTAGCTGGCGGCTGCTGCGGCTCTCTATAGCAGCTGCTGCAGCCCGCTGCTACTGCTGCACGCTGCTGCAGCTGCTGCGCGCTACGGCTGCTGCCTGCTGCTGCTGCGGGCTGCTGCAGCCGGCTGCTGCTGCGGGCTGCTGCTGCTGCTGCATGCTGCTGCTGCTGCTGCACGCTGCTGCTGCTACACGCTGCTGCTACTGCTGCTGCGAGCTGTTGCTGCTGCGGGCTACTGCTGCTGTTGCTGCGAGCTGCTGCTGCTACGGCTACTGCGAGCTGCTGCTTCTGCCTGCTGTTGTTGGTGGTGCCAGTCACTGCACCTGGGTGATGTTGCCGCGTGCGTCGTCACCCACAGACGTCAGACGCCGCCTGCCGCTCACCTCCTCACGTCACGCGTGGGGGTCAATGCTGCGGAAAATTTTCGGCAGCATTTCCCCTGGCCCAGTGGCCGTGGGAAAAAATCTGACGCCGCCACCAGGAGGGTCAATGCTGCCGGAAAAAATCCGGCAGCATTTCCCCTGCACTGGCGCGTATGGGGGTCCGCCGGCGTTGTCTGGCACCTGTTCGCCAGTCTTCTGCTGCTGCTGCTACGCTCTAGCTCTGATACCAAGAAAGAAACTATGCAGCAGGTTGGGGCAGCAGCGTTGTTGATGCAGCGTGCGGGCTTCCACGCTCGTTGCTTAAGTCAGCTGCCCCCTCAGTCTGCTGCTCTAGAGTCTAAGTCTGGAAGCTCTGGGTTTTGTTACTCAGAAACGCGCGCGCCAGTGTTAGCGCCAGAAAGCAGCTGAAAACTGATAATGACTGATTAGGAATGAAGAATGAACAGCAATGGGGACCCCTCCAAGTTCTAGCCCCCCCCCAGCTCTGTAGAGCTTGTTACTCAGTTCATCAGCCAATCAGAAAATAGCTCAGTACAGGCTGGCAGGTTTTCTCGGTGAGGCCTGCCAGGCAGCCGACAGCCCAAAACCCGGGCGTCGTCCGTTTTGCCTGAAAACTGGACCAAACCATAATACCAACGCTGCGAACGCAGCTGTGCGGTCAGAATCTGCTAAAAAAAAAGTAGCGAGGAGTTATGGCAGCCTAAACCCAGATAGTGCCCACGATGGTTTATGCTGCCAAACAGGGCCATGCAACATGCAACTGGGACCCTAGGCAGTGCATGACGATGCAGACGCGATGGGACGCGCTGGACGCATGCAAGCAGCAACTGTGGTGTCAATGACCGCCGGCAGCACGACCGCCGAGGAGGCCTGCCGATGGAGCTGAGCGCGTCGCCGGAGAGAGGAGGCTCCAACGAACTGCGAGAAGACCTCAGCGTGCGTCGGCTCCACCGGACGACACTCCATCAGCGTCGAGTCTCGCCGTCAGTCATCTGCACGCCGATGTACACAAGCCGGGAGGACACAACAGAGCACAATGAGAGATGCGAAAAAACCAACAGAGGGCAAATTTATGAAGACATTCTCTAGTCGAATACCGTAGTCTCTTATATTCTCTTGTTTTTTAGAGCTCAATAATTGGACAATTAAATTCGACTACGATTTTCAGTCTTGGAATTTTGGACCTGTTTGTCCAAAAGCCCTCGTATTTTCGTAGTGTCATATTTTGGTCAAACGTCCATGTGCTTGGTCTGTCCATAGGACTTCGCTTTTTGAATTTTGAAATTTCGAATGTCGAGGGCGAAGTCGTACGTCGCGGCTTGCTTCGCACGTAGATTTGCACGTCGATTTCCTGTCCATTGCGAGCGTCCGAATGCACACTCATCCGCAGTACCACATTGACTTAGTTGTAGCGCGTT
>SZWC01001148.1:62568-76471 GCA_023375785.1 Penium margaritaceum
CGCACGCACGCACGCACCCACGCACGCACGCACGCACACACACACACACACGCACGCACGCATGGACGCACCCATGCACGCACGCACACACGCACGCATGCACGCACACACACACACAAGAAAACAAAACGAGTTAAGAGAAAGGAGAAAGCGAGAGGAAATCGGCACTTACACAAAGGAGAGAAGAGCAGCTTTGCACAGAGCTTTGCCATACCTTGACTTCCCACCGTGAAACGCAAACCAGTTGTACCGCCCTGCGACCACCTTGTCCACGGCCTCCTTCAGCGAAGCTTCCTTGAGGTTGGGCGGAAGCATTCGAACCACCACTTTTGTTTTCTTTCCCGCTGCTGCTGCTGCTGCCGACGCCGCCCCGGCAGAAGCAGCCCCCTTACCACCGTGAACATGGCCTTCTCTCATTTTACCTCTAAACTCACTGCACGACAAATTTGTCTCTTTTTACTCGCTTTCAGTTTTCTTTGTTAAGAGCAGCTCCGGAGTCCTGGTTCGTATGAAGGGCGTCCGGATGCTACAGCAGCTGAGACCCCCCCCCCCCCCCCCCCCCCCCTACCACGCATGGTCTGTGGATTCCAGTGAAGATGCTCCAGCAGCTGACTGCTGTCGTGACGCAGCAGCAGCAAGCCAAATAGAAATTCAGCAACTCGGGAACCTAACCGCAGCAGACTGTCTCGTGCTCAATAGACGCCAAGGACGTGTTCGAACTGGCGGCCTGGCGACGAAATCTCCTTTTCCTCTGGTGTACTTCCATGCCCTCCTTCAAAGACAACGTTCTGATTTACGACAAAGGAACGAACAAGAAAGAGCACAACTATTATGCCAGTCGGAAGCGTAGATGGTGAACAGGGAAAGATGCGGAGCAGAACACGGATTCGGAATTTGGGACACTTGAGCAATTTATAGTTAAGGGCAAGTGTACTTCCATCACAAGTGTCGACATCGTCGAACACATACGTAGAATGCAGAGAGAGAGAATGAGGCATATGTTGCGTTATCAGCGCACGAGACGAGCGACGCGTGAGTTGCTGCTTCTAGAAGCTCAACCGAGAAGTTGTTTGGCTTCAATAATATCGAGGCGTGGTATCATAAAGATCCAGCGTCGTCGAGAAGTCGACCGAACAATATCGAAGCATTGATATTGTTCGTGAAACATTTGCAACTCTTCCGAAAGGTGGTCGAAGTCGTCTGAAACTTCGAGAACGGAACATTGCCGAGCGCGGCACTTGCCCTCGGCCAGTTGATGTAAAGATCCAGGAGTCGTCGCGCGGTGGGCTATGAAATCAATTACAATAATTCCCACGCGCAACTGTAAGGGACTCGTGTAGGTCTCGTACGTACACTTTCCCCCCTTTTAGTTGCTTCCTCTCGGCGCGTTATGCTGTTGTAGATAGTGGCACGCAACTAGCCGTCATTCAAATGATCTAAGTCTCGTAGATTATTGTAGGGCTCCCAATTGTTGTGTACAGCATTGTAGTCGTGCCACTTAATGAGATACTCAGTAGTCTTTCCACGACGGCAGTGGCCGAGGATGTCCTCAATAGAGTACTCCGTATCTCCGTCCACTTGGACATGAGGGGGTGGAGGAACATCTCAATCTGCTGATGTGGAAGGCTAGGTGTATCGCCATGGTGCTAGTGAATTTAACTCGCGCAACCACTTGGGTTTGCATGTGCACGATCTCAGATGGTCCCAACCACCGTGGTTTGAGCTTTGCAAAATCCTGTCCGCGAGATTGATGTTCGCGCACCTGAGGAGAACCTTGTTGTCACCCACAAAGATGTCCTCAGTGGAAAAGTCGTGGCGATGGATGTCGACCACGGGAATGTTGCTCTGGCTTTATAATCTTGCCGGTGTGGCGGAAAATTCACCATGAACCACTTCGAACGGTACTTTACCTGTTGCGGTGAAAAAAACGGAATAATAATCGAGGATGGTGGTTGGCAGCTTTGCCGTCCAATTGGTGCCTTGTGGCTTGCATAATGTGCCGAGAAGCTGTTTGAGCATTTGGTTGGTTTGCTCGGTTTAACCATCGGTTTGCGAATGGAACTCCGTCAAAAGTTGAATTTGACTCTTATCGCGTCATCAGTTCAGAAACGGCTCGTAAATCCACCGTTTCTGTCGCTTGTGATGGTGTGCAGTACACCGTGTAGCCGCCCGATGTGAGTGAGAAAAAATTGTGCGGTGCCCTTTGCGGTGATCGTAGTCATCGGGAATGAAGTGCGACATTTTGGAAAATCTGTCGATGACTGCGAGGATTCCGTCATAACCCTAGGGTTTTATTGGTAGTCCGGTGACGAAGTCCATTGAGATGTCATACCACGACTCAGTCGGAACGGGTAAGGACTGCAACAGATCGGGCGGCCGCGTGTGCCACGTTTTTTTGTCTCTGGCATGTGTCACGCGTTTCGCAAAAGTTTGCCACGTCGGTCTGCATCCGCTCCAACTAATAGTACTTGGCCAGCTTCTTTAGTGTCTTGTCTTCGCCAAATTATCCTACAGGGCCGGTGTCGTGGCAGTCCTTGAGCAACATTCATCAAAGAGTGTCGCTCGGGGACACGACTACTTGTCGGGTGAATCGACGTCGCCAACAAAAGCGTCAAACCGTTCGGTTTCATTGTATCCAACGTGCAACTTGTAGCCACGTGTGAAGAATAGTTGTAGGTACGGGTCTCGATCCAGCTGCAAGGTTACATGGTCAGGCGTTAGGTCTAGTCGGCGACTGAGTGCATTCGTTGCATTTAAGTTTCCAGGCCGGTATTCGATGTTGTAGTCGAAGTTGGACCCAAGGAACTCCATCCATCGAGTTCGTCGATGGCTGAGATCTAATTGTGTCCTCAGATGATTTAACCCTTGGTGGTCAATGGGGGCGATACATAGTCAGCATTCCATATATTACTGCCATGTTTTGAACGCATGCTCTATGGAAAACATTTCTTTCTTGTCCACTACGTCGTTCAGCTCTGGCCCATGTAGTTCGCGTGACATATACGCGATCCGTTGTTCCCCACCATTGTTGTCATGGAGGAGAACGACTCCGATGAGCTGATCCAAGGCATCGGTGGCCATAATGTAGTCTGTCGTTTGATCTTCTAATTGGAGGGCGGACACCAAGGTCACAACATTTCGTAAATTTACGAATGCTTCTTATTTCATGTCGCCCCAATTCCACTCGATGTTTTTAGTGAGGTCGGAGAGGCGCTAATAATCTCGCGTAATCCCCCACAAATTGACGGTAATAATCGGATTGTGGAAATATCTCTAGATCCTGAACATCAGTCTGCGTCGGCCAATGAGCGAGTGCCTCCACTTTTTTCGGCTCCATGGTGATTCGTTCGTCGTTGATGACATGGCCCAAATACTCCATTGAACGGCGACCGAAGTCACACCTAATGAGTTTTCTGTGAAAATTCTCTCTTTGTAAAACCTTAAGGATTTTGCGAAGTTGTCCATGGTGCTTCTGTGGAGTGCGGCTTCACACTAAGATGTTGTGGAGATACGGCCGAAAAATGTTGTTCATCGTGGCCATGAACATCGCGCAACATGTGCGAGTCCAAAGAGCATGACGTAAACTCAAAATGCACGTAGCGAGTTCAGAATGTTGTCTTCATTATTACAAAGATTGATTATCAATCAAATTTATTTACAAAGATTATCAATCTTTGTTAAAAAAATTGCTCCTCGAAATTGATCAAAGAGTTCCTTGATTCGCCGACCCTTGCGTAGGGCGGCCTCGTAAAAAATATGCAACCATCATCGCGCCAAGCGCAAGGAAGGGACACTGGTTCTTGATGGTTATGTCCTTCAACACTCGACAGTCCACGCACATTTGTATTTTACCAGTTTTCATTTTTACGAACAATACGAGTGCGGCATAGGATGACGTAGATGGTGGGATGAATCCCTGCCTTAGAATTCCGTCTAGCCGTCCCTTAAGCTCGGTGAGCTCGTGGTCCATCATCTAATGGGTTCCCCTAGGGTAGGTCTGCTATGTGGCTTCAACTCGATGTGATGGTCGATGTTGTATTTTACAGGTAGGATTTGTGGACGTTCATCCGGGGTGGCGTTCGCAAACTCTCGGATGAGAGGTGTGAACTCTTCTGGGACCATCGTAAAATTTTCTGTTGTGGTTGGTGCCATTGAGGCTTATGAGTCAGCTATCATGACCGCTTCCTCCTTGTCCGATTCCAAGTGAAAAAGCCACACGTAAGCTCCTTGTTGTATGTAATGCTTGACCGCGTCCAGCGAGATCCGTGAGACTTGTTATCGGTTCTTTTGGTTTCACTGCTTCCTCCGTTGCTTCCACCTTTGCTGCATGTGTCTTTGCTTTCGCTCTCAAACGTGGCTGTCGTCGTTTGGTGTCTTCAATCTCCACGTAGACGACTCTGCTGCTCCAATCTACCTACGGATTCTACCGGGATNTTCCACGTGAACAAGTCACACGTAAGCTCCTTGTTGTATGTAATGCTTGACCGCGTCCAGCGAGATCCGTGAGACTTGTTATCGGTTCTTTTGGTTTCACTGCTTCCTCCGTTGCTTCCACCTTTGCTGCATGTGTCTTTGCTTTCGCTCTCAAACGTGGCTGTCGTCGTTTGGTGTCTTCAATCTCCACGTAGACGACTCTGCTGCTCCAATCTACCTACGGATTCTACCGGGATAGGAAATCTCGTCCGAGGATGATTTCATGGTCACCGACTGGACAGGACAAGAAGACCATTACGTCCCGCAGATCTCCAATTTGCAGCCGGACTGGTTCACTTAGTCAAAAGAATTGAAACCTCTTGTCAAAAGTTTTTCCTTCAAAAATTCCTGATTTAGTTCACAAAACTAGCTTCCGAACCATGCCATTGCTTACAAAACTATGCGAGGCCCCTCCATCCAATAGCACAAGCATTCGACTATTACAACCGCTAAGTTGTACTCTCAATAGTATCGCCGGTTGACCGTCCTTGTTTCCCTCGTCAATTTGTTTTCTCACGCACCCTTTGTGGTGATTTCAGCCATTCAGATGGATGATCGTTCGGCATAGATCGCTCCTTGCAAACAGGAGTTGTACCTTCTACTCCTGTCCTTTGCCGTTTTCCAACTCATTTTCTACGGCTTCCCCCCCTTCTTGGCCTGTTTTCTGTTACGACTGTTGGGAACAATGTGACCAGGTCTTCCGCAGTTGTAGCAGAGCCCTTGACCCTACTAATCGACTGCGTACTACCAACTTAAGGCTGTGTCACACAAAAGCGAGGTCACGAGGTCAAATTTTTTCTTGTCGTTGTTGACCCTAGCAGGGTGAAATACACCTCCAAAGTCATCAGCCATATCTTTATCGTCATACCTTTGAATTTGCAAGGTCGAATGGTTCAGGGAGGGCCAGACGAACTTCAGGTTAGCTAAGCATTGAGAATTCCTCTCAACAAGCACCGCCTCTCATGTGCTCGCATTGCAAAGAGCCTCCATCACAACGTTCAACTACTCGATCAGGTGTTAGTTGAGATCCTCGATTGTTGATAGTCTCTGTTGCAGCTCCACGTTAATGCGAGCTTGTTGCCTGCCACCTATCGTTTCAGTAGCTTTGGTCATGGGGTTTGGCTGAGGTGGCTTCCCTTGTTTCACGGAGCCGGAGGCCGGGTTGGCCGTTGATTTCGTTGGTCCCGCGGCCATGTAGTGGGCCATGTCAATGTTAGTCGCCACCTCAGGGTTCACTTGCATCACAAACTACGCCTGTTGCTCCTCCATCACCCGAGTCATCGTCGAAGTCCCGCAGCTGGTTATCGGTTGCGCTCGCTCCAATCACATTGTAGTCCTGAAGTTGGTGAGGTCTTGACGTGCGAGATGCGCTGTCGACTCGTGCAAGATACTCCTCCAGATGAGTGATGTCGTTTTTTTTCTCCTCCATCACCACTACGCTCTGATACCAAGTGTTATCCGGGTCAGAAGCATAGGTGATGAACAGGGAAATATGCAAGACATAAAATTGTGTGGGGATTTGGGACACTTGAGAAATTTATAATAAACGATAAGTGTACTTTGATGACAAGTGTCGGTTTTTTTTTAACACATGTATACAATGCCAAGAATGAGAATGAGGCATATGTTGGGTCATCGCCACTCGAGATGAGCAACGCGTATAAGATTGCACCGCAAGTGGCAACTTCAAGAAGCTCCACTGAGAAATTGGGGGGTTTTGAGAATATCGAGGCGCGATTTTACAAAGATCCAGTGCTGCGAGAAGCCATCCGAACAATATCGAAGCATCAATATTGTGCGTGACACTTTTGTCCACTCTTCTGGAAGGTGGTCCAAGGTGTCTGAAACTTCTAGAACAGAACATTGCTGAGTGGAGCAGTTGGCCAAAATACTATTGGCCGGTTGACGTAAAAATCAAGGATTCACTGGGCGGTGGGAAATCAATGAAAATAATGCCCACGCACAATACAAGGGACTCGTGTACATCTAGTATATAACAATAACAGGGAGACATCATGGAAGATTTCAAAACCATGTGATGTTGATTTAAGGAATTTTGTGTACTTATTCATTATTATTCTGCATGATTCAATGATGGATGTTGAAACATTCAATACCATCTACATAATTGTCAAAGCAGAAATGGGGCATGTTCTCAGACACTCGACAAACAAAACGTGTTGGAATTTCAGATTTTACTCTTATATCTTAGGAAAGTCAAAAGTTGTGGGATTGAGAAAATGTGTTTTTGTACACTATGCGCCAGTTTTATGAATAAAGTAACTAAATTTCAGTCACAGTCTGGGGAAAACGACTTCATGCTGCATTCTAGTTCAACTCTATGGCAGAATTTTTTTCCGACATTAAGCTGAGAGGATTGTCAACATGGACAACCCATTGTGTCACTTCTCTGCTCCCAAAAGACCAATAGGGTTCTCTTTCCATGTGACAATGTGTCACATGGAATGATTACATGTTAAGTGCATGCTTAAGTTGAATCATGCCCTGTGACAACCTTGTTCTTCATTGGCACGATGTGCCTCATTTGGATTTTTTAATCTAAAAGATTCAACACAATTATGTATCTAGTTGCAAAATAGCCTAGTGTCGTTACATGAATGCTAGAGCACAAGCTTCCCCATAACGCTTCTACCTTAGATTCTCATTACCACTTGATGGTCCTTACTCGAACGCCATCCCTTGACCTAGAATACTCAATTAGGGAAGTGATGGACAGTGAGGTACAAACCTAAAAGCTGCCTGACCTTGTAGAGTCCAGGCTTGACAGGTTTCCACAAAGCAACTGGGCAAAAGAAATGGTTTTCCTATATTGCCCCACAAGGTTCCATTACTGAGAGGCAAGAGACCACACATTGTCTGACCAGCAAAATTCCCACTAAAGTAAAAAGCAAGAGCACGTCATTGACGAGTAGAAAGCTCCGCCGTTCTAGAGATAAAAAATTCTCCGAGTGCTCAGAGTGCGGTCCACTTTGTTCAACGAGAGCTGAGTGGATTAGGACGATAGCTTGTCAAAACCCGGGCCGCTCACTTGGAGGGGTGACCTGCATCAAACTTAACCTTGTTACACGGGGACAATGGTCCTAGACGGCATGAAAGGGGTATTCCTCCCTCTCCTCCTTGAAACAACTGGCTGACGGTCCTAGATGAGAGATGGGGGTGTTTTTCCTTTCTCTCCTTTATTAAAGAAGGGTTGATTGACCTGGTGGAAGATAAAAGGGACACTCTCCCCATCTCGTCCACACAATGGAATGTCGATGGCCTTGGTGGAAGAGAAAGGGGATGTCATCCCCTTCCTACCCTTGTTGAGGCGGCAAACAACCCTAGCAAAAGAACAGGAAGGCAACCTCTCCCTCTCGTCGGAGGGAGATGGAGACTGTCACGACCGTTGGGACCGTTGGGGCCATCATTGGGACAGTCAGCCCCCCTAATTGAGGGGGGCCAACGGTCCTAACAAGACAGAGGGGGGAAGTTTCTCCCTCTCTCCTTCCGTGAGGGGACTAACGAGCCTAAGCGGATGAGGCAGGGGACGTTCCTCCCTATCTTCATCATCAAAAAGATCGACTTTCCTGGTAGAAGAGAAGGGGGATGTCTCCTACCTCTTTCTCCTGTGGCAGGAGCAAGCAGTCCTAACAAAAGATAAGCGTAATTCCCTCTCACTCTCTCTCCCTCACTGAGGAGGACGATGGCCATAACAGAAGAGGATGGCATTCCATCCACTCTCCCTTATAAGGGGATCCACAACCCCAACAAAAAGAGGAGGGGGAATTCCTCCCTCTCTCTCTCCCTTCTTGAGGGGAAGAAACACCTAATAGGAAGAGGAGGGAGTGTTTCTCTCCCCCATCTCCCTCACTGGTAGAGCCAACAACATCAAAGGAGAGGGAGGGACCCTCCTCTCCCTCATGTGAGGAAACTGACGGTCCCAAGGGCTAGGAAAGGACATACCCACCCTCCTCCTCCCTCACTTCCCCCGAAAAGGAGCAACGGCCCTCTAGGAAAACAAGGGGACATCTCATCCTCTTCTCCCTCGTTGGAGGATCAATGACTCTCGATGGCAAGGATGGGATATCCTCCTCCTTTCCCCTTTCCTCACAAGAAGGAAAGACAACCCAAGGGGGGCAAGAGGGACGTGCCTCTCTCCTCGTGCCCCATGGCATGAGTGACTTTGGAAAAACAAAATGATAGAACATATGGGTCATACGCGTGTGGTGTGCAAGCAGTGCAGTTGGTAGGATGGTTCACTATTAAAAAATTTGGTCCGGAACTCATGGTGTATAATTATTCCTCTCCTATTGTGAGCACCTGAAGTTGGCCCAAGTAAACAAAGAATATATTTTTCTACCATCACACTTTTTACTAGCAAAAAAAGTGACACAGAGCCTGCATGAAGTCTTAGGATTATTTTCGGATGTTTGAACATATTCCTTCAACTTTGTGATTCTCACATAGGAGGAAAGGAGGAAACCAACTATTATCAAGACATCATCAATGTAGCACGACCAGCGTCACATGGCTCGAGCGGGGATCCATGGCGTATTGGTGGTCAGAAAAGATGGCTTGAAGGTCGTAGACACTCAAGCAACACGGTTTTGGCCTAGTCAGCCAAGGCTTTTGTCGGAAACCATTACATTGGCATCAGAGCATTGGGGTTCGAGTCTAGCGTATGGATGCCAATGGTGGCTCACTTCCCAGCGGAGGAATTGTAGCCCGGCCGGCACCACGTGGGTCAAGCGGGGATTCCTGGTGTGTGGGGGGTCGGATGGAAAGGCTTAAAGGTCAGAGACCCTTATGAACCGCAATTTTTGGCCTAGTCGTTTGGAATTCCATCCGGATCCATTACAATCAGGTGTTGAAGGTAATATCCTCACATGAGAAAACTGGAAATCAAAGTGAGAAATTTCTCCTTCTAAAGAAACCTCAAGTGAAGGAATGTTTTGAATAATTTACCAATTTGAGGGTGGAAAAATGAACCTTTTGTAGAAATTTTTTATGTCCAAAACTCCCCCAAGGCCATTTCCATGTGCTTTCATATTTCAAGATGGTTTCTCACATGCTAGCACAGATGAATTTGTACACATGTGTGAACTGTACTTGGAGAGCAAGATAAACATAATGGGAGAGTGACCATATTTGAATAGAATTCACAATAGATGTAGCATATCAAGAGGCCGCTTCATATTGACACCATATCTACAAATTGGAACATTTATGCCTGCCATCCCACTCAATTGTACAATTAGAGCACCATGTCCACGTACTGCACTATTACGAAACAATGTCCATGTCATTGTTTTTTTCCATTGACATATCCATGCACGTTATCACCGTCAACATGGTGAACGTTCCCGTCTTTCATCGGCTAACGGCAACCAAATCTGGTGCACTGTTTGTAGCCCATCCTGGGGGTTGTCCACATGTGGAACTTTCCACTTGACGTGGTCGGTAGACCTCAAGCGGAGGTATCATCAACTTATGGAAAATAAAAACACATGGATGGACGTGTGCCAGCTTAGTGCTCCACTGCGGACCAATGAGCGAGTTGCTTTGCGGGGTTCTTGAATAGTAGGTCACCATCATTTCTTTGCACCAGCAGGCCTTGACATGATTTTTACAAGGTTCATTAGGCCTCGTCTACAGTGAGCATCGCTGATTTGACGTCGACTTTCAAGGTCACTCTAAAAAATGCACTCTCTTCCAGATTTCAAAAATCATTTTGACATGATATTTCAAGTTAAAAACTAAGATTCCCGGGGAATATTTATGTGCTCTTATTGTTTACATTTGTAAGCCCCTTCACTTACACTCACGTTTCACACTGAAACTTCACACAGAAACAATGTCTTGGGAATAGACCCCATCACCTACACCTACTCATGCGTCAGACCGTCCAAATGAACCCTGTCCTCCCAACTTGTTCAATGATAAACCCCAAACACTGGAAGTGATGTGTTGGTTGACCGAATTCTGACTGCCTTCAATCTGATCCCAACATTGTCCTGGGACCTGAGAACCATGGAATTCTCTAGATCCAACAGTAGACCACATGATTATGCAAATTGGACGCTTGTTACTTTTGACAAAATAATTAATGTTTTACCTATCAAATTCGATGAATATACAGGCATAATGACATGTTTCTTTTTAGCTCATCGAGAACTCCTCTGAACGTGCATTAAACATGACAATTAAATAACCATGCGCCCAACAAAGGCACATGAAGTATCTGGTTATTCAATGTTAATGAACATAACTACTTGCAAGTTTCAATATACTCTTTGTTTGTTCATAATACACATGGATAAAAGGTTGATTATTCCAATTAATACACACGATATCCAGAGAGAATAACAAGCAAGCTGGACTACACACGAGATGGGACTGGGTACTGAAGTTGTAACATTATAATGGTGACATTTCTAGTCCATAATCTCACACTGCCATGTTAGGAATGTGTGGACAAGGGCCTCCATCTACCAGCCATTGTTGTACATCTGGAGGCAGCAAGCAGATCCATGACATTATGTCACAGACCGCACACAAGTTGTCAATGACGCAACATTCTAAAATGTCACTCTCATAGAAGGCATCACTGTTGTCTGACTGTGATCCATTATTATATTCAAATTCCTCATCGAGTTTGGATATAAGGGATTTGGGAAACAAGTCCTAGCTCTTTGAGATCTGTATGTGCTCTTCCACATGTTGGAGACACCAAAGGGGTTCGGAAGTCCTACACCTATGTGAGGCTGCCAACTGCAATTGGGCGACCACATTGGTTAATAAATGAACATATGCTTAAAACAAAGACTTAATTTCCCTGGTACCATGCTCACCAGGATTATGGGCGGAGGAGAAATACTCTATGGTGTTAGGTAGCTCATGGTGGAGATTGCCTAAGACACATGATGCGGATCGGCCGGGACCCTAAACATTCATCGACAAAAACGAGTGAACCAGTAGGATCAAACACAATGGAGAGGATTTACGAGGCTGATGGTCAATCCCTCATCCAGTGACATGAAGGGTGCATGTCATGAAATGATGGACAAAAAGATGGCACATATGGTGGAGGATGTTTTCGCTGTGAACATGTCAAATTCATGACATGTACGCCCTCGTACGTCTACACAAGTGAAGCGAGTACAAGTAACTCCTCAAACTTCCTGTATGCCAACAAGTTGACTCCGTCCAAAGAAAAATCCGGTTATTGATTATAGGCTGGCAACTTTTGAAATAAACATCTAGCGTGTCAAATACGCGGAGTACAATTACAAAGGTAACCACCAAAAAAGGGACCTGTTCCGTCGGTTAGCCATCAGGTGTCCATGACTAGAAATTCAAGCTGGTTGAATTCCGTGTTTCTACGCCGGAAAAATATACCCCTATTTTCTTTTTCCAACTAAGTGTTGGTGAAATTTTTTATTCACGGTCGTCTCAATATGATTAGAAGGAGGTAATTAGAACCTCAATGAAAACATGGAAAAAGTCATCATTGACTTAGAACCACCAACCGAATGCATGTACTGATGGAATGTAAGTCGTAAAATTAATCGCAATTTTTGTTTCGATGCATAAAACAATAAACCCACACACATGAAGAATAAAATAATGCCATTCTAGTGTGGGGTTGTAGTTTTCAACGTACTGGATATGTTGTGTGAATCGAAGAACAACGTGGATATGAGGGATGTACAGTTTAAAGAAGTGGATATGGCATTCATATACTTCCACTCATGGGATATGGCAGGGTAAACCCTTCGGTTGTGTTCACATACTAGCTAATTTTCCCCCGTATAAATGAATCATGTCCTCCTAATGCCAAAAGTGGTGTGTTGAACGACCGGATACCAACCCGACCCCCAAATGCCTCCATTCCAACCTTAACCTTGTCCTGGGTTCTTAAAACCATGGAATGCTCCAGACCCAACAGTGGACTACATGATTATGCTATTTGGACATTTGTGATTTATTTTACAATAGACTTATGATATTCTACTGTTTAAATGGTATGAACATGAAAAGATGATGACATGCTTTTTTTTATCGCATCAAGAACTCCACGGTACATGCATGCACTTGCATCTTTTTCTAGTATGTTGGATTTTTGTTATGATTGATGATTGGATACATCTTCATGAAAACAAAAAAACCACACACCCAGAAAAGGGAAAGAAATTATGTAGTTTTTCATTGTTAATGAACATAATTACTTGCATGTTTCAATGTACTCATTTTTTCTTCATATGAAATAAGGATAAGATGATGTTTTTTAATAATAATTATATGAATAATATAATATCCAAAGAGAAGAATAAACAAGCTGGAATGCACAGGAAAGGGGAGTGGCAACTGAATTTGCATTAACATCACGGTGACATGTAAAATCCATACTCTCAAAGTGCCATGTTAGGAATAAATGGACCAGGGTATCCATACACCAGCCATTGTTGTACAGATGGAGGCAGCAAGCAGATCCATGACATTGTTTCGCAGACAGCACAAAAGTTTCCAGTGGGAAAACAGTTATTTGTATCAATCTCATAGAAGACATCTCTGTCATTTGACTGTAATCCTTCTTCATCAAAATAATTGTCATGGGTACAAATGTTGTCCATATCATAGCATATGTTGTCTTCATCCGTCTTTGAAGCACTATCTTGAGGGATTTGTCTATGTGAACATGGAAACATGTACATCTTCACAATGTTTCCTGGATGTGGCCAGAGCTCACTTCAACTCATAGTAAGTATGCTACACCAACTCCAGCCAGAAAGGACGACACGGCCACTGGAATAATGTTCTAATCAGTGCAGTCCATGGCTGAGACTTTGTACACACACCAAGTGTGAAACTTTGTAGATGATTTTGGAAAGAAAAAGCCCATGAAAGAGATTGAACCATGCTTTTCAACTGTGCATCTATACTCATTTACAATGTTGCTTCTTGCAGATGAAAAATAATTTTGTTTACTACGTCTAATTTAGTGGACATTGAAATTAAGTTCACGTACTGTTTGGAATGAACAATCCAACATAAAGAGGGGATTTGGATAGGCATCATGGAAAACATGTTCATTTATAAAGTACGCAAGAAACCAGAAACATTTCTTCTGAATAGATGCAGCACATGTAATGAAGTCTTGGAAATGAAGTTCTCATCCCTTGCAAAACCTGCACAAATAACACCATTAGTTAGCCCACATGATAGGCTTGTGTGAAATACGTTGAGGTGGGACTACATGCTGTAAAAAAAAGGTACAATTTAGAAGATTTCGAGGTTTTCATCCCAGTCCTGTGCACAATCCTCCCATCCCTCCATGACACACTTCAGTTGCTTCTCCCTCATAGTATGCTCTTCCCACTTGTACTGGTCTCCATCCTCCTCCTCCTCCTCCTCCTCCTCCTCCTCCTCC
>SZWC01001148.1:81541-98612 GCA_023375785.1 Penium margaritaceum
CTACTCCTCCTCCTCCTCCTCCTCCTCCTCCTCCTCATCCAAGTCTGACTGGATGTACCTATCCGAGTCAAAAATCTCCTCCTTTGCTGAGTCCTAGCCTGCAGACTCGGGGTTGTACTCAACATCATCGTCTCTGGATCTTGTTGCTACCACATTTGTTGCCGTTGCGGCTGCTGCTGCTGTAACTGCTGCTACAATTCTGATTGCAGCTGCAGTCGTGGTACAGGTACGTGCAGGTCCTGCACACCCCCGGGCCAGGTCCACTTCTTTGGATGGGGTATTTGTGGACACTCAGCCAGCACCCATGCCTGGAACAAAAATTGTAGGAACCGGTGGGCTGTCATCTGAACGGTGAACCATGTTGTCAAATGATGCCCCTGTTGCAGCTACAACAATTACTGGTGCTGTTGCTATTTCAGCCACCTCCCGTTCTGTCTGTCTCTTGCTTGGAGGCAAGGGGCTAGCATAAGCCTCTGCCCTCACTGTGTCCTTGGCATGCTACATGCGACGGTGGAGTGCATTGGCTACTGCCTCAACTGCAAGTCCCAGTGCAAGGTCATTTGTGCACTTCTTCTTGGTGTGGCCCTTCTGGCCACACCATGCGCACATGTAGATATTCCTGCGCTTGTCCTCATTGTCCGATGATGCACTTTATGGATGACCTGTCCCACATTTTGGATTTGGCTGCACCCACTCCACCCCCTCCTCCACCTTCAGCAATGCAGGGTTCACACCAGACATGGGGTTGTTGTAGGTGTGCTTGTGCGCCATGTGGGTATGTTCAGCATCTCATCTAGGGTCCCCTGTTTACCACGGCCGATGATGAAGGCGCACGTGTAAACACATGGCTATCCCCACTCCGTCCACGCTTCTCACGTGCACGCTTGTTCGAGGACGTTCACAGTCCGGGATCTGTCGTTTGGGTCGGTGATTATTGGAAAGTGCGGTCCCTCCTCCAGGACATTGCAGCGGTGGTTGGTTATGATGTTGTTCAAAAGGCACTTTGCAAGTGTTGGCACAAGCTGTCGCACACACTCTTTGCTCAGCTTCCGTCTCTGCTTCCTGCTAGTCGTCGCTGCACCCACATGCACAACGTCACGAAACAATAGAAGGGAAATAGCTTATAATACTTCACAATGCAATTGTTCAAATATTTGGCTGCGTTTGAGTTTATGTGACCGCCACGCCCTAGAGGAAAATACAGCCGTGTACATTGTTCTCGCGGAAATCTCCAGATGCCATCTTTCCCGAGAAGATACATAGCTACATGTGAGTTCACTGCATGTACCTTCTCCTCATACCTCTGCTACTCAGCAGGTATGAGCGCATGGGAGAGTCCCACGTGGCCTCGCTGTCAATATGTCAATTGACAACATGTACACCCTCACACGTCCACATGAGTGAAGCGAGTACAAGAAATCCCTCGAACATCCAGCATGCAAGCAAACTGACTCTGTCCAAAGAGAAAAAAATGGCTATCGATGATAGGGTGGCAAATTTTGAGAGCAACATCTAGCATGTCCCATAAGTGGATTAGAAATGTGCAGATAATCAGAAAAGGCAAGGACAAAATTACATCGGTTAGATATCCGGTGTGCATGAATAGTAATTCGTGTTCGTTATAGTCTATCCTTTTATCGCATGCGGAAACATATATACCTAGTTTGTTGTTCCAGTTAAGTTGTGGTAACAAATTTTATTCGCAGTTGTCTCACTATGAATGGACAGAGATAATTGGAACCTAGACCATGACAGCGACAAATTTGTCAACGACATGTGACCACCAACCAAATTCATGTCATGACAGCCTGTTGGTTGTAAAATGCATCGCAAGCTTTATTCTAATTCATAGAATAATTACCCCATACCTGCATGACGAAAAAAAGTACGCCATACCGGTATGGGATTGTAATTGCCGATGTACGGGATATGTCAAGTTCATCGAAGAACTTACTGAATATTGCGGATGTAATATCTTTAGTGGTGGATATAGCTGACATAAATTCCCACTCGTCGATTGGTGAGGTCAACCCTTTGGTTGCCTGGATATACTGGCTAATTCACTCTCGATTTTTCCAACTGGTTCAATGGTGAACTCCCAACGCCAGAAGTGCTGTGTTGGTTGATTGGATACCAACCCATTCCCCCAATGTCTCTATCTCAACCTCAATATTGACCTGGTTCCTGAAAACCATGGAATGCTCTAGACTCAACAGTGGAAAATATGATTGTGATGTTTGGATGCTTGTGAAATTTGTTTTTTTTCACCACAGACTTTTGATGTTTTACTGTCTAAATTATATTTACATAAGAACATGATGACATGCTTCTTTTTATCGCATCAATGACTCCATTGTATGTGCATCTCCTTGTTCTTTTTACTGCGTGTTTGTTTTTTTCATAAATTCCAATTGGATACATCTTCATTAAACATGATACTTAATCAACCACACACCCAAAAAAGGCACAAAAACTGCGTGGTTGTTCAACGTTAATGCACAGATAAAGTAACAGGTTTCAATGTACTTATTGTTTTTTCATACGACACATGGATGAGACGGTGTTGATCATAATAATCATGATGTGCAAAGAGAGGAACAAACAAGCTGGAATGTACAGGAAAGGGGATCAGGCACTGAAGTTGCAATAACATTATAGTGGCATGTCCAATCTTTACTCTCACAATGCCATGTTAGGAATAGACAGACCAGGTCATCCATGTACCAGCCATCGCTTTACAGCTGGAGGCAGCAATCAGATCATGACATTATGTTGCAGACCGCACACAAGTTGCCAATGACAAAACATTTCTCTGTAGCACTTTCATAGAAGATATCAGTGTCATCCGACAGTGATCTTCATAAGACTAGTAGCCCGAGGTGAAATTTTCATACAAATCTTAGAAGATGCCATCTTCATCTGTCTTTGAAGCACTAGCATCAGGGATTTTTCCATGTGAACGTGGACACATGTACATCTTCAAAATATGTACTGGATGCAGCCTGAGCTCATCACATTATATGAGTAAGTTTGTTACACCAGCATTAGCCAGAAAAGATGGCGGAGCCGCTGGACTAATATTCCAGGCACTGCACTCCATATGACTGTGACCTTGTACACACACCAAGGGTGAAACTTCAAAGAATATTCTAGAAAGAAACAACGTATAACAGAGAATGAGCCATCCTTTTCAAGTATGTGCTTATGCTCCTCTGCAATATTGTTTCATGCAGATGGAAATTCACTTTGTTTTCTACATCTAATTTCCTAGAGAAGTGAAGCTCACTAAGAATTTAGAATGAAAAATCCAACATGTAGAGGAGATTTGGATAGGCACTGTGGAAAACCTGTTCATTTACGAAGTATGTAAAAGACCATAAACATGTCTGGCATGCAGATGCAACACACATGGACATAACTTCATCTCCTCATAGGCCATGTGTTATCTGACCCTCAATGAACATACTCTATACACACATTTAGGTATTGGAAATGAAGTTCTCACCCCCTGCAAACATGTACAAAGCATACCATTAGTTTGTCCATATGATTGGCTTGTGTGAAATACATTGATACTGGAAATGCAAGCTGTAATCAAGCGTGCAATTTAGAAGACTGCAAGGTCATCATCCCACTCCGCTGCACAATCCTCCCATCCCTCCATTACACACGTATGTTGCTTCTCCCTCACAGAATGGTCAGAAGTGCCACATGTATGCCACATTTATCTGACCCTCAATATAACATTTATGTTCTTCGGGTTGTACTCAACATCATTGACAATGTCTGCTGCTACAATTTTGGTTACAGCTGTAGTTGTGTTGTAGCTACGTGTAGGTCATGCCCATTCCCAGGTCAGGTCCACAACTTTGGATGGGATACTTGTGGACCGTCGGCCAGCATCCATGCCTGGACATGATTTGTAGGACCCAGTGGGCTTTTGTCGAAAAGATGAATGTCATTTTCCAGTGTTGCACCGGTTGCAGCTATAGAATCTATTGCTGCTGCTGTAGCTATCCCCCGTTGTGTCTGTGTCTTGAGCAAAGGCCAGCAGCCAGTGAAAGCCTCCATCCTCATCGCGTACTCAGCGTGTTGCACGATACTGTGGAATGCATTGGCTGCTGCCTCAAGTGTAAGTCCCAGCGCGAGATCATTTGTGCACTTCTTATTGGTGTGGCACTTCTGGCCCGACCATGCGCATATGTAGTTCCTCCCACGCCTGTCTTCACGGTCCTAGCGTGCTCTTTTTGGATGATCTGTTCCACGTTCTGGGTTCGGTTGCATCCACTCCACCCCCTCCTCCACCTTCACGATGCAGGGTTCACACCAGGCATGGGGTGGTTGTAGGTGCGCTTGTATGCCATGCGGGTATGTCCAGCGTTGCACACAGGGTTTGTCTGTTCACCACAACCAATGATGAAGGCACAGGCATGGACACATGGCTGTCTCCACTCCTTCCGTGCTCCTCACATGTACGTCCGCTCCAACTCGTTGAAATTCCGGGATCATTCTCTTGGGCCGATGACCGTTGGCGAGTGCGGTCCCTCCTCCATGACATCATAGCCGTGGCTGGTCATGGTGCTGTTCAGAAGGCACTTTGCAGATGTTCGCACAAGCTTTCCCACACACCCTTTGCTCAGCTTGCGATAATCTGCTAGCAGCTGCTGCACGCACATGTACAATGACACAAAAGAGTAGAAGGGGAATAACTTCCAGCACTTCACAATGCTATCGTCATTTATGCTCAATCATCCCCAGTCAATACACTTGTTAATTTGTATGAGAAAAAAACATATGGTGAGGATCCCTCCATGAAAGAAACCTAGAAAATGGAAGATGTTTCTAGGAAGTTACTTGTTAGAGTCAAGTTCATACATAATTTTGTATACATGAACACCTTAATTTCCATGATCTTTCTTCGCAACAGGTTTGACAGAAGATATCACAAAAAATACTTAAACGTATATAATTTCTCAGAACTACTTAATCATATCTTTGCTACAAATGATATATACATTGTGCACATTGTATATTTTGCGCTCTTTGTGTAGTAATGAATCTGTACCTACATTGTACTTATCTTCACAGGCATAACGTGGAAGGTTAACGTGTGTGCCGGATAGTAGGACACTCAATGGAACGGTCAAAGCTCAATATTTCGTCTGCTGAATGTCGATCGTGTCATTGACGCCCAACCGCTCGAGTCTGTCTCCACCCCCCTCCCACTCGAAAGTGTATTAGGGTGGTGCATTGGAGAGTGTATCCGAAGAATCCTTCTTTTTAAAATAGTGTATTCAGATGGAGGTCTGGACATCCTAATACACAAATCCAAAAAATATTGTTTCCCCGATACACTCCTCGATACAGTTCTTTGATACAATCGGGCATTTTGTGGGGATGGGGAGGGGCAGTTCGGGTCCTGTTGTGGCAGGGTCAAAGTACAGTGAACTGTATTTGTACAGCCTCATAGCTGGTTACGTAGACAAAGCAAGAGACATTAAAAGCTTGAGATCAACGGTCTATGAGTACTTAATGTAGATGTATACAAGTCTATTTTATTTCTGTCTACCAGATACACTCCCACAATATACTCGTCCACTTTGGGAGAGGAAGGAGACCTTTGTGTCAAAATCCCTCCTCCCCCAACAGTTGAAAGTGTATTAGAGTGATGTAGTGGATAGTGTAGCTAGGGGAGCCTTCGTTTTTAAACTAGTGTGTTCGGAGGGATGTACGGACTTGCCATTATAAGTCCAAAAAATGCTTTGTTCCACCAATACACTCCCCAATAAACTTTCCCAATACACTAGGGAGTTTTGCGGGGAGGAGGGGGATCCAAATCGGGTCCCGTTGTGGCAGGGTCGAAGTATATTGAACGTTTTGTGTACAGCCTTATAACTGGTTACGTAGACAAAGCAAGAGACGTCCGATGCTTGAAATCGACGACTTACGTGTGCTTAATGTAGATGCACACAAGTCTATTTTTCTTGTCTACCAGATACAATTCCAGCTACACTCCCGCAATACCCTTGTCCACTTGTGAAAGGGAGGAGGAGGGGGTCCTTGTATCCAGATCTCTTCCTCCAACAGATGAAAGTGTACTGGGTTGGTGCATTGGAGAGTGTAGCTAGGGGAGCCTTCTGTTTTGAAGTAGTGTATTCTGAGGGAGGAACGGACCTGTCGTTACACAAGTCCAAAAACAACATCGTCCGTCCAATACACTCCCCAATACACTTCCCCAATATACAAGGGGGTTTTGCGGGGGGAGGGTGGGATCCACTTGGGGTTTCGTTGTGGCAGGGTTGAAGCTCACTAAAATGTTTGTGTACAGCCTTATAGCTGGTTATGCAGATGAAGCAAGCAACATGGGATTCTTGAAATAGAAAAATTACAAGTACATAATATACATGTACACAAGTCTACATTTTTTGTCTACCAGATACACTCCCAGCTACACTCTCGTAATACAGTCGTCCACTTCCTGAGGGGATGTCCTTGTATCCAGACCCCCCCCCACAGCTGTTGAAAGTGTATTGGGGTGGTGTATTAAAGAGTGTAGTTGGGGGATCATTCTATTTTTAACTGGTGTATTCGGAGGGAGATGTATACCTACCGTTACACAAGTTCAAAAAAACCTCGTCCGCAAATACACTCCCTAATACACTTGCCCAATACATTAGGGGGTTTTGCAGAGGGAGGGGGGGATCCACTTGGGGTCTTGTTGTGGCGGGGTCGAAGTACACTAACCTATTTGTGTACAGCCTTATAGCTGGTTACGTAGACAAAACGAGAGACGTCGGATGCTTGAAATTGACGGTTTACGAGTACTTAATGTAGATGTAAACAAGTCTGTTTTTCTTGTCTACCAGATCACTCCTAGCTACACTCGCGTAGTATACTCGTCTACTTTGGGGGGGGAGGTTGGGGGAGGTCCTTGTATCCATATCCTCCCTCCCCCCAGCAGTTGAATGTATATTGGGTTGGTGTATTGGAGAGTGTAGCTGGAGGAGCCTTCTTTTTTAAACTAGTGTATTCAGAGGGAGGTGCGGACCTGTCGTTACACAAGTCCAAAAAAACATCGTTCTCCCAATACACTCCCTAATACACTTCCCCAATACACTATGGGGGTTTGCGAGGGAGGGGGGGGCATCTTTGAGCAAATGGCGACCATAACCCTATCTGGATATCGCCCTAAGTCGACATATGGACGTTCATTGAAGGAAACGAGGCGCTTAGGACCACATGCTTTATGTAAAACGAACACGAGAGACAAAACAACCGGTGCATAACTCAAGGGACATATGTAGGCTTCCTAAGGAAAAACACAATGCATGAACATTCCCTTTGAACCATATGAATCCAATTCACAAACATGGACAAAAACGACTTATGTCGAAAATTTTCAGGTGACTTCCACCAAAGACCTAGTGTTCAAAAAGGTGAGTGTCTTGTTGTAAGATTCTGGGAAGTATACTTAAATAGGATGTACTATACACAGGTATCGTAGTGTATTAAAACAGGATGATTAACCATAACTCTTTATAGTTCAAAGACTTGGTTGCATTCAAGGTTCTGTGATTACCACACCCAAGAGGAAAATACAGCCATGCCATAAAATTTGGCGGAATTCTCGCGACACCATCTACTCAGAAAAGATACATGGCTGCACAGTAATTTACTACATATAGCTTCTCCTCACACCTCTGCCACTCAATAGGTGTAAGTGCACGGGAAAGTCTCTTAACCAATACTCTGCCTACTTTCCGAACTTTTGCCTCACATTGTGGCGGAGGTGTTAACAGCAGTAGGAGTCATATACAGCCGATAGCTCCTCAGCCATGGCGTTGAGCCATATCGCAATCACAGATGATGACATTTCTGTACTCTGCTACTGTAGGATATGTCATGGCCAGTCGAAGGAAAAATCACATTTAGGTAATTTTTGTTTTCATCATAGACCATTACCCAAGCCATTGGGACAACGGTATTATTGGCGTCAAAGAACTGGCAGATGAGGACCATATTGTGGCTATTTTTTAAGTGAGTAAAATCCATCGTGAGGATGTGCCAGTCGTGTTGAAACCTAAGAATTATGGCTCTAGTTGTGAGAAACGTGACGTGGAACACACCCTCCTGTGATGCCTTGTCAGTAGCGTGCATATTCAGATCTACACGTTTCAAAAACAAAGGACAAAAAATCATGATCTTAGCGCGTAAATAGAAAGTTTCTTTGACAATGGCAAAAATCAACAGCTGTGAGCTTGCATCTTGCCTCCTTATAGTACATCGGGAACAGGCTCCACGAGGGAGCCTTTGAACCAAGGAGGATCTCTTGGGCCTTACTCTGAGCACTGTACAAGGTGTTTTTGTGTACCGCCTTGCCAAATGCCTTCCTCGCCATAACGGATTGTGTCTTGACGTTGGCTATCAGGCTCTACTTTAGTGTGGACTGGATTTGCCTAGTCCCACTTGACCGTCTTTACAAATGTCCATGTGGCCGGCTCCCAGAACACACTTGTGATCGTTAACAA
Source organism: Penium margaritaceum (assembly GCA_023375785.1). Taxonomy (NCBI): domain Eukaryota; kingdom Viridiplantae; phylum Streptophyta; class Zygnematophyceae; order Desmidiales; family Peniaceae; genus Penium; species Penium margaritaceum. The sequence goes on from SZWC01001148.1 coordinate 90,070, forward strand.
ACTTTGCGACGACGAAGAAGTCTCCATATAGGTGACATGTGCATGCAGCAACCATGGGCACCCCCTATCCTTGAACTCACCACAACTAGTGGTAAAATGCATCTTCTCACTGTGCAACTACTAGAATGTCATGTGGTTTGTAATTGCCTAGAAATCCACAACTGCACGGGCCTCCTTTATGTTCTCAAATTCCATCCTAGGTGGGAACATGGACTCCTTCTCCTTGCACTTTGGTGCTCCTCTGTATGCCCCACCTACCAAGCACAATGCCAAGGATGGCTCATCTGGGCCCATTCGGTCTGCCCGTCCAGCTCACGGTGGTGTTGTTGAACCCACACAACCTACTCCTACCTCTCTTCTTGATGCTCTTTGCGTAGCGTTGGCTGTGGTGCAGCCTAACACCACGCTTGGATGCTCTCTCATTGTAAATTAGTTCCACCGTATTACAGTACTACTTCATGATTTTTCCCTTCAAAATAACTTACCACATGTAGCCTGTAGCGAACGGACAGGAAGCTTGGCCCACTGGGCTAAAACCACGGTAGTTGAGGGTCTCTGACCCTCAACTCATCCCATCCGTCGCCCCATAGGCCAGGACCCGTTCAAGCCACGTGGCACACCTCGTGCTACATAGTCTTGATTTATCTGCGGGAACAATTAGTTTGGTGTATTCTAATTGGCCGAAATTGATTCAAGTCGTAGCTTAGAAATAGTTTTTTTATGCTTTCAAGCGGTCCATTTCGGCTCTCACAGTCGCATTTCCTGGTGTTGGCTCACGTCCGACACCAGAGTTGACGCGATCGCGTGACCGCTGCTGGTTAGGCGATCGCATTTTGTATTTTTCTTGGTCCTTGAGGGCCAAACGAAACTCGGATAACTAAAAAAATGCATTCATTTTCAGGAGAAAATATCCAACATGGAGCCAAACAAATGAATTTGTCGTCCCCTAATAAACATTTCATATCGAAATATAAAGGGCCAAATAGCCCTTCTACCCAGTTTCCGAGGGGGTCAGGAACGCCCTACCCAGCGAACAAAAAATATTGATGCCCTGTCCGGCGACTTAAAAAATTAAACTCCCCTGCCCGCTCGCTTCACCATGCTCGATCAGCGGCATGCGCCGCTGATCGAGCGAAGCGAGGTGGGGCATGTCCACCCCCCTCACGATTCTCGCTCTCACGCGAGAATCGCGATCGAGCGAAAACGTCCGTTTTCGAAATCCAACGGAAACTCTCCTTTTTTTCCCTCACGCAAACCCTTCCAGTTTTAGCATTCAAACCGTAATCAAACCACACCCATAATTACATAAGGGGTTTAGGGTTTTATTTTTGTGCGGGCACCTGCTGGGCCCCGCGGTAGCGGGGCCCAGCAGGTTCCCTTTCAACGCATGGGGAGTCTCGGACCCCCCATGTGAACCACAAGCAACCCCCCCCCCCACTAACATTCACAAACCCCTCGAATGAGGGGTTTGTGAATGTTCGAAGCGAGTGATGATGTCAGCATGTCGACGCTACATCGCATGCAGCGTCGACATGCTGCGTTTTCTCGCTGTTCGTGGGTAATGTGTTAATATTCCCTGGACAGTGGGTAGGGGAGTCTTATTCTTCCGAACGCCGGGTAGAGTAGTTTTATTCTTCCGAACGCCGGGCAGGGCATACACACAATCAAATTTTCTGGGTAATCCCTACATGTACCCAAATATAAAAGCACTCTGGTATAATGCTCACCAAGACTTCTTGAACTCTGTGAGATCCATCTGTCGCCATCCTACTCCTTGCGAGTGGTACCACAACACGTGTGCTCGAACCAAGCACTGTGCAACAAGCCTCTTGGAGTGGGCTATGCGCGAGACGTTGGCTGCCATCAAGGAGCATAGGGTTTAGAACAAGGTGAATCTCTCGATTTATCGGAAGTCCACGTCATCTCGTTGGGTGTTTCAAAGGAAAGAGAGGTCCCATGGCTTAGTGGAATTACAGAAGGCCTGTCTTATGGCCTAGGGATTCTCCCAAGTACCCAGCATCAAATTTGATGCCACCTTTGCATCTATTGGCAAGTACACTACAACGAAGGCCTTGTTGAGTCAGGTGGCTTAGCATGCTTGGGAACTTCACCGGATGGACGTGAACAATGTCTTTTTTTACGGTAAGCTCAAGGAAGAGATCTATCTCGTCCAGCTTCCGAGGTTCGCGCACAGCACAGACAGGGTCTTGCACCTCTAAAAGGCCTTGTACGACCTCAGAACCATTGGAGCTGGAGGATAGGGGGAGCCTTGGTGCAGTGAGCATGTGGGACTGAAAGGGCATTAGTTATACTTGAGAATGATTGGCTAAGGCTCACACACTCAAGTCCATAATCTCAAACAAGAGGAGAAATCTACCTAGGATTCAGGCTGGCCAATCACACACAAACTATAGAGCTAGGAAATATTCTCATGCCACTCTCCTAGTGGTCACATCACCCAAAATCCCATGGAGAATTGCCATGTGTCCATGGCTAGCACACAAGGATATCACCTCACCTAAGAAGTAAGGCGAGGTACCTTTCTCCTAATGAGCACACTCCGACATGGCAATCCTAAGATCAAGGACCTTTTTGGATAATTCTCCCATCAGGTCTTGACCCTGGACCTCTTGCCTTTTTTTGTTTCTCACGCGAAGGCATGGAGCCATCGCCCATGATCACCCAGACATTGGCGGTGGATGACCCAGGAAACTGCAAAAAGTCATATCTCTCAATTTGACCGTTGGATCGGCCCAAAACTTGGACCGTGGACATTTTGCTACTTTACCGTTTCAATAGTAAAGTTGGGTTTACGATCGGAGCAGACATCTGGTAGTTTCTTGGAGCTTTCTCCTATGGAAATTAAGCCAGATGGCCCAATTTCCAACAAGAACATCCCCACGTCGGAACCTCAAGATCTCTGCTATCTTGGCATGAGGAGGATATCACTGTCACCCAGTCGACCGAGATCCATTTCTGAGTACTTCCTTTGTATCCTTCTTTGGTCTCGTTGTCTATGTGGATAACTTCTTGATTGTGTCTCGTGACCCTCAGGTTGTCCACGCTGTGAAGGCTCTCCTCTAGTCTGTGTACAAAATGAAGGATCTTGGTCCAGCTTGTGTCATGGGAAAGGAGATCGAGCATGATCGCCAGCGTCACACACTACACGTGCATCAGGCTGGTTACCTCAGGATGTCGGGGGAGCATTTGGTTGACCAATTGGCGAGAGTCCCCTCTACATCCACGCTTATGATGCCCGTTGGACCGAGGCTTCTCACTTTTGCAGACCTAGCTCGTTTGGGGGAGCTTGTCGATGTCGCGACGTTATGATCTTCCTCTGGACCATGACACAAACAAATGTTGCCTTTGTTGTGAAATTCTTGTCACAGGTTTCACAATGTCCGTGTCAGCTCCACATGGAGGTTGCAGGATGCGTTGTGTTATGGGAGCCGCCGGTCGAGGCGGTGATTACGTCATCATTCTGAAGTCAGATGCATGCTTTGATGCTCCCATTGTATTCTACGTGAAAAACCGTGCGAAATAAACCCAAGAACCGGGTCATTCGGTGCAGGGACGAGAAAGATACGGCCGTGCAAAGGTGGGAGTCACACCTCCAGAAAACAGGAGACGTACCGGTTCGACCCCGAGCACGGCGGAGCGACTTTCTCGCCCACTGCAGCCGAAGCGCCCCTGGATGGACGCTTAGCCAATGAGGCAAGGTTCATTGGGGTCCATGGGCGCTTCGGGATGGTGGCTGGAGCTGCATTCGCAAGCAAGGGCGCTTCGGGCGGCCGTGACCACCGCTGGCGGTGCTGCCAGCGGCCGTCACGCGAGGAGCACTCAAACGGCCATAACTTAGCCGTTTCTTCATGGATTGAGGCGTTCTTTGGTGCGTTGGAAAGCTCGTGACGCGTACTACATGATGCATGTGTTATTTTCATGATTGCGCCTCGATAGAGGGCTTCGAGGTGCTGAGTAGCTTTCGGCTGGCTCATAGGGGCTGGTACATAAGGAAGCCTACGGGTGTTCTAGGCATGCCAATCTTACCCAGAGACTCTGTACATTGTTTTGTACTGATCTATCAAGTCTAAAGGATTCATTCCTTGCCCAATTCCCCTTGTGTTCCAAGTATTACCTCGCACACGTCCATTCGATCCTACAAGTCTTCCGCAGCGCACCTTGGTGCAAACGCCGCCGGGAGAGTTGCACGGCGGGAACCTCGGTCACTAACAGCGGTCTTGCTGCTAGGAGAGGGTCGTGCGACATCTCAAGGGTTGGACCACACACTAAGGGGTCGAGGGTGGGAGGTTTATCCCAAGGGCTCGGCGTGTGACCGTCACGCTGGGCGCCCCTCGGTTCACATTTGGTATCAGAGCGCGTGGACGTTCGCTCGGCTTTGCGCGGACCCAAAGGAGGCAGCAGATCTGCCACAACTGCGTTTGGCCAGAATTTTTTCGTCACAACCGAAACCATGGCGGCAGCGGCATACGACCAGGCCTACCTCATGGAGGAGATCCGGCGTGCTCTTGACGAGTTGCGTCAAGAGAACCAGCAGCTGCGTGCGGAGGTTGAGGCGAGGTACGTCGGCCAAGGGAGCAGTACGTTGGGGGGTGTCGCATTGGCATCCGCACCTGCCTTTCGGCGGCCCAAGCCGAAGGAGCCGGAGTTCTACACCGGCAAGGGCAGTGCGCGTGAGTGGCTCTTCACGGTGAACTCGTACTTCACGGCGTTGGGCGTTCCCGTGGGAGAAGATGCCACGAGGCTGGAGTATGCACCTACGCTACTCCGGGGAATGGCGCTGCAGTGGTGGTCGGCATTGTGCCGGCGGAACACCGCTGGGTTGCCGGATGGGCTGGGGGCCGGGCCACGGCTTCAGCCGTTGCTGAGTCTACCGCTGGGGCGGGAAGTGCATCTCGGTGCGCGGGCGTTGACGGAGAAGCCAGAGACGTGGGAGCAATTCGAGACGATGCTCCAGGCGCGTTTCGACCTCCTCAACGGCAGCCGAGTCACTCGTGACAAGATCAAGCACGTCAAGCAAGGCGGATCGGTCCAGGACTACACTACACGCTTCATGGTCTTGGCGGCGCAGATTGACGACCTCTCGGACGCGGAGGCATCTGACCGCTACCATGATGGCCTGAAGCCGCACGTCCAACGTGAACTCGCGGTGCTCGGGTTGCGGACCTTTGCGGAGTTGGTCTCGGCGGCGGAGCGCATCGACGCGGTAAGCTACAATGCGCGCCGGACCAGCTATGCAACACAACCACGGGCGGAGCAGCCGGGTCAGGCTGTGCCCATGGAGGTGGATGCAATCCAAGCCGGGCAGCGGGGCGCGGGTGGGCAAGGACGGAGAGGCAAGTGTTGGGCTTGTGGTGAGGAGGGTCATCGCAAGCGGGATTGCCCCAAGCGCAAGGCACAGCAGGGAAACGGGCAGCAGCAGTGAGGAGGGGACGACCTACTGCTGCAAGTCTTTCATCCGCAAGGGAAAGCACCAGCCCTGAAAGGCTTTTGCCGATTAAGGAGCTGCCTCAAGTGTTGTTGCGGAATGAAGGTGAGATCCGGCAGTTTCCAGGGATCATCCTGGAGCTGGTTCTTGAGATTCCGGAGGGGATTTTCAAGGGTCCGAGGAAGCTACGTGGGCTGCTAGACGGCGGCGCGAGTCATAGCTTCTTCAACGACAGGTTGGCGACAAGGTTGGAGCTCGCACGGCAGCCGGGGATGTCGGCCAAGGCGCGGCAGGTGTCCGGAGTGGTGGAGTGCGGCAGGCCTCTCGTCAAGCACAAAGTCCTTATGGGTGAGTTGGTGTGTGACATGGAGTTCCACACTTGTCCTATGGATGATTACGACTGTTTGATCGGCCGGGATTGGTTGCACGCCTGGAATCCGGAGGTGGATTGGAGGTGCAACCGGGTGGTCGTGAAAGCGGGCAGGAAAAATATCACTGTGCCTTTGTGGCGGGGTGAGGGGAAGGAGTCGGAAGTGGCGGAAGCGGGGAAGCAGCTGCACGTCATCAACTTGCAGCAGCTCAAGCGGTGCGAGCGCAAGGGTGGCTAGGTTTACTTGGCATGGGTGCGTCCACAACAAGCAGCAGAGCAGCAGATTGTAGCGGTCGAAGCAGCAGGGGGGCAGCTGGGGGAAGGCGCAAGAGCTCCGGAGTTGCCTCCCGGAGTTGGGGAGGTGCTCAAGGAGTTCGGGGACGTTTTTCCGGAGGAGTTACCGAAAGGGCTGCCACCACAACGCGACATTGACCACAAAATCGAGGTGGTACCAGGGTCGTCACCAACGGTGCGGTCTTACAACCGCATGAGCGACGCGGAGCTTGCGGAGCTCAAGAAGCAGTTGGGGGAGTTGGTGGACCAGGGCTTCATTCGGCCGTCGGTGTCTCCATACGCGGCGCCGGTGCTGTTTGTCATGAAGAAATCAGGAGAGCTGCGGATGTGCGTGGACTACCGGGCGCTCAACAACATCACGGTGAAGAATCGCTACCCGTTGCCACGGGCCGAGGAGTTGTTCGACCAGCTTCGAGGCGCGCGTGTCTTCAGCAAACTGGACCTAAGGTCGGGGTATCACCAAATCCGCATTGCGGAGGAGGATGTGGAAAAAACCGCGTTTCGGACGCGCTATGGACATTTTGAGTATCTCGTGATGCCTTTTGGGCTAACGAATGCTCCTGCTACGTTCATGGCGTTGATGAACCGGGTGTTCCACCCCTACTTGGACCAGTTTGTGGTCGTCTTCCTCGACGACATCCTTGTCTACTCGTGGACGATGGAGGAGCATCAAGAGCACCTGCGGACGGTGATGGAAGTGTTGAGAAAGGAGCAACTGTTTGCCAAGCTCAGCAAGTGTGAATTCGCCAAGCAGGAGGTGGAGTTCCTCGGGCACATTGTCAGCGGGAGGGGAATCCGCATGGACCCAAAAAAGGTGGAAGCAGTGAACGAGTGGCCAGAGCCGGCGTGCGTGCGTGACATCCAGGTTTTTCTGGGTTTTACGAACTACTACCAGAGGTTTATCCGGGGGCACGCGGCAATGGGAGCACCCTTGACAGACTTGCTCAAGAAGGGGTGCCAATGGGAGTGGGGTACGAAGGAGGGGCAAGCCTTCGGAGCAATGAAGGCTGCCATGTGTCAAGCCCCGGTGTTGGTGCACCCGGACACGAGCAAGGAGTACGTGTTGGCGACGGACGCAAGCGACTATGCGATCGGCGGGGTGCTGATGCAGGACCAAGGGAAGGGGTTGCAGGCTATTGCGTACTACTCCAAGAAGCTGAAAGGGGCTGAGCTAAACTACCCGATCCACGAGAAGGAGATGCTCGCGGTGGTCCAGGCCTTCAAGCAATGGAGGTGCTATCTTGAGGCGCGGCGGTGTGTGGTGCACACGGACCACTACGCGCTCAAGTACCTCAAGTCGCAGCCAAACCTGAGTCGTCGTCAAGCACGGTGGATGGAGCTACTAGAGGGTGGCTTCGACTACGAGATCCAGTACAAACCTGGAAGGATCAATCCAGCGGACCCGCTTTCGCGTCGCCCGGACTTGGGCGTGCATGCGATCACGGTGCTGGCGGGATCTCCAATCATCCGCAGCCTGTTTGCACACGGGTATGCGGAGGACGAGGACTTTGCCGGAAGTACGGTGAAGGGGTGCAAGTGGAACGGCCAGTATTGGCGGCGTGAGAAGGGGAACCAGATTGTGGTGCCGCGGAGTGCGTCTTTGCGACAGGCGTTGCTGGAGGAGGCGCACGACTCACACTATAGTGGTCATTTCGGCCACGACAAGACCTTCAAGACGCTTGCGCGCCAATATTGGTGGGCGACGATGGGAGCAGATTGCAAGGAGTACGTGAGCAGCTGTGACACGTGCCAACGAATCAAGTCGCGGAGGGCACGGGCGCCAGGGGAGCTGTAGCCGCTACCGGTGCCGGAACGCCCGTGGACAGACATCTCACTTGATTTTGTGGGGGGTCTTCCACGGAATGCAACGGGCAACACCATGGTGCTGGTGGTGGGGGACCGGTTCAGCAAAATGGCGCACTTTATTCCATGTGCGGAGAAGGTCACGGCAGCAGAGACGGCTCAACTCCTCTTGCAACACGTCATCAAACTGCACGGGGTGCCGAAGTGCATGGTCTCGGACCGCGACCCGCACTTCACCTCCCGGTTTTGGGAGGAACTCTTCAAGAAGCTGGGCACCCGTGTGGCTCTTTTGTCGGCCTACCATCCCCAAACGGATGGCCAAACTGAGCGCACCAATCAGACCATGGAGCAGCTACTGCGGGGGATCTTGGAGCCGGATGGCGAGGGATGGGAATGCAAGCTCCCGGTGGCTGAGTTTGNCCCTTTGAGGTAGTGTATGGGGTGCAGCCTGCATGTCCCTCAGACATGGCAACAGGGTCGGACCTACCCGCGGTGCAGCAGTTTACAAGTAATTTCACAGAGGTGTGGCGCGGTGTACGCGAGGTGCTACACAAGGCACAGCAGCAGATGAAGCGGCAAGCGGACAAGCACCGGACAGCCGAGGAGTTCTCGGTGGGACAACAGGTGCTG